>VYZM01008065.1:148140-233607 GCA_013398915.1 Dromas ardeola
CCCACATTTCTTCCTGCATGCACTGCTGCCTATGTAGCATAGAAGCCGGGTCTCCCATGAGATGACAGAGTTTCTTGTGATACCGTGCTTCACGCTTTTTTACACTTAATAGCTTCCACCTACACAAGGAGCAACCAGCTGCAGTCAGAGCATGAAGAAATGTAATAGATTATGAGTGTCTTTTCTGACCCTTAAGCTCAAGAGCAGTGATACATTTTAAAAGGAGGGGCTTTTTTTTAATTTTTTAAAAATTTTTTTTTTTGTTTTTAAAAACCCTCTTACATGCATACACACACACAAACACGCAGAGAAAATGTAATTTCAGGAATTGCAGCCCTGAATCATTTACCTTCTGTTTGACCACTTATCTTACACCAGGCTGAAGGCTGTGTCATCCATCTGTGTCACAGCCACACTCCAAAGCAGGAATTGCCTTTGCATTTGTCCTTACGTTTGCTCTTTTTACCTGTCTCCCAAGAGTCTTGGCCAGTTTGTCTTTTCTTCTGTTTAAACCAGCAGCCTTGCACGGGACAGATGGGAGTGAAAGATTCTGCACAGGAGTACCGTGAAGTGGCTCCTCATGGCACCGGTCACGGTCTCTTCGTGCCCTCTCTGAGCAGCTCCCGACACTGGCAGTGGTGTCTGGTCCCTGCCTCCGCCTGCCCCCCGACAAACCACTGCCGACGGGGGCCTGGCAGCGGCAGCGCGTTGGCCGGCAATGGCACACAGCAGCTCCCGCAGCCCGCAGGCTCCAAAGCCGTCGCTTTCCCCGGCTGCTGCCGCTCTTCCCGACCCACAGCGCAGGCACTGACGCTCCGTGGTGGAAATCAGGTCCTTACCTCAATATTGCACAGGCATTCTTCTAACTTGGTGACTACTTCTGAAAACTCTGGTCTCCCCTGTGAGCACCACAGAAAAAGCAGAGCTGTGTTAGAAGTAGAAGGGGGGACATACCTTCTGTGATTCAACTGACTCACAGATACGTGATGAATCACAGCTCCCCTCCATTTCCCTTTCTCCGAATTTCATGGCATCGCTTTCAGTCTGCTGGGGGATCTGATGGGAGCTGCAAGGTCAGTACTAAGCTACGAAACTAAGAAGTGTGCATGTAACAACTTCAACTGCATTATTCTTCTCTTTTTCTGTAACAATTAGATTTAAGCTAGTAACAACTAGATCAGAAGATTACAAAAATACCAACAATGAACTCTTGTCTCTGCTTATACATTCGGTATGCTTCCTCCTTGCCCGTAAACGAGACTTCGCACACAGCCAGAGCTGTGAAGAGCAGCAAAGTGCTTTCGGCTGCCGTCCCTCCCTGGTGGGTGGACTCGCCGCGCTCCACGCCGCTCCGGCCACGGCTGCGTCTCGGTGGGCCCAGGGTGGCACAGGAGCCCTGCTCCAGTTTACGGCACAGACTTCCCAGGGAAGTTCAGGCTTAACTCAAGCATTGCATACAGCGTGTTTGACAGAGGAGGACTGGGAATACCTGAATTAAGCAACTGTTAAACAAGCTCCTCATTCCCATCACCACGTCTTCCTCAACAAAGCTGCCTGCAAGAGGTAGGCATAATTTAAGAGCTTTGGGACAAAGTCCTGCAGCCCTCACATCCATGAGCGACAGCAGAGGGATAATACACAGAAATAAAACTTCAGGGTCTGGCCCTTTGTGAGAAAGTATGGTAACACAACGAGTGGTAATTGCTTTTCTGTCTCAAGAGGGTAAGACAGAAAATGACCAGTCCATTTTAAGTTCCGTAGGCTTGTCCTTGTCTGCAGTTACACAGGAAAGGGAGGGAGAAAAGCGTGTTTGTTGGTGTCCCCAGCAGTGTCCTGGCTGGTATTGCTCCTTCTGGTAGCGGCTTAGGGCAGTGAGAGTCCCTGCCCTCCTCCTGCCTCTGACTGGAGCCCATCAGCTGAGCCCATTGGAGACCATGGAAGAAATGACTGTAACATTAGAGTTGTGCTTAATGAAACTAAAACAATGTTTATTTTCTTTACGGAACTAAGCCCCAGGAACTACGGCAAATACTTTGACTCTAATTAAAGCTTACAAATTAAAACAGCTAATGAAAAATGCTGCTTAAGAGGCACTGTCTAATTTTCTAGTCATCAGTTTGCCTTTGGAAACAACCCCTGTCAAAAGTTTCTGGAAACCAGATGTTCAAGTGCCTGATAAATAGTAAGTGACATGACACATGGGAACTAGTGTTCAGTTGGGATGAACCCTGAATGAAATTAAAGACAAATAAAAGGATAAATTTTCAAATTTGGAGGCAACGCATAGACATCCAGCAAAATCCATACAGATATACTCTATTTTCTGCCCTTTTTTTTTTTTTTTAAACTGAGCAAACCTCTTGGAGAACTCTGACCTCTGAACACTCGTTGAGCCCCAAAATTCACCACTTTCCCCTAACAAATAACCTCTCACAAGTAAATGTCTTTGTTTATGCATCTACAGTGAGATGCTGTAAAATGGGTATCACTGTGGTGATGCTTTTATCTTTCAGATGTTTTTCTCATTCTGCTTGTTCTGGTGCTTCCCTACTGGCACCCAGTCCCTGTGTTCGAGTGGTTCGCCCAGGAGACACCACTGTGCCAGGGATGATGATACAGACCAGGCAACTCAGTGGGGCCCTTTGAAAGGATTGCTGTTAACCTCTGCAGCGACGTTACAGCGGTTCTGGAGATTTGTATTGGGAGTTTTGCACAGCAAACCTTCAAACACTGATGCGAGAGTGATAACACTGCTTTATTTTGCTCCAAAACTGTTCCAGGGCCCTCAGAAGTAACTCAAACCCTTTGCTACCGAGAACGGTAGCAAAACACCTCTAATAAAGCCCAGTTTAATAAGTTTTTGCCCACAGCCTGTGCAAAGTTCAAGCCCTCCACTGGCTTATTGAGCTATCAATTGCCATATAATTCTACCATGCAGCTCCAAAACATTAGCAAGATTAAGTGCTGTCGCAGGGATACTGATGAATAACAAAGCGCATTAGGATTCTAAAAAGGCGGTTTCTTTTTAGTGGGGCTAAATGAGCTGTGGACATGCTAACAAGATAGAGTGACTATATCCATTACATAGTGCTTCCTTAAGTCAACAATTCAATATGACATCTCATTAATAAATTCAAACAGAATGTGAGTTACATGCTGATGATTATCAGCAGCTACTTTATAGTTACATGAAAACAAACCAAACCACCCCCCCGCCCTAACATTAGCTTATAAAGTGCAAAGAAAAGAGCATATTCAAGAATCCAGAAAACACTAATAACAATAAATAAACTAACAATGAATGAACTAGCTACGCCCCGCACCGCAAGTACGTTTCATGTGCAATTCCCACGCCGCCATACTGCGTACACAGCCAGTCAGGAACGCAGCAGGGGGCACAGCTCACCGCTCCCGTTGCCCAAAGTCCCACTGCCTTGGTCGAGCACTTAAGCACGTGCGTTAGTCCCCTAAGCCAGGTAAGCAACTCTCAAATACCCCAGGACAAGGACAGGTTAGGCACATGATAACCCGTCTTTCTGAGCCGGGCTAACTAGGAAAGGGGCTCCAGGGCACAAATCCAGGACTGTTTCCAGTAGGAACTTCAAAGTCAGAGTATCTGGTTCAGTGATATGAAGCTGTAGTATGAAACATGCAGAAAATTACCCAGGTTCCAAAATCTGCTCCCATTAATCAGAAATGAAACTTCCATGTTGTTCAATAAAGACCTCCAGAATAGCACCAGAAAACCAACCAACCAACGTTTCCAAACACAAAGCCTTTCCCTGCAACGTGTTTCCTAAAGCAGCTAACCCACTTGGTGGGACATTTTCTAAGGAAACTGAATTCCCAGTCTCTGGAGCGCGTTTCTTGACTTCTCAGGCAGTTTAGAGCCATGTGCAAAAACACCGGTGCAATCGCTGCAGCACGCACGCAAAGATGCTTTACAGAGCACATGGGGACCCTTGCCCGGCTGACACACGGAAGCATAGAAAGGACCTACCCATCTCCATGGTCCTCTGTGAGAAATGCTTCACAGAGATGGCACTCATCTGGCTGCTTGCTATTTTCCATCACCAAGGAACACTGCAAAGCCCACAAGTTACGAACAAACCCATGGCTCCTATGCTCTACAAGTGCCAGAACAGCGACACTGCCAGTAGGACAGCCCCGACTCGTCTCAGCCAGCGCAGGTGCCCCCACACTCCAAAATCTGCATCTTCATGTGCAAACACAGAGATCTGCGCGTAATCCTTCCAGTCGGGAGATACAGCTGGGACGTGGCGTCAGAAAAGTGCTGGTTATCAACCCGACTTTGGAAGACTTGACGCTCAATACAAAGACAGAGATACAAGGACAAAGACTAGTCAGGGGAGGGTCCCTGTTGTCCCTCTACCACGAGTGGTCTCAAGCACCATTAAATCCTGCTGTGGCCCTGAAGGCTACCAGGCTGAGGGTGACGGGGTTCTGCCACCTTGCTTTAGCACAGAAACAGTAGCAGGCTGCAAAAGCCAACATAAAACCATCCTATTTATCCACCATTTTATAATCTCAGAAGGGAATGCTTGTATATTTTATTTTCTTTAATGCTGTTGAGTTAGGTGGGATAATCAGAAAAACCCATCACAATTGCAGCGTGTGAGAAAGGTGCCGCAGCAACCACCTTGCTGCAATAACTCCTTGTTAAATCAGACTCCTATCCTGCAGGCATCGCTGGGCTCCAAAAGTCAGTAATTACAGCAGGTGCAACACATTTTTGAAATTCACAGCACAGTTCTGAAGAAGGGTTCATTAATTATAACACATATCTGAGGCTTGTCTTTATCAGCATTAATCAGAGTCCCATGTGGAAATTCCCAGGGTATCAGCTGTGGAAAAAATATTCATGATGTTCACTATTTTAAGCCTCTGAAGAATAAATTCCACATCGTATGGGGGAAAATTAAAATAATAGGAAGACCCATAAAAAGTTTAGATGGCTGGAACAGGAGAGGCCCATTTTAGGGTTAGCAGTGATGCAGCGGATGAGACTGAGCCACTCCGTGCGAAGTGTGCGTGTGAAACGCGCACAGCGTTGGCTTCTGCCCTGCCTGCCTCTCAGCGTTGTTGCTTTCTCACTTCCCTAAGCAATGAAAAATGCATCCCAAAACAACAGCAATGATAATAATAAGCAATGTAGTCATTTTGAAACATAATAGAACAGACGGCTTTCAGTTTTTCAAACAAATATGTTATGTCAAGCAAAAAAAAAAAAAAATCTAATAGTTAGATGTGCAGGAGAATTCCATGATGCTTGTGATCACTGATGGAGTGCCTGGAGGACGCGGGAGGCTGGAGGAGGGCTGGGTCCCTGCAGTTCAACCCAGACAAGAGGGAGCTTACGGCAGTGAGCTGGGCGGCACAGCCGGACGGACCGACAGCGCCGGGCACCAGCAGAGGTGGCAGCTCGAGGGGAAGGGAGGGAGGAGGCGTTGGGGACCACCGTTGCCTCCTGCGCAGCTCCCCAGGGACCGCGGCGAACAGTGCTGTCACCAGCTGAGGCCAGCAAAGCAGCGTGTGAGAACTTTGTCACCGCTACCCCTTCCCCTACGGCTGCATCCTCTCTGCGGGGCTGTCCTTAGGATGGCTCGGAGCCTTGTCACGCATTCCCGAGGTCTCTCCGGCAGCCGGCTGCACCGTGAGCAGTCACAGCTGTGGGTACATTGCGGGGGGAAACACACGGAGCTGCTGTGGCCTCTGGAGCTGTTAATGCTTTGACACGTGGTTGTCCGAGAGACCCTCCACATGTTTGTGCACTGATGCCCCCGTTCTCCAGGCCGCTGGAGCGGCCCCACTGCAGAGAGGGGTCCTGTCCGTCACCTCTCGTCTGAACCAGCAGAGCCAGAGGGCCCCAGACTGGGACTTCAGCAAAGTACAGCTGTCCCCAGGCCTTTGGGAAACATTTACAGCTGCCCGTGTTGGCTCTGCTTTAGTACCCAAAATGTATTTACAACTGGATATTTCAAGAACTGTCAACATCGTATGAGCACTCCTTGAATAAAGCAATATTAATTAAAGGAACACCTTCCTGGGATTTCGGAAATTAAAATGCAATGAGTAAATTTCCACCCCCCACCCCCCCAGTAATCCAAAAGAACCATTTTCTTTGCACTGGAACAAGTGAAAATCATGGTTTGCCAGTTTCAAGGATCATAAATACGATCTTTTTAGGATTAGAGCTATAAAAGGAAACAGAGATCAAGAGCCAGAATACTTCTACAACTTGTAAATCATGTTCCTGTTTCTCTTCTACAGCTGCTTCTGTAAACACTAACGCCTTAAGCATCCCTTATGGGTCGCGTACAACAAGTCAGAGGTGTTTTGAGGATGTTTGGTGCCCCAGACAACAGGAGCAATTCCAGGAAGAGGGAAGACCCCGCAGGATGAAGTAAAAGGGCTGACGGTTTCCCTGCCCGGTCGGTGCACTGGCCATATGAGCCGCTGGTTTTGAACGTGACACCCCAGGCAGTGCGCGTAGCTGCCACTGTCACATCTTTTAGCTTCTTGAGGTGGCTGCTGGGTTTTCTCTCCTCAGATCCCATAGCACACTTCACACTTGTCACCTACATTTCCCTCTCTGGCTGATGTGTGGGAACACTTGCTCCTGTGTGCTGACCCTCATTTCTGTGCAGCTGCCGAAAGTCATCCTCGAACATACCCTCTTTGATCTTACAGATTCTGCCTGCAGCCGTACCACTGCCTGCAGCCACGCCACCTAGGGCTGAGATCTCACGCGAGCTCTCAGGCTCAGAACGGTCAGGCATAGTCCGTGCTTGGCCAAAGACTGCCAGGAAGCAAAACAAAACACGATAGCCCAATGGTTGGGTTTTTTAGCTTCTTTTCAGTCTTCCTGTTGCTTGGGTTGATCACGCCTTTGCATTTGTTATTGCTGCTCATGCAGCCTTTGGCCCCCGAGGCTTGCTCCCGCTCCCTCTCTCTCTCCAGACTGCAGAACCTGTTCCGAGTTTTCAAAAGGCACAATATTTTATCTTTTCTCTTCTACGCTATCACACGTGCTTTCAGTGAGCTCTATTGTCTGTGGATGTGGCTTCTCTGTCTTTGGCTAGACCGTTCTACTAAACCTCCATCAGTAATTAAAACTACCATCTTCACAAGACAGTGAAGTCATTTTCTGGTGGAGCGATTCTTCAAAAGAGCAGGGAAATTCTGGTCCAATGTTATGGCATCTACAATGCCGACAGCCCTGCTGGGAGGCAGAGCTGTGTTAGTGACAAACTCCGCTCAGAAGTGGGAAGCTTGGAAGAGTCTACACGGCCTGAATGACGTGTGCACAAATTGCTCTCACGGGCAGTTACTCAGAATGTGCCATCGTCTAGAGAAAGTCTGAGGGGTCGTCATTAGGGGCAATTAACAGTGGGGACTAACGGGATCCCTGCACCGCTCTGGGTCCAACGGGCTGCTCCACCAGATCTTATCCAGTGCCGCAAGACGTGTGTGGCTGGCCAAAGCAGAGACGCCCGTTTTGGGTCCGTGTGCGGCGGGGACACTCACCTCGGGACAGGCGTTCCAGCCCCTCATCAGCAGGGCGGAGATGGGCTTGGGGATGGAGTACCCGATGGGCGGGCGCACGTGGTGGTAGGCCATGTCTGCCGCCGCCGCCGCTGCGAGAGAACAGCCCCACAGACACCCGTTAGCAGCAATCGCACGGCTTCCCAGGAAACACGGCCTGTTCACCACTGAAACACCCCAGCAGGTACGGAAACGCCGAACCATCAAACCTGTCACCTAAAAGAGGCTTTCCAATCCCTGCTGGGGGCAAAGACAGCTGAGGCAGTCCATAACCCTGACTGGAAACACACTGCTGTTAAGATTCAGCATAGGTGAAGACAACCTAATTTAGCTTAAACCCTTAAAAAAAAAAAAAAAAAAGCCTTTGGAGAAAAAAATGAGTTAATTTATTTTTTAAAAAGTGAGTTGAAAGTTATCTCCATCATTAAGACAGGGTGACAGACATACTCCAGTTGCAGATAAATTGGTAACAGACTCTTAAAATAACCCGTGGCTAGTTCTGTACAGTCTAAGACAAAAATTAATTCTAAGTGTTTCTTTAGTAAAAATCAAGTGAGGGCCTTTTTATAAGCGCAAGCCACTGCTGACTGAGACAAAATTGCCAAAATGTTTTCCTAATGGAGTTTACATGTTCAGTGAATCCAAATACATGGTTAATCCCTCTTGTTCCTTTTGAGCAAAGTTTTTTCAAGTCAAAATAAATGTATTTTGAACTCATATCGAAAGCTAAGTAAAACCTTTTGTTTGCCTGGCACTTTAAAACGATGTGATCAGAGTGTGTGGGATACGCAGGGAACTGTAAGATTGCAAACATGAGATTGTAACAAGAATGGTCTATTTTTTTTTAAACTATATCCATCCTCATCACAGCGTTCATCATAAGAATAGATTAATTTCAGCCTTTGTCTGTCCTCATAGCAGCTTTTGTCTGCATAATGGTGTTGCAGAATGTTGATATCAGATAAATCCTGTGATACCGTAGCTCTATGTAGCCAGGAGGGACAAACACAGTTTGCCGAGTTGTGATTCTACTCCGACAAGGTTTTGAAGCCCTGACTCAGACACTGCCGGGTTCATCTTGTGCCCAGCAGACACTATGAAAAGAGGGCAAATGCAAATCAGACTAAGATAGCAATGAAAAGTGCTCCGTTTTTTCTGCCTAAGGTAATGTAAGTGATATATTACCTATTGGCAAAAATCTCATCAAAGTTAATAGGACTTATTCCATCAGTTTAATGGGGTTAGAATTAGAAAAAGAAAGGGGAAAAACACACTGTGTGCCTCTGTATACTTCTATAATACTTTACAAAGTTTGTTTGTGTCACTTGTTTGGGCTCTCCTTTCACTGTCAGTAATCTGTTAAGAAGTATTTTAGGATGGCTGAATTAAATGACAAGAATCCATTCTTCTCAAAAATGAGCAAAACAAAAAGAGGTTTGGGTGGTCCCCAAAACTCTGAACTTAGCGATGTTTTCCAGCTCTACTGTCCTTGAACATACGAGTGTTTTCTGGTTTGACTGGTTGGTCAGATCCTACCATTCTTGTGGGTGAGAGCAACTGTAAGCCATGAGAGGAATCAGTGACAAACTACCTGCAGAAGTGTTCTCAATTTGTTCACATTTACGGATCAGGGGAACAACTGTAGTAACTGCAGAATGTTAACTGACATCTCCTATATTGGATACCTGCACGTTTATAATCATAACATGCCTTTTCCTTGTGCAAGTGTCATCTTTGCATTATTTCTGCTATTTGGGATGCAATGGTTGAGTTTCCTCAATCTAGTTTCACACCTATCATTTCCAGACATCTACATCCCTGTGTTTCCCCACAAAACTACCCAAAGCTTACACGCTGACAGTTTTACAGGTGTGAACAGAAAGCCACCTGTGGCAAACAGCCGAGGAAGAGGATCTTCAGATATCAGAGGGCGTCCTCTTGCCCCCTGGGCCTTCCAAAACGTCTTTTAAATGGAAGATTGCTCCCCAGGTAGCTGCCAACATCTGCTTCCACGTGCAGACTGTGCTTCGAGCACAGAAGGATGCCTTTGCAGTCATGCCTCGTGCAAGCATACGTGAGAGATACATAGCGCATGAAGAGAGAACTCAGCCACGGTTCTCAGGAAAATGGGATGGGATCAGCCTGGGTTCCTAACTCGGTGGCAGACCCACTCATCTCAACTACGGCTTGAGCAAGGGGCAACAAACACACCGGGGCAACTGCTGAGGAGCCTGCATCCCAGCCACACAGCCCCCGAAGGGGAACAGTGGCAACGAGGAGGAAGATCAAACACATCACCCCCCTCTCCTGAGCTGCAAAACCTCCCTCCGTTTGCTGACGCAAGCCCAGGCCTGCTGAGGGGACGGCGGGTGGGAGAGAGAAATGCAGCTCTTGTGCCTTCTGTGCTCCATGCCCGCCCCATCCCAGCCTGCTTGTGTTTCCTAAACCGGCTGCAGTGTAGTCTGCGCCTCAATAATATAACGACCTGGTAATGACACAATTAATTAACAACTGGTTGCCTAATTGCTATACTTGAAGTATATGCAATCTCTCAGACTGTAAAAACCTCAGCAAAGAAGTAGTCTCTATATTTAATAAATATTAAGTCCTGCATTCTCCCGTTACTTCTCAGAAACATCATTTTTATGTTTTTTTCACTTTGTCTGTTTTATGGGTGATTCTGAGCACATTCAGTTGGTTTCCTTACTAACCAGAAGACGTGCTGCAGGCTTTGGTTCCATGACACTGCATGATGAGGACCTCAACAAGCATTATGTTTGACTTAATGATGAAGTGATTTAATTGGGGAGCACACCTGGTTTAATAGATGTTCTATTTGGTAAATTAAGAGGTGACTTTGATTCGTTACCTATAAAAATGTTTATTCATCATCAAATAGAAATCTGCTGAATGGATCTCAGTACGGAGCACACCCTTGTATAATCAGATCCTGTACTGGATGCAGCAGAGAACATGGAATTGCTTTTAACGGGGTGACTACAGTTATTTCAATGGATGACGTCTAGTTTTCATTATAATCAAATGTTATAATCATATTTTCTTTTTAACACCTAATTATTTCAATGAACCTCACCAGAATGGCTTTGTGAACCTCTAAGCCTGCACGAAGGTAACCATAAAAAAAGTCAGCGATGCAGAATTAAGAGTTAGTGTTCTGCAGAGAGCATACAAAATTTTCATAAAGAAACCCCCTCACCTTGAAATACATACTTTGAGAAGAACACGGGATCTGTGTTTAACTGAACAGTCGTTGTCTGAACAGATATCTTAAATGTGGGACTTTTATATAGGCTATAAAACGCACAACACCCTCAAAGCTGCTTTTTACTGAATATATATATAAATCAGAAGTTCACATTCAATATCTTTTTTTGTGTGCAAATATATCTTTCACAAGCAGAACAGTTTGAGGTACCACAGAGACAAGGAACTAGCTGTAAACCACAATGGTTGCATCTGAAAAATCACCTGCTTTGTGACCTCGCACAAAGTCTCAGTTTCCTTATCCATGGAAGGGGGGAAAATACACTCCCTCAGGCCCCTGAGAGGACCCAAGTCAGGTGCCAGGTGGGCTCACTTGAGGGAGAACTGACCTGGGTCAAACCCGAGTGCTTTGGAAAACCAGCCCCACTCTCGTGGGCACCAACATGGTTTTTGGGAAATGTGTCTTACGACAGGATTCAAACAAACTGTTGGTGATCTGGAGGTAAGGAAGGGCTCATCACTAAGGTGGAGGACAAGGAAAGAGCCCTTCCCGAGGCATAGTGTCTCAGCAAAGAAAGAAGAGGCAGAAAATGCTTCTCTTTCTCTTTACAAAAAGCCAGCAAGACAATGGAAGTCAGGAGAAAGGGAAACATTGCTGGGGGGCGGGGGGGAAGGAGAGCGTGGGAGAGAAAGTACTCCTATGCCTTTTTTTAATGCCTTTTATTTCATTTATGATGCTCCCAGTGAGCTTTAACTCCTCTCAAGTCTTCTAGTCATATCTAGACCATAATTTGAACAGAGTGAAATGGTTAATTCAGAATTAAGGGAGATTAATGTTAGAAATGGTAACCTCACAGAAGGCTTTGATAATACGGATGCTGGTGTACTAGAACTGCACCCGGGGACGTACGGTTTGATCTTCAGTTAAATGGCCATGAAACAGTGGAAAAAGAACACAAACACCAAAATGATTCAGACTTGAAACTCAGGTTCACAGCTAAAACTATGTTATTTCTAGAACCTGAAGTGGAATTGAGTCAGCTGTTTGGCTTCTGCGTCGCTTTAGCAGTCAGAAATAGAGAGGTACGAAACCCAGCTAATACAGCATAGAAGGTCAGATGCGAAGCTGGCACATTAATTGCCAACAATATTCATGAGAGCTGCCTTTTGCATGTGAGAGACTGACCTTCTGAACATCACAAAGGCACCCAAGGGAGTTCAATAGAGGTATAATCTCAAAACAGCAGAAAAATGAATCTTTATTTAATGATTCCCCCAATGGAAACAAAAAAAAAAACAAACCAAGGAAGGAATCAATAAGTAAAACTTTGCATGTATCAAAAATCACTTCAAAAAGATAAGAGAAATGCCCTAATGAGAAAAATACATTAGATTTAATTTAGTATTTGAATAATTTATAAAGCAATTGACCTAATAAGGTAATAGCACATTGATAAGAACCTAAGAAACAGAATTAGACATACAGATAAACACAGACACAGACGTATAAGCACCAAAGGTCTATTCATTGTTATTGATATTTATATTCTGCTTGGGCATAAACATTTGTATGAACCAAGAGAAATTTACCTTTTTCAAGGTAAAATGCTGCCATAGGCCATGCTTTCTCCAAACATCAGAAAATCTATTTGAAATCCAACTGACCAACTTTGCTCATCTCTTCCCCCAGCAGCTCCTCTCTTTGTACTCCAAACCCAGTTAAAGCCCAAGAAAAGATCCCCCATGTTTCACAGCTGTTTCGGTCGCTGGAGTGGAATGTCCAGGGCCATCTCCCATGTGGAGAGAGCCGCAGAGCAGCCCGGCCGCGGACCCGCCTGCGACCCAGGGCAGACTGCAGGGGCTGGTGTCGGTGCTCCCAACCCTCCCTCGCTACCCACCCTGGCTCGTACCGTGTCCCACGGCGCTCCCAGCCCCTAACAATTCCTGGCAGGCATCAGGGGGCAAAGTCTCAGGGAGCGCAAAGTGCAGCCCTGGAAGTGCTGATTTGCTGTTCTACCCTACAAGGGTTTGCAGCTGCTTTCTTAAGCTACACAGGAATACGCTCAAGGAGGAGATGTCTCAAGGAATGGCTTTACAATCCCAACACCGATGTGAGAGACTAAAGGGCTACAATTCGAGTGACTTGTTCATAATCCTAGAACTGGATAAGGAATGGTAACTTATGTAGAACTGTAGTGAGTAATAGCTGCAATTATAGTGGGGTAGTTCCGTGCTTTTCAATGAAAGCATAATCTTAGCACTTAACAGCAAACTTCAATAAAATATTGGTTAATATTATACAGTGTAGCTACTTCTCTAGTTCAAAGAAATTTAAATATTAATTCATTGAGCATCTTACCTGGTTTCAGGTGAGCAAATGGAATTTCACCTGTTAAGAGCTCCCAGAGGCACAAAGCATAGCTGAAAACATCGGCTTTTATGGTGTACCTTGTGCACTGGGTGAACACCTCAGGGGCCATCCAGCGCAGGTTCTGTGCATCAGGAAACATCAATAATTCATTAAGTGTTTACTTCCTCGTACATGCATCTTGTTTTCCTTTCTTTTCCTATTTTCTCACCTCCATCGCCCCATAAAATAACCGGTAAATTTGCCAGGAAAAAATTTCACCTAGCTTGCAAAATCCAGGCAGCACATTATTGCACATTATACACAACAGCACTAGTATGGTAGCTGCCTCAACCCCATAAAGCCAGGCTGCTCAGGCTTTAAGCATGGGAGCAGTGCTAGAAGCAAAGCAGAGCACCCAGCCTCAGAGCCTGCAGCCCACACCATAAGGTCTGAGCACGCCATGTAACACCAATTTCCTGCTGCTCCAGCTGGTAGAGGGACAAACTGATGACAACTGCATTGGGCTGGTGCCTTCTCGCCTGGGATCTCACTGCCTCCTGCAGAAGCCCGGTTCTGAGGCTGCTTCACAAGTGATGCCTCACACTGGAGTGATGAGTTCGGGGGCTTTTGCACATCCCCTGCACTGCAGTAACTTAATCTACGTCCTTTACAGATGGCCCTTCTCAGCGAGACGTCACCAAACCCCGGCAGGCCCCAGGGCTGCAGCAGCAGCAGTACTCACTCCTCTCACAGGGAGTGGGAATTACAATTGGTTAAAAAGATGATTGCCAAAGCCTGCGTTTACCTTCACCCATCCATTCCACAACTAGTCATTATGGGGGTGCAAACTTTCATGACCATGCAGTGACACACAGAATGTGTCCAGACTAAAACCAAACAAGACAACAACACTGTCTTGTAAAGCTGACTCTGTAAGCAGTAACCTTGTAAAGGAGAAGGGACCTCTGAAAGAAAATCCATGTCGAATAACTAATTCCCCATTAGAAACAGGAACCACCTGCCAGCAACATGTGTATGTGAGTGGGGAAGGGTGGATTGAAAAAGTCACACTTTACATTTTTGGGGGGCAATAGGGCTCCAAAGACAACCTTATAAAGCATTATTTTCTGTTGCAGATATTATATATTCACTCATCTCTGCTATTAAAGAGGCTTAAAGGAAAAAAAACAACCCACAAAGAAACATTAAGAGAGACAAAATACTATACCAGTTCAGCTTTTCCAACACAAATATTTCTAATGACATTTTCTCCTAAACTGAGTTTGCCTATATGTTTTATACTGATCGTGTGGAACAAAACAAGAGACAAACCCCAGGTTGTTTTGTCATGTTGTCTTCATCCAGGGATTGCAAAAATCGAGATTCTGAAACACACAGAACAAAAAAAAATAAATTACTGTCAAGCCAATACAGATACAAAAATCTTGGTAAAGTTGTTTTTTTTCTTTTAATAACTCTGGGGTTTTGAGAGCCCAGGAGAACTGCGATAGCTGTTTTCCAGCAAGGATGGGTACAAACAACGAGGCTTCTGAAACCTGCACACCAAATTCAGCACTGGCACAAACCTGCAAAGCTCCATCGACACTAACAGCAGTTTACAGCAGCTGAGGATCCAGCTCAGAATCTGTGACCTCGCGGTTATTTGTACTGGTGGATATAACTGTATCTAGATTTACAACTAACGGTCACTGAGCCCTGCATTAAAATGCAATCCCACGGAAGCCTGTCAGCCTTATTTGATGTCAGAAAAGCAGCCCCCCTAGAAACGACAAGATCTTGCACGAATATAGTGACGGTGGTATATGCTACGCTTTGTGATACATAAATAAGTCCCCAAGCAGGACTGGGAGGCCTCTGACATATCCGAAGAAGACACTGAAGCGTGCACCTGTGCGAAGAAGGGCATTGTCAGCAGCGCCCCAGAGGAGCAGCTGCTCCCCTGTGGTCCTTGTGCCACCTCCTCGCTTCAGCTGGGTCCCTCACACATACTGGTGCTGCCACCACCCTCCTCTGTGCCAGGCTGATGTTCACGCGCCTCTGCTGGTCACATCGTGGTGATACTGCACAGTGACACTGGCCGTGTCTTAAGCCACGTAGTTCCTGAGGAGCTGGGTCCAACCCCGCTCTCTGACCCGCACCCTTGCACCAAGAAGAATGCATTCCCATGGAGCTTGACTGCTAAACACCAAGACAATGCACAAAATACAGATTCATAAAGTATAACCTAGTCTAATTTTGAACACAAAGTTACTAAGGTCCATAACTCAAATAACGAGCTACATTCTGCTCTTTTACCTAAAATGGAAGGAACCTGTCCTATCTCCACGGGGCTGGGCTGCCAACAGGCAGCCTTGCACAGTAACACCATCCGCAGATCCTGAGCTCTTGCCATGAAAGTGGGGTGCACATCTTCTGTTACAGGCATTTTCACTCAACTTCCTCCTCTAACCTACCGCTGGAACTCACTCAGACTGGGATGCACCCAGCTCACTGTCATCTGGGCTGCCTTCTCAGCTGGACACGGGGCTACTCCACAGCACCTCCAACTCGGAGACCTTCCAACCCTATGATTCTGTGATTCTGTGTGATTCTGTGAGACAAACCCCAGGGCGATTCTCATCCCTAAAGCCTTTTGTGCCCTCTCATAATAACAAAATGAGGAGCAGCCTCCTCAGCATTTTCTTAGTCAGCACATGTTTAGTTTTAGAGAATTTGAGGTTAATTTATAAATGTTTCATAAAAACTCCTCACCTCCAAAATCAGCAACAACTGCATGGCCATCCTCATACAGGAGAATATTGTGACTGCAGAAAAAAATATTACAGGTAATTGTTCAATAGTGTCTTAAAGATGGTGAAAATTTTACAGTTTTTGGTTCATAGCTAAAATCTCGAGGAGTTCAAATCACCTGCTTAAGTAGATAAATGTCTATAGATAAACCACTTCTAGCTACAGCTCATAGTTATTGTTATGAAGTACAGATTAACTCTGAGAAGGCAAACCTGGCAGCTTCACAAATGAGAATGTCAGCTTCTAATCAATAGTAGAGCAAAACAATTTCTGTAATTAGTTATAGATCAAGCATAACAGCTTTATTCAATATGTGCACTGAATCACAGAGGTGAAGTGAAAAAGATGATATTTGAATATGAACACAGTGATGGCCTTTACATAAAATTACACGGACTGATTCTTTTCTCTTTTAAGGCTTACGTAAGTGTAAATTCATAGTGGTAATTCCTAATTTATGCTGATGTATAGAAGGGAAGGAACCGATCTGAAGAGTCCATATAGAATGGATCACTAGAAGCCATAAGAAATCCATTAAGCTGGGGAAAAAAGATGATGATACAGTGGTAAATCCTATTCGATTTAATAACCACACTTAATAATGCAAATGTTACTTTCATGAGACAAAGGTACTTTATTTCTCAGAATATCTCCCTTTGTTTATGAAAAGACGACAGGTCATTCACCCTGTAGTTTATCTCAGTGTCCAGGGTGAAAGCTCCTCCCCGCTGGCACTCATGGAGATTTGTCAGCGGCCAGAGGTTCGGTTTCAGCCCTGCCTCCATTCCTGTCCAGCTCCACAGCGTCCCTTTGGATGACGCCTCTGAGAGCCAGCGGAGTCCAGCGGGTGGTGTGTGCGAACTTACTCTGGACCTCAACCGAGCCTCAGGTGACGCGCCGGATTTCCATTTGCTTAATAAGTCAGGAGCACTTAGTGAATATTTACTGTTTCACCTTGTTGTCCCCGAAATGCATATTCCTTGTCATTGACTGATGGGTGTAATCGCAAGCATAAAGTATTCTTCATTATTGGACACCAAAAGAACCACATTTTGCATTTATCCTTAAAAATTACACTTGCAAAAACGGCAGTGCATTTTGACTGTGGTAGTGGAACCTCTTGGTGGCATCTCCTTCCAAAGCTCCCTCCGATGAAAGCAGCACCCCTGGAGACTGGTGGCTGCAACTATGAACAGAAGCAAGAAACAATTTGGGGCGATGGCTGGTGCCTGTGATGAGCGGAGCCTGCGCTGCTGTGGCCGGAGCTGTGGTTCCACCCAGCAGGATTCCACATGGGAATGCTGCACAGCGTGGGAAAGGCCCCAGTTCCAGGGGTAGTGCAGCCAGGGGGCTCACGGTCACGTCTCTAACCGAACTGCAGACAGCAAGAAATCCCAGGAAAACATGATATTCATGTTGGACGTTAGATTTTTATTTCAACGTAAGGTCTTCATCTTTGCCCCAGACAGTTTCTGGAGTTAGGAAGAAAGGAATAAATGCAGGAAAATTCCTGTTTGGTCAGCACATGTATGGGGCAATCTCTGTCAGGACATCTAGAGATCAGCGAAATCATTTCTCAAAGATAATTACTTGTACTGACACCTATCAAAGTGTTTTGATTTCTGTGGAATCTTTGAAACCATAGCAACTGCAGGTCTCAGTGAATGTAAAGGACTGGGTAACCAGGACTTTACCTTAGACTGTCAGCAGAGATATTTGGAGGCTTAAAGTTAAATTGACTGGATTTGTCCTAAAACTACTAGAACCAAAGAGGGGAATTATGAGATTTGTGTGGTGGTTTAAACCTATTTATTGAAGGTAATGTGAAGAAAATTCAGCTTTATTTACATATTATTTGTTCTAAGATGGTGAAGGATATGGATAACGCCTGGGAGGAAACCTATGTATGCATCCTTTCTGTTAATGAGAGCATTTTGCAAAAAAAGCTTTCAAGTATGAACAAAATAACTACAAAAAGATTTCTACATAAGGCTATAAATATTTCTTATCCATTTTATAAAAGTCTCATCTTGTGAGGAGGTAGGCAGGAGAGCTGCAAATAACCAAACCAAACCAAAGCAAAATAGAGCATTTCTAACACTGAAACTGTGAAAAGGAAGATATTCAGATTAGATCAGAACCAAATGGGCACTTATTACACATTTTCCCCTTGATAGCTTCAAACAAGAGAAAAAAGTAACATTACCCTTGGAAAACAATGAATTCTCATTTCGGGGCACTTTATTCTTGGACTTGGACAGATAAAAGACTAGATGATACAGGTGAGAAAAGTATCAACTCCTGAATTCTGGAGATTCAGAGTAGATCAAATGTGAGTGAAGAAGACACAAGTTCCCAGCCCTGCAAGCAGGATATTTGCTCTGGGGGATGCTCAACCTGAACACCCTCAGGGGCAGGGATAAGTCCTCTGGGCAGAGTCCCGTGACAACACACCAACGTGTTTAGCCCGGGACTGGTATTCTCATGCCGGGGTACGGGTATGTGTTCGGTACAGCGGTACCAGCTCACCTGCAACGAGCTCGGGGATCTTTCACATGGGTTCAGCATTTAGAAATGCCTTCTGTTGACTTGGAAATTAATGTTTGAAACAATATGTGCTGATAGAAATCAAAATATTGAGGGTGAGTATCCATAAACTTTACTGCTTAAGCAGAATGGAAATAAGAAGAAATTCTGGCTGTGTAGGAACTTACAGTGGGAAAACGCCATCCCTATGTATTTGGCATTCCCAGGGAGACTTCAGTTCAATTATATACCAGGGGACCTGGAACCAGTCCCAGGATCAACAGGTCTCTGTCCATACATGCTTTGGCAGCTGGAGAATCTCAGCACATAGAGCTGTGGCACTATTCCAGCCCCTGCAGTGGGGAAGCGGATATGCGAGCTGTGCTCCAAGGTGGCTGGCATTTACGAGTACCCAACTTCTATTTTCAATGAGTAGGGAAGAATTTCTTCCTCAGAGCAATATATAGAGCTTAAAACAAGGGCTTCTCTAAAAGCACAGCAATTATTGGACCTTGATTGGAACTCACGGCTCAAGATCCTCACTTCTCCAGCATCACTTGGCAGTTGGATGGCCATTGCCTACAGACAGGTACTCTGGATTTCTGAGGGCACCTTCTGAGGGCACCTTCTGAGGGCATCTTCTTCCCCTCCAGGCAGTGAAACACTCAGGTGAAGTCTCCATGACCCAACACACACTGAGTTCAAGTGTCAGTTCCTGCCAACTCACAAATCCTCAGCCGTCAGTCCCGTCCCCCGCACCCCAGATCCACGGTGTGGGGAGCGAGCTGCGGTGCTGGGAGAGGCAGGAGCACACAGGGCTGCCCACTCTGTCCCTCCAGCCACCCCACCCGTCCCCCAGCAGCCTCTGCCCTCTCCTCACCTCTGTGAGGAGACCCATGGGCAGCCCGACAGCACGGCTGAGCCAGCGCCCAGGCTGAGGACTGGGACAACCTCCTGTCACCGGTGAGCGGCTGCGCTCTCTCATTGGTCACACAGTCAGGCAGGACATGCTGGGGGGATGTGTCCCCACACTCGGGGGTGCTGAGTGTCCCCACACTCGGGGGGTACATCAGACAAAACCTGGCTTCTAGCCCCCCAGAAGCACTGGCATAGCACTCCTGACCAGAGCCTGGCATTTGACATAAGCTGGGCAAGAAGGCAGTAAAGGACACAGAAAAACCATGTCACCACTCCAGAATTTTCTGCCTACCTTCTGACTGACCCAACCTCCTGCCAGCTCTCCTGGTTCCTGATCTCTCTGGAGGCAGAGGCCAGGCGAGAAGGATGGGGTCCCAAGTCAGGCTGACCGCCTGAATGAAGAAGGAGTCTCAGGAGGGCAAGGGGACAGACAGGATTCAGTTCCGTTCATTTGGGCAGTGGGAAGCTGCACCGCTCGCACTGCGATCACTGCACCTCACCGCTGGAGACCGTCCCAGGCTGACGGGACGGTGAGGCAGCGAGAACCCATTTCTCACAGTGCATTCAAGAAGCTGCAACAGCACAACCCACTTTCTGCATGTTCACACAGGTATGCGTTGGCTTCCAGGGGGGTTTAATACACGGGGACGGAGCTGGGCACCTCTGAAGTGCAGCCATATCTGTGGCTCTAGTTTGAACAAAGAAGTCCAGAGAGCCTGGCTGGGTCTGCAGCGAACTCTGCTCACCGGTGGAGCAGACTGCAGAAGGGGCATCCTGTGCCATTATTCCAGAGAGTTTTATGTGCCACTCACCACAGATACAGAATTTGCTGGGAATTAATTTCCTGAAAAATTAAGAAAAGAAACGCTAAAATACACAAACGTGATTGGCCAAAGTGGGAATTTTGGTTTCCATTTTAGGTGTGGGAGTGTTTGTACTGATAGTCTTCGCACTGCCTGCTCTCCGCTTCAACCAGCAGCGCAGTTCCCACCACCGCCCGTCCCGCTCTCTCCTCTGCACTCTTGCCCCAGTCGAGAAACCTGACCACTAACGAGATCTGGAAGCGAGGATCGGTCTTTGAGCACAGCCGCGTCTTGCTTTGGCCGCATGTCTATTAGCTTAGGGAGCATCTGGACTTGTGGAGGTCAGCAGCAGGGCAGGGTAATTCTTGGCAGCATTTCTGCTCGTTTTTGAGCTCAGATCTGAGGGGCAAATTGCAGCCCACTCACTGCTTTCCCAAATGAGCCTGGAGGGACTTGTTAGCCAGAGTCCGAATCTCTGGCAAAACAACTTGATGTAGCACCTAATAGCTAACACCGAGCTTTATTTGGAAGCTTCAGATAGCTTCTTCTGGTGGTAGAAGTGTTAAGAAACAGTCGCCCCAGTGGTATTCCTATTTCAGCAGTTTGTGGCTCATAGCAAATGTAAATCTGGGCCGAGCTGTGATTTGCCAAAGGCCAGCCATGGACAGAAGCTAAAAAAAAATCTACCACTTCTTATTTCTACTCCTGGCCTGCCAGTGCTAGACATAAATAGACCTGTTGGTCATGATGGGGGCATAATCAATGTTAATGTATAACTTCAGAACCACAGGATTATCGATAATTTAATTAATCAAATGCAACTAACTAATATTAATTTTTCGCTCAGAGTCAGGGTTTTTCTCCAGAATAAACTTGCCAAGAGAAATGACAGAAGCCAATTTACAATGTGACATTTAAAACAAGGCAGGATGAGGATTTCATAAGAAGACAACGGAACAAATCAGCAATGGCCTTTAGGGACTACAGTACTGATCCAATCTGAACTCCTCATAACACAGGACATTCGACTCTAAATCCTTGCTTTGGTGTAAGAATTGTGGCTGAACCAACTCATACGTTTTGGAAGAAGAAGATGTGTTCCTCGTTGGTGAGACAGCTACTTTGCTCTGATGTTGAAGGAGCCATAAGGCTGTTGGACTGTACTGGCATCATCTTCTAAACGGCTATGGCATAACCCGTACTACTAAAAGAGAGCCCTCTCTGGAAGGCTTTTAGCCTGCATGTGCCCAGCACATGCATTAAATTTGTAACTCAGAATTAATCTGCAAATGCCATGTCACCACAACGATCCGCAAAACAGAATTCCTCTAATCGACTGTGGTGGGAAAGTCTAAAGAGCCCATGCAGAATGCATACACAGCCTTTCAGGCAATCTTCTACTTACATCTTTTTTATAAATACTCCAGACATTTTGTATCATCTCCTCAAACCCCATTATCTCAACACAACTACCCAAGAAGAAAACAACAGCACAAGAAGGACAAGAAGTTCAAGGGCTTGCTCATTTTCTGCTACACACTCAGATTTATCCTTAAGATCCATACGCTTAAGTGTTAGAATTATTAACAAAAGGACGCTGGGATGGAGGCATTTGCAGAAAATTGATAACGTACAAACAGAAAGTAGGTTAATGTCCCAAGAAAAATTAAGCCTCAAAGGTCTTGGAAATAAGCTCATTTAGTAGAGAGGGTTGGGAAATAAGCCCAGGTGTTTCCAGAAATTTTCAAGATTGCAACTTCTGATTTTGTCCTGAATTAAGATAGAAAGCGGGCGTTCCATAGCGTGCTTTGCAAATAAAAAAATATTTTTCCCCCTGTAAGTAACTAAATAACTTGACCGAAGTGTTCCATTCTGAATATATCCTCTAAGCTGGCCTACGTTATAAATGACGATAAATCCTAGGAGCCTACATTCTTCAGCTATCAAACATCTGCATGTAAAAAGGAAGATTTTGATAATTCCCAGGAAGAATGCCATGAACTTCATGCCTTACTGAAAACAAACCCAAACCATAACTTCTCTGGTAGAAAGTACCTCACAGCCCGGCCAAGGTCTATATGCAGACTGGTCGCTAGAGGGGGATGCAATGCACAGTTTGTAACCATCTCGCTTTATCTCTGAATTTTCTCCCATTGTGGGTCTCTGTGATATGGATCAATTATACCCTCTGGCAGCACTTGTTTTAGCTTAAATGCAAATGTTAATTCTGAAGAGATAATTCAAATTATATTTACTTTGCCAAAAGTATAGAGAAAAAGAGCAGACGGTTAGAAAGCATGGGAAATGTTGGAGTAGATAATGCTTTCTTTTTGCTGACTCGGTTATCTTACATAGCGCTACAAATTAGGGTAGTTTTGTATCTTTCTTGTGCTTGTCAGTCTGTTGTGGAACTAAACCATTTGTGATTAATAGGCTTTATCAGGTATACATCCCTTTTAAAAAATATTATTTTATTTTTTATGTGCCCAATCCGTAACAGACCAAAAAAGGTACAAGAAAGACAGAAAAAAAGGAGAGATCCTTTTTCCCCTCTCAGACTTTTAATCCCCAGTGAATGGCAGAGAGCATTAAATCAAATCAGTTTCTCTGACATTCTTGGTTACCTCTCTCAGACAGACAGGTTCCCTGGTCATTTAGGAGACACCACTGCTTTTACGAGCACTGCGACGCTGCAAACACGGCTTAGTGAA
Source organism: Dromas ardeola (assembly GCA_013398915.1). Lineage (NCBI taxonomy): Eukaryota > Metazoa > Chordata > Aves > Charadriiformes > Dromadidae > Dromas > Dromas ardeola. The sequence goes on from VYZM01008065.1 coordinate 171,051, forward strand.
GCTTCAAAACCTTAACCTTGAAAATCTCTCTTTCTCCTAACACCAGTCCCCATTTCATGGCTTTCGACTGGACTGCAGAACTTGAAATTAAAGCCACTGGCAGCAGCCCTTCCTCTTCCGCGGTACTTCTTTATGGAGGGATAGAGAAGCAAAGGATTGAAGCTCTGTCAATCAAAATGACCAAAATTGAATCTAGTCCAAAGTGTCTGCTCTCCTGTGTTTTGTAAGGGGCTCAGTCTAATCTACTGGTAGGTTTTGCCATATGAAATGAAATACTCTGCCAGAGATAAGGTTTGAAGCCATCTTTGTATACTGTTGCTAGATTTCATATAGGCATTTCATGTTGAAGTCAGTCCAACTTCGGGGAAGGTTTTGGACTAGATGATCTTGGCGGTCCCTTCCCAATTGAACTGTTCTATGATGTTTTTAACTGCAGCTTTCTGGTGGCCTCCCTTTGATCTCTCAGTGCACAAGCAGCTCTTTATGCAACAAACTACGTAGGGATTTGCTAAGGGAATTCATTAATTACCCAAGCATTGAGTAAACACCTGTATGCATATTTATACATATGTGGGCTTTTGCTTCGGTGGATCCATAATGCCTTTTGAATGCACTTATTTCCTGCTCCTCTTCGTCTTCATACTGTACTGAGCATGGAAAACCACGTGCCATTTTACTACAATGCCGACACATTTGACAGTGTATCGTTATCAGAACCCAAGTGTTCCCTCCCCACATACAAATACTTCATAGCTGCTCATGCTCAGAACTGGCTACAGAAAGACTCTTCGTGCCAGAGTAGCACTTTTGCAGACGGCAGCTACCCAACCACAAAGAACCAGCTTGTCTCTCACAGTTCTGCAGGCTGGAACAGCCAGGCCAGTGACTGCAGAGGTCTTTCTCAGAAACGAGAGGATGCAGTCAGTGTAAGAGAATCCTGGTGCGGTCTCTGCGCTACTGCTTGAGATATTCCATAACCACGGCTTTCTTATGCACCATAAAGACAGACGGTTGCATTCTTAGGATTGCAGTATTTTCACGTTGCCATCCACCTGAACTACAGGACTGGGGAAACTCCTGGTGCGACTCACGTTCACAAGGTTTGACGGAGTTGTTTATAATTTGGAAAGCTGAACACAAACACGTAACATTTATTTAATATAACAAAATTGAGGTCGCTGAGGAGTGGGACATAAGCCATACTCACAACACTGTGACTTCAAATGGGAATTGGGGTTTACAGTGGCTAAAATCTAAGGTGAGCACCTACACGGTCATCACTAGGACAAAACCCACAAAGCTTGCCTAAAGAGAGAGAACACAGTGCTTTTGGAAGGCACTTGCTTTACATTAAGAGAATAAAAGTCCTGTGACAATCCAAGAGAAGGTGAGGAGGTCAGTCAATAGATGTTGGTAGATCTAGGGCATTTGTGACCTTTAAAGTGAAGGTAAGCTATGAAAAGATTGATAGATTATCTGTTCCTTAAAGCCTTGAATACATAGTGGTGTTCCAGCTGAAATGTCTGCACTAGTCAACCAAAGTTATGGCCCACATTCCACATACCGGACTCTGAAACGGTTGGCTCTAACAGCAGAGGGCTGGGCTTGTTGACTCACATACGGTCTCACTGAGCGATGACTAAAATAACTCTTTTTGGTTTTATTATCTGCAGAGTGGGATGAACAAGAGACTAAGTACAGTGTTTGAAAAATACTCCCCATATGAGAAAAATGATGTGCTTTCATTGCTGGCTGTGTAGAAACAGACTATTTTGAATCTAAGTTTGTTTTCCAGTCTTCGGAATTACTTCAGGTTCATGTCTTGTTCAATGTGACACTCTCAATCGAAGGTTTTTTAGAAAAGAAGCTGAACTCTAAGATATGAGGGTTTGGGAAACCATAGTTTGAGGTCAGTAAATTGCAAAAAATAAGGGTAATAGTTTTCAAGTAAGGGTAGCTACTAGTTAGCCTAAAAGGTGATCTGATTCACTTCACTCTATTTACAGCTTCTGAGATCCTTTATTCTTAACCTCGCAGTGGATCATTGCAACATCAGCGAGAAATTATAAATGGTTGTATCCTGCAACGGGCATTGATTCCAGGGCATATTACTCTATACAAACTTCTGATGTGAGCCATAGTACTTATTGATTTCATCAGTGTCCAAATTACTTTTCTTGTAATATTGACTTTTTCCTGCTAAAGCATATACGTGTGAGCAGAACAGCCTTCACATTAAAGAGTCTGGCTTTCAAAACAGTTAAAAACATTTCTGTGCTGCCCTTCCGAAACCTGAGCAGCGTTTCTGAACCGCGTGTTGCTGGACCGTGTGTAGCAGTGAAAGCAGGCTAAAGAAATCACGAGCCAGAGCCTGTCCTTTGGCTCATGTACAGGGTTCCACCAAGCTCCCTGCAACACCTCTCCTAACTGTGGTGCTTGTTCAGGTGCAGAGGTACAGCTTTAATAGTTTAACTCAACACATCCTGACTTAAAACCCTTGCTATGATTCCCTGCTCTCTTCTGTTTACAGAAATAGAAACCCTAGAAGACCGGCGTGCCATGAACAGAACTGTAATTGCTCAAGATGCTGAGCTAAGGCCGAGCTGAGTGACGATGTCCCAGCTGCGCTCAGGACCGAGACAGAGGGTGTGACTGAGCTGGGGACGCCCAGGCCCATGGAGGCCGACGCGGAGAGATGTTCTTGTCCCTGTGGAGAGGGGCTGGCGCTGGGGCCGCGCGTGTGTGTGTACAACGCTGTGTTCAGCGCGCTCTGCATTTCCGCAGCCTCAGCACAGACAGAGCCGTGCCTGCCTGCGCCTGCGGGAGGCACGTCTGACGCACCTCCAAAGCAGCTCTTCGCCTTCCTACCATCCATAACAGGGTCATATTTTCCTCCAGTCAGGGCGCTGCCTCTTGACCTTCCCTCTCTTCCGTTCCCTCCTGCCTGCTCCCCGTCAGATCCTGGGATCATACGCCAGCCAGCAATGGAGGCTGCTTCTCCTTGGCCTGGCTGTAGGGAATGGGACTGCTCCTCCTTATCCCTTTCTACTGTTCTGAACACTTCACTCATTTTCATCCCAGGTAAACATGTGGCTGTGACCAGACCGGGAAGGCAGTGTTTTAATGGGCGGTCACATACCCCTCATCTTTGTAGGGAGACACAGCAAAGGGAGCACAGCTGACCAGGGGAGTCTGTGGCTGACATGAGGACTCGGGTACTCCATGGTTGGGTCTTTTGGTGTTTGGTTTTGTTTTGTTTTGCTGTTCGTTTTGGTTTTTAAGAGGAAACACTCCAAAGAAAACCTCCTAACATGAAGGATGCCCTGGCTGGGACTCCCTTCCACCCCGTCCTGAAGCTGGGGTGCTCTCTCATGTCTCCATGCCACACCAGGCAGCATCCTCCTCTCTCCTGGGCCCTGGCTTTGGCAGGCAGTGCTCTACCAGTCACCACTCAAAGAAGTAAACGTATGCTCAGTGAAGAGGGAGCGTGGTTACAGTTCAGGGTGTACGGGAGAGCTAAAATTTATTTCTGGGCTCTCTAAAAGGGCTCAATAAAATTCATGTATTGTGACAGAACAGTAACAATGGATCAAAATTCATTATTATGCTAGAAGGATGTCTGGACATGTAAGCTTTTCTTTCAAACTTTGAAAAAGCTTTATGGATCTCCGTTTCCTGGGAGAGATTTTGTAGTAAGTACATAAAATGGAAAATGGAAGGCAAACTTGTGAAGAACAGACACCAGGAATTAACAAACTGAAGCTTTGATTATTTTTCTTTGTTTGTTTCTATGTTTGATCAAGATGAAGCACAGCCAGCAGCCAAGTGAAAAAGGAACTCAATGTGTGTGTTCTAAGCAAAACATTACATTTACCCCAATTTGGGAAGATCATCTCAAGTATGACAAGATTTTGTGAAGTTGCTAACACTGAGGTAGTGATGCAGCACGATGCAGCACAAATTAGGATTATTTAGAAGGTATCTGTGACACTCTAATCAACAGGGAAGGACCTACATGCCTAAGAGGAGTTAAAATATCTTTAAATGAGGGGGGCTAGGGGAGCGAGAGCCACACCACGGAGCCGCTGAGAGCAGGTTTTTGTAGAGAGGCTGCCCTGAGCGGGATCAGCTCTGCCGAGGGACGCGGTCCCTCGCACCCTGCGCGCTGCCACTGCACCAGTCTGTTATCCTAACAGATCCACGGCTCAGGAAGCAGCTGTACTCTTCCAGGCAGCTCGGAAATAGGCTGAAGTGTGATGAATATCACTTTTTCTAGGAGAAAATGAAAATCCTGAGATTTTACACACTAATTCATTTGTTTGTCAAACCACTGTGATACTACCACAGAATGCAAATACATATTGCTGCAGGGACAAGACATCTGCCCTGAATGATGCAAGCAGAAAAGCTGAAAGGAGCTGGAACAGCATCTCCCCACTTCTGCACTTAACTAGTCTCGCTGGGTATGTAGTGAAAGAGCGAGACGCTGTGCAATTACTGTCACACTTGCTAGAGAAAAGAGGAGGTTCTGTACCTGGTACAGAAATTTCATGAGAGAGGAAACCTTTAAAAATACCTGGGAAAGTGAGCTATTGCCACATTTACAATCTTTTACAGCTCTATAAAAGTTGGATAGAATCAAGTTTAGGGAGAAAGACAAAATACTTGCTATTTAAATGTTTGCTAGTGAAAGACATGTACTATATCCAAGATGCAGTACAAGAATATAGATCATGACCATGCAGGAAAAATATCTTTTGCCTATTGCAAAATGTCATTTAGCAGGAAAAGTGTACATAGAATCTATTGAAAATTGATATGCTAATTCAAGGAAGCTATTGCAATTGATCTAATTTTCAGAAAGAACACACAAGAGGAAGCAGAAAAACACCAGTTGCATGCAACAAGGAAATAGCAAGGTTTTTAGAAATTAGCATCACAAACACAGGTTTTCAAACAAACTGTGAATGTGGAGGAAGATTCACAAAATGCTTTAGCTAAGTGAAAAGCTTCCAGCTACTCTGAAGATCAAGGTTTTCATACACCAGTCCCTACGCCTTCACGGCACGTGGCTTTTGAAGGGCTGAGCAAATTAGAACATAAAAGTGTATGAATGTGGACACAACAATGCTCACATGATATTTATCAAAATGTTGACTGATCCAAGTAAATTCAGGAGAGTGAAAAGTATATGAAAAAAAGAAATGAAAAAGTTGGCAATGGCTTACATGATGAAGGGAAAATGAAAATAATATTGATGGTCTCAATAAAAAAGCATAACTTGTCCATATTAGAGCTGTAGATATGAGCAAGAACAGCCAAGTGAGGAACAGAAATTTCACCAGATAATAGTTTTTAGGACAGAAAAAACTTAAGCTCTCCCAACCAGGACTCCCACAAATCACTGTCTTCGAGATTTCTAGCTTCACCTAAACCCAAACCTTGGGATGATAAATTTAAACATAAAAGTGTAGTGGGTTCATACAATGTAGCCATGTCTCCTTTAGTTTATATTTAATCTGATTTTAGCTCCCATATATGCTTTCCATCAAAATATTTAAGTGATTTGAGTATGACATGTGGAATTGTTTTGAGACCCCCACCAGATGTCAAATGAAAATGTTAATCAAATGCCAGGCCAGAGAGACTCTTCAACGCTGTACCCTGGGCTGAACGTAGGCACATGGGTCAAACAAAACTACAGGCTTCTCTGTGGTCTTGGTTCAAATTTGACCTCTGTCAGTACGGACAAAAATTATCACCATTTCTCCATGCGAATAAAATGTCCCGAGCCCTAGCTTCAGCTTCAGTCTGCTCAAGGATTGTATAGACCTTGAATAAACCCAGCTTGATGATACACATAGTCAAGACCTGAGTTGACAGGTTTTGTGGAGAAGCTGAGAAATGAATAAATGGACACTTCCACCCGTTCTATCCGTGGCATGCATAAGCCTTTCTGACAAAACAATGCCGAAATGCCCATCTTGGTGCTGAGTGAATGGACATATGTGAAAGCAGGAGGTAGTCTCTGGAAGGGTTTTATCAGTCTGGTACCACCAGTGAACACTACGGTTACTAATTTTTCTTTTCTAAAGTAAAAAATATAACCCACAGCAATAAGGCTTGGAAGGAACAGCTCACAAATGCTATTATTGACTCAATGGCACTTGGAAATTTGAAAACCACAGCCGAGAAAGGAACGCTTAAGCCTCTGTTTTCAGAAATACAGCAAGAGAAACCTGATCCGATCTGAGCTGACAGAAGGTTAATAATGAGTTCAGCAGAATCAGAAATTAATTGTCTTCTGTTAAGGCGAGACACAGTTTGAAATGGTGAGGCCAAGCATCATTGTCTTCATGAAACCGTGGAAGGAAAAAACCGAGAAAAGAATCCGAAGTGTGTAATCATCCTGGCTTTTACAAAAGCAAGCAGTTCTGCGGGGCTGCCAGATGCAAGGGCTTCTCCCTCGCGGGGCAAGAGACGGGCAAAGCACATTCACCGCGTGTCCCTTTCCCAGAGAACAGGGCCATGAAAAGATCCTTCTGCCTTTAACACACTGCGGGTTTAATGAAAGGCAACTGCTATTTTAAGATCTTATAAGGGATTTTGTAACAAAGAGGAGTTGCAGACACCATCCCCATTACCACCAGGCTTCCATCCTCTCTTTCATCTTTCTCACTAAGCCAGCTCTCAGAAACTTTCACAGATAGTTAGAGCCATCAAATGAAGGTTACTGGCTCAAAGGTTTGGTCCAACCATGTTCAGCTGTTATGGCTTAAATTAAATTGATACTAAAATGGTCTCTTTTTTATTAAAGTGCTATAATCATTGTGGCTGCAATCCTTCACCACAGTATAAGCAGTAATAAGCTGATACATGTCTTCATTGCTGATAGCTGTCAGAACTCCTTTTTCCAGGACTGGAAAGCAAAATAAAACTCCCAATTATTCTCAAAATGGAAGGATAACCCCTTTTCCAGGGTAGAGACATGAAACATTCATTTTCTTCTCTGTCCTGTCAAGCCATATTGCAGATTTATTTAATGCATTATGTGCATTGAATTAGATTTCAGAACTCACAAAGGGGGTTACGAGCTATGTGAAAATTTAAGGCAAAAAATGTAAAGCTCCTGTGAAGCCACTAGCAAAACTTAACACAAGAGGGTCAGAATTTCACTCTTGGTCTTTCTCTTCAGCTGTCGTAGAGATTTTCATCTAGTAATTATGCCTGTGGGCTGGCTGGGACTCGTGCTGAAAACACGACTTCTGCTCTCACAGTGAAAAGTTTCAGAAGTTAAGCTACTCTCAGCACCACACATCAACCGCACTGACATCCTTATAGCGAATTATCTTCTGACCCTCACAAACATGATCTGGTAAAAGTTCTTTGAGGCAATGATATGCTTTTTGGCTCTCTAGTGAGTTGCTGGTTTGGGTTTTCTTTTGTGGAAAACATTACTTAAAATCCTTCAGTGCAGAACTAATTTTCTTACAGCCAGTAGTGACAAGGCAAAGCTGAACCATAAGGTTTGGATCTTTGTTGTCCTGACACAGTTCCCCAGACTGCAGCGCTCAGAGACGGGGCTCTGGGCTGGCATTGCGACTGAGGGAGAACTGCAGCTTCAAAAGAAAGTGTCTTCCTCTGAGCTCCGCGCTTCGGTGGCCCGAAAGGAAGCTGTGAAGGGATGAGGTATGTGAAGGAGACTCAGAGAGAAAGAGGAGGATGTGTGAAGTCAGGATGTGGGGTGAGGAGAAGAGAACCTTGGCTGTAAGGAGGAGAACAGCTGGTGGGCATGGCTGGGATGCAATGGAGAAGCCACCAGTCAAGTACCACCACGGAAAAAAAAAAAAGAGGTAGTAAAAGGACGTTCTTCTAGCCTGTCTTTTTTTTGTAGGTCAAGATCCAGGTTGCTTTCTGCACAGTAAATCCTAGGGAATCTACCTTATCCTTTAGAAACTGGACACTCACTAAGAAGGTCTGGCCTAAATAGCTTTATTCTGTCCCATTTCCAAAAGCCTCTATGACTAGTGGAGCCATGTCACTGTCAACAGCTATTACTTTTTTTTTTTTGAGAAAGAAAGGTTAATGTAGAAAAGCTCTGCCCAGTGCCAAGCTTTTCCTCGCAATTTAATGTACTGAACGTACATAATATCAACAGTTTCTCTTTGCTCTTAATCCAGACCTTGTCATGCAAGCTGGGCTAGACCCATTTGCCAAAGGAGTGAAGGTATCTAGGTAAAAACTGTTAGCAATCCTGGCTTGGGGCAGAGCGGAAGAACTGAATTCCATCTCAGCACTCAGGACTTAGAAGGGATGCCTTGTAAAAGCAGAAGAGATGGCAGTTAAAAGCAGAAAGCTGTTTGTTCAAAGCAGTGCACAGCTATGCTGGTGAGAGGAGAGCCCAGCCAGCCCCAGTTCGAAGGATGTGCCTTTTGCATTAAAGAGGTAGCAGAACGAAGGATCATGTTTTGTCTTTAGCAAAAGAAGGCATTTTCATCCAAAACTCCAAGACAGTTAGGTATGTCAGCACCCCTCACTGAAATATGCACACCCTGAGACTATTTTCATTGCTAGAAAAACAAGAACAGATTTTGTCTGTGTACACCAAGGAGTCGGTGCTTCCACTCGGGCATCACCAAAGAAACTGATGAGTGCACAGTCCTGCGCTATACTTTCGCTCTTAGAAGGGATCCAGAGATGCTTTTATCTGTAACAAATGGGTCAAACAAACCAAGAAACAGATTATGGGAAAATAGTTAAAGCAAAAAAGACAAAACAAACAAAGAAAAGGAAAAGAAGTAATGCAAGAAAGTGACAAGGTGTTGTTTGAAAGCACAGTGCTATGCTGAAAGTACACTGAGAATTCTCAAATGGAAAATTAAAAAGAAAACAGAACAGATTAAACAAGTGTTTGTATCCATCCTTCCAGGACAGTAGAAGAAAGTATTTGCCTGTGTGGGAAATGCAATCAACAAGGACAGAAATGAATGAATGAAGTGATCAGCATCTCATCATTTCAGTTATTAAAAAATCAGAGTTTTCATAATGACAAGATGTCAGGACCGAGCACACCCTGCATCGAGGAAAAATGGGAGACAGAAACTGAAGAAGCCTCAGTCGACATTAGCAAAAGCTGAGTTCATTCAGGACATACCCCTGCAGACGAGAACCCACCAGGAAATCAGAGACCAGACATGTCACTGCCAGCCGCGGGGGAGCACTCGACGCTGTTATAAGGGGATCAGGGGGTGCAACATCTGCCGCAGCAAAGCGCCACCTGGTCAGCAGCAGCCGAGGGCTGCGGGAACCCGCTCCCCGCCAATGCCGAGCTCCCTGCGGCCACCGCTGCCCAGGCAGGCCAGGGCCACAGAGCCCAGAGCTCGGGGCTTTTCGGGGAGCGCCTGCTGCCCGCCTCGGCTCTGCGGTGACGCTGAGAGTGGGGACGGCTCTGCCCACTGCAGCGCTGCCCAGCAGGAGCATCCCTCGGGGTCAGCCTGCGCTGCAGGTGGGCTTCGCACACAGACCGGGTCTAGAACACCCTGGCTGTGCTCTCCCTTCTCAGATCTCCGAGTCCTGAATTCCTTCTGAATCGCTCAGAACTGGTCACTGCAAAGCTTTGCTGCCAAATCACTTGATAATTAATCGTAATTAGTTCAAAATGTATTAGAAGAGAATTTAATTGCGCTTAAGAGTTCGACTGTCCTAATGTCTCCTGCTAATTAATGGAACTGTTTGAATAAGTGATTTTTATGGACTGTTTCACTTTGCATTGATTGAGAACATTTTATGGTGCTTAGCATTACTGTATAAAAAGTGGGGAACAGACATTTCATGTCAACAAAATTTTACTTGTTCATATGAAGATGAATCATTAAATTTTTCATATTTATTTTTTGAGAATAATTTCATAGAATCATAGAATTGTCTAAGTTGGAAAAGACCTTTAAGATTATCGAGTCCAACCATTAACTTAACACTGTGAAACCCACCACTACCCCACGTCCCTCAGCACCACGTCTGCCCGGCTTTTCAATACCCCCAGGGATGGCGACTCCCCCACTGCCCTGGGCAGCCTCTTCCAATGCTTGACAGCCCTTTCAGGGAAGAAATTTCTCCTAATATCCATCGTAAACCTCCCCTGGCGCAACTTGAGGCCATTTCCTCTTGTCCCATGGCCTGTTCCTTGGGAGAAGAGACCGACCCCCCCGGCTACCCCCTCCCCTCAGGAAGTTGTAGAGAGCCTCTATATAGTCAATATATACAGATGAAAATAACGCATCAGCAATATCCTTCTAAACATCATACATTTATCACATCCGTACAGAAACACCATATCTGCACATTTAAATAAAGTAATTGGGTATGTAATTGGCAATAGTTTACAGCAGCCATATTTAGCTGCTTGTAGCAGTTTTAACATGAGCAGATGGATGCACTCATACATTGGAGTAGATGAATAAAGCAAAGTGTGTTAAAATTTGCCGTCAGATATAAAGCAGAATTCGTGCCAATATTGCTAACCTAGGACACATAAATCCCAGAAGACTGGCTGGAAGTGATATGGTTTGTAAGACTGCATTTTTCAGAATAAAATAAAGAAATGTGGAGTTTCTTTTGCATTAGTGATCTGATTTTCTTCTTCAGTCTGCAATGATATTTTTTCCTTTGGAACCACAAATAGATTTATTCTTTCATTTTAAAATTGCAGCTTCAAGAGCAGGTACTCATTTTTGAAAATACCCTTTTGAACCCAAAGTTCTTGGGAATTGAGAGAGAATTCAAAACATTATCATCATATACATTTCTGGCTCTCAAATTTGTCACTATGGGCCACTGCCAGAGACAAGACACTTGAGTTCGGTGGGCTTCAGCTTGTGCCCCGGTGACTGGTGTTATATATATCCACACACTGTGTCCTCGTTATGCTTCAAATCCCAAGAAACCTCACATTTATAAAGGATAAATACTACATTTGGAGTCCCTCCCTTCATAGATCTCCTTTGTAGAGCCGTCAGTGTAGGTACACTTGGAGCAAGAAACCAGAACCTTTCCCATGTGCAAGCCATGCTCTTCTCTTGGACATGCCAACAACAATCTCCAGGAAATTGCTGCTGCCTCATATTTTTTCAGAATTTCATACCAGAACCCTGAACTGGGCATAGTCTCACAATCGGTTTACTTCTTTGCTCAGCAAAGGGAAAAATCCAGCTCCTTTTTTCAAAAGAGTGAGTGTCTTTCACAAGGAATCTTTCACTGCAGCTATCAGTGTCACTAAGAAATGAAAACTTCCAGCAAGAGGAAGGAAAATGTTATTTATTATATCACCATAACTCTATAGGACCGGTCACTTGAGATATAAACAAAATGAGTATTTCTGTAATTTTTCTAAAAAACAAGTAGTTAAGCTAGTGGCAAATGAAGAGGTCTATGTCTGACACTGAACAAAACCTATTTTGTAACTCACTCCATCCTACTTTTAAAGAATTCTTTCTGTAGCAGCTTTCTTGTCTCAGGGCTTGGATATATGAAGGAACTATTTCCAAGAAAACTACTGCGGCTAAAAAGTGCAACAGCTATTCAGCACTAACTTTCTTTGCCTGGTTGCTCTTCTTTAAATACGCCTGTAGGTGATTTTGGTTAGTCCCCTCCCAAAGCAGAAGTTAGTGCAGAATGGCTAGTCTGAGTGACTTCTGACGTAGATGTGACACTAAAAAATTCCGCTCAGTAGAAAAGAAGTTTCCTGCTTCTAACAAAGACTGAGCATTGGTGGGACAGATGCGAGAAAATACCGGGTTTTAGCAGTTGCATCCTTCAATGGTAACTACAGTTCGGCAAATGTGACTCATAGGGGTTTGTATAAAAACTCTGAGGTTTTTTTCAATCCAGTTTCATTTCCAGAGGGAAATGTGGATAACCGACTCACATAGACTCTCTCCTACTTCTTTGCCAGTGGCACTGCCAGCTGACTCCTGGCTGGGATTTACCTGCCATACCTCCATGAGCGTCAGCTTTGGGCACTCAGCCTAAACTGGATGGCTGCTCCCCTCCCCGTAATGAGTACGGGCTCATCCAAGGTTCCTCCCTTTCCAGACAGGCACCTAAAACAATCGGGAGGGGTTGCCTTCTGAAGGCTTTCGCATTTCTGCATCGACCTTCGGGGGACTAGAGACTAGTTTAAATCAGGCACTTAATTCTTAGAGGGGCAAAAGTAGGTAAAATGAATCAATTAATGTTTTGGATTAAAAAAATTGCACTGGGGAAATACACTAGGTAGCATAAATTGTAAAAAGGCTATCCCACGGGACTAATGTATGCAAATAGGGTATAAATGTTTTGTAAATTTCAGATAAGATATCTGTCAGCGAAATTATTATAAGCATGAAGTTGGCTACTGTCTGTTAAGTCTTTCAACTAAAATGTATTAAAGCCTCCAGTGAACGTGAAAGCATCGTGCCCCAGTTCCCCAGTCCAAGTGATGCAAGCAGACCTTCCGCCAAGCTCCATCAGTGCTAATGAGATACCGCGCAGGCACAAGAGTCTGCAAGTGCAGGCGAGACTGCAGACCATCGCTGCTGCTTTCAGGCTTCATATTCCCTGAATTGTTAGGATAAAGAAAGAAACTTACCTGTTCAAATCACGATGTATGATCGGTTGTGTGAGATTGTGGAGGTACTCCATGCCTTTGGCAACATCTACAGCAATGATTAATTTAGACTGCAGGTCAAGAGTTCTACAGTGTGAAAAAAAATATAATATTACTCAAAGTTAATAAACAGACAATAATTATCTGTGAATCACTTTTATCTGTGAATCATGGAACCTTTAAAATTGTTTTAATGTTATATAATCTATGTAATGTAAAACATATATATGTATATAATGTAAAATAATGACTTAATAAATATTGTGTGACTACTTATTAATTTCCCTTGTATGCCCAATAATCTGAATCAAAGCTAAAATTTTTCTAGTGTGTTCTGTTCTCTCTTGTTCTTTACTGAAATGAATAACATTTATATCAGCATAGGTTTACTAGTCTTCCGAATTGGGTACCACAAGCCCCAGCAGAGAACAAGCAGAATACCTCTTCTGTTCATGAAGCAGGGAGAAGAGCGATCCTCCAGAAATATACTGAGTGACTATCGCAAACTGACTGGGGTCATCTAAGCAAGCTCCCACAAACTGGATGACACACGGATGATTCAGTCTGCAGAGAATGGAAACTTCACGGCAGAACATGTCCACATCAGATTTGGAGCAGTAGGTATTGGCACGATAGCTTAGAATTTACACAAGAGAAAACAATAAGGTAAAAATATAATAACATATGGGTTTTTTTGATACTTCAAACTAGGTCATTAACCAAACAAGATGGAAAAGTTTGATAAACTTACCGTTTGATCGCGACAATTTTATTTCTGCATCGTCCCTTATATACTTTTCCAAAAGACCCTAAAATGATTCAAAATATATAAGCACAAAGATATTTATTATGATCATCAGACATTTAAAATGGATACATTCTTATTTCTGGTACCTGAGCCGATAATCTCATGGAACTCTATCTCAGAGAGCTGAAGATGGAAATGTGATGGCAAACCAGCACGGAGGAGGAGGACATCTGCCTTTTCTGCAAAAGAAAACACTTATCCTATTTGTAAAATGCAGGGTCATGGAGAAGGACAGAATATAGGCTTTTAACTTCGCAAGACTATTGCACAGTAAAAGCTGATTTTCCTCCTGTAAATTGGCTGACTGGTAATCCTGTTCCCTTTCCTTTCAGTAACCACAGTAAACCCCAATAACAGACAAATACTTGCAACACCACAGTTGCCTGGGGCATTCCTGGCTTTGAAATCTTATCAGTGATGAGCACTGTCCCATAAGCATACTCTGCCTGCATCACGTGATGGCTGCATAAAATTCTTTATACGGAGAATTAGTTCCCTTTTTTCTGTATAGCTAGTGCTCATTACTAATGCAGGGGATGTTATTCCAGATCTGACTCTTTACTGACACGTGGAATCTAAATTTTGCAACTTCATTTAGTCAGCAAACATCTCTACCTTGTTGATCTTTTTGGTTTATTACTATAACATTTATCAGAATATTTCTAAATGGAACGTTTCAGTGCTGCTATGTAAAGGATGTAAGGATTTGATTATATCCAGAGTGAATATTTGAAGCTGAAAATTGAAAGCACCACAAAAAATGAAATATTTCAAAGTAAAAATATCGATCTGAATGTTTTATCTATATGCGTTTCAGGTTATCATAAATTATTTTTGGACAGAATATTTCCTGTAAAGGGAATCCAGGCATTTTACAGTGGAATTCAATATGATATTTTTTGCGTTCATGGATATATGCCTATTTCATTAGTCCTAATTCACAATCACATCCTTTTCTCCAAAGAAATAAAAATAAATACACTTTTTAAAGTAGATGAAAATAAGATAAATACAAGAATTATCACGATGCTGATCAACAAAGCTAAGCATATTGTTTGCTGAAATTATCCTAGGGATATAGATGTTGCTTATGCACATCATTACACTTCTGAACAATGAAAATTCCAGGAATCATGAATCCTGCATCGTACGTTTAGACTGACAAACACCTTGTGTAAAAAGACCATAAAAGTTCAAGTTTCTCCTTGCCACTGAAAATACCTTTAGTCATGCTTTTAATCTTTCCTAGAGGGGATGGAACAGACACATAGGAACCATCTGAAATAGAAGACAAGAATGAATTTTATGGAATTCAAAGACATTCAGTATAAGCCTGATAAATTAATGTAAGTACTGATAAATTAATGAGGCAATGATTGTTTAAATAATGAATAATAAAGGGGTGAAAATACACATAAGCACACAAACACATATGATTGTGATGTTATATTGCTGCGTTCTTGAAAGTAATTTGTATATAGCTTCATTAAACGCTGTAGAACCATACTGACTTTCACTGGTTTTAAAGGCAGCCAACGTAGCCTTTTATATCAGCTAGATTTTGTAAAGGAACTCAGATCAGATTCACAAATTTCGGCAACTGGGCTGCAAGCGTATTGCACTGTTTGGTTCACTGACGAGATTTTCCAAAAGACCTCAGCTTTCTCCAGGTACCAAAAATTTCACGTCTTGTTTTTCTGCATAAGCGGCAGCTGAGTTCTTTTAACAATCAGCATTACAAAATCTGTCTGGGTGTGTTAATTGCTTGCCAAAATAAATTTCTGATACATGCAAAACTTAGTTCCCTAAAGATTGACACACACTTGAATTTACACCCCTAAACCCGGAACAGGTCAAGCTATGTAGGAAACAGATTGATCCTGCAGCTGACTGTAGGGTTCCTCCTGGTTCCACGGCAGGAGGAGTCAATGGCCTGGAGAAGTCACCAGGAATCGCACATTCACCCTCTCTGTAGGCAGCCTTCTCAACACACTGCAAAATGTTCTGTTTATCCAACTGCTTGCGCTAACATCCTTCTCGGCATTTGTCATTTAGTTGCCAATACAAATGAGTATTTTTGTAGCAAAAAGGATAATTAATTTTTCCCAAGGAGGAATTAGATATCCAAAGATATTAAAAAATATGAAGGAGACTGAGTATAGAAATATACCAAATGTCAGTAATCGAAGAAACTTCAGAGCTAAACCACACACAGAGAATGGCTAAGCAAGGCATTAAGGATGTAAAGAGGTATGAGTAATGATTACCAGGGACTGATCTTCATCTCACAGCTTTTAGCTTTTTTTTCTAGGGAGTAATACAATGCGACAACTCTATTTTAAGATAAAGGAAGAATTTTGATGTAAATAGAGGGTATCTGGAAAATGGGGATTCTCATGACACGAATTTTCTTTGTGCCAGACAGAATTGATCCGAAGCTCCCTGGCACCTGTGGAACATTCCCAGAGACTTCAGCAGTCTTTGGATCAGACCCTTCAGTTGCAGAATAAAGCGATTTCTCAGACCATACCTCCTCCAGGTTGTGAGTATTCGTTACAGGGTGATTCATCTTGAGGTCTCTTATAATGCTTCAGAAGGGTCACAATGGCATCATGACCTAAGGAAGAAAGAGGAAATATATGGATTTGCAGGTAAACACAATATTCTTTTTTTTTTTAAATTTATTTATACAAAATCAGGGGATTTTAAAAAAAATGTACAATGTGCCTATAAAACATGTAAACAAAGATACAGTGGTGCTAATCTGAAACATACTATGATTAACTGCAGAAATATAGGGAAATACCTGCCAATAAAAACAAGCACGTTATTTTCATGAGTCCACCTAATGCTAAATGTGGTATATGGCAATAGAAAACCCTGCTACAGAAATCTTACAATGGAAGTTGACAATAGACTTCAATAGGCCCTACAAGGACAACCAGCGCCTGAAAATATTTCAGTCCTGGTGTCCTAAACTGGACAATATTTGTGCACTCTGTGGCTGCAGGCAGTTGCGATACTCATCATTCTCCTGTGCAAGGAACCAGAAGAGCGCGGTGTCTGCACAGCATGCTCGTGCTCTCGGATGCTTGATGCACAAAGTTCTGCTTGGCAACATTCCAATTTCTTTTCTAAATCTTTCAAATATGAGTTTTCCCTCAGTGATTTTATACAGAGTAATTTGCCAATATCAGGTTTTTGAAAGGCCTTTGAAGCCCTGTATTTTTCACTACTACCCTAATGCGTACAAACTTTCTGGCTTATAATAAGCCAGGGAAAGACCAGCAAGCCAACAGGTTACGGACAGGTCGTTTTCTAGATCTTCTAGGGTCCTGCAAAAACTTACAACTCTAACTCTTAAGGGTGCTAGAGGAAAGAGATGAGGCAGAGGCTCTTCTGCTGACTCTCCCCCTGTTATCAGAAGCTGCCTTCTAGAGGAGAGAAGCCCTGCTGCCTCCCCGGGCTGCCAGGGCACGAGCTCACACCAGAGAGCGTCAGCGTAATGGAACGATCCTCTAAAGCACAGGAATTAAACCAAGGACAGGTTTTTACAGATAGCAGCTTTCTGGACATCCAAACTCAGAGGCTGATTGAAGTGTTACCCCTTCCAGTAACATAAATGCTAAGGCAACGAGGCTCCTAAATACCCTTTGACAGTCCTGGGGGTGGAATGGCAACACCAGGAAGAATAAACGGAAGGGTATCCCACATAAATACATGGCTGTCAAACACTGATGAAATCCATAAATGGATGTGAGCATCTAAAACACTTCCAGGAAGAAATAAAGCTTTTTATTTGTGTGGAGTCAAAAACAGGACAGAAATCTGACACGTTGCTGTACATATAGGACATGGAAAATGCCTTGCTTTGATCCATATTTGCAAGAATTTAAGATCACTGCCTGCGATCCCTTGCTGCTTGTAATGCCTCCTTCAGTAATAAAATTAAAACTCCTCATGCACATACCAGAGGGAGAAATAGGCTTTTCTGAACAGGCTGTATGTTTTCTATTTTAGCAGCACATAAATACTGCTGTTGTTGAGTTTGTGTTGAATTAAACCGATGTTTAACAGAGTATCTGAGAAGATAAAGAAAAGGACTGCTTTTTATAACCCTTTGTGCCAGGAACTGGGAAGCAGATGGTGGGAGCTCTTCGTCTACAGGGACCGAGGGGTTATTTTATACTCTTCTCTCCTTCCTGTACTGTTCTTACGGATTTGGTAGCAGAAAGTAGAAAATTGAAATACCTTTCTCATAAGCCCACATCAAACAGGTCTGCTCATCCTTTTCTCCACTGGACCTGCTGGGATCACAAGCTACCAGATTCATATCAGCTCCATTATCCAGTAGAAACTGTACAAGTCGAATATGACCATGGTAGCACGCACAGTGTAATCCTAGAACATCAGAGAAGCACGGTAAGCACAACTGCCAGAACATCACGATAGGACTTGCAGCAACAACTATGAAGCACAAATTGATTTCCTCGGTAAAGGAATATATTATCAAAAAAATACCTGAGGCAATAGGTGAAAATAAAATATTAACGCTGCAAGAACCAATCTATTGCCTGCCACACAACATGTCAGCATTTACTCTGCCACCTGCAAATCATATTTAACAACTCTGTACGTGAGGAAATGCAAGCAGAAACAAAGGAGGCGATTTTTTCATCCCCTGCAGAAGGGACACGGAGGCGTGCAGCCATCAGACGCTCTATCCTACATGCCCAGTCCCGAGCAGAATAATACTTGGGCCTAATTCTTAAAACCGCTTAGAAGCCTAACTATGGGAGAACCAGTTTCTATTGGGTTTTGTTACTCATATACATGCTAACAAGCCTGACACGTCCCCACTGAACTCTTATCGCTTCTCTGCCTGCTTGCAAACATACTTCAAAAAGGTTGAGATCTGCATGAAAGGTAATTGGATGCTGATCATCAAATTATCATGAGAATTGCCCCAGAAATCCTGATTGCGTATATGGCTTCCAAATGTTTTGGTGCTGGCATATGCGCTCATCCACAATAAGGATGATGATGTTACCTGTATGTCCATCCCTTCCCTGGTGATTGATGCTTACAACATTCTGGTCAAGAAGAAATTTTACAAGTTCTATGTTCTTTCCATAGGTGCAAGCACTGCAAAAACAAAGGGCAAAGTCAATGCTACAGTCCACAAAAGGACAAATACTCTGAGTAGCCAAAAATTTAAAAAGAATTACACAGAGATAAAAAAGTAGTAATAGAAGAAGGGATCTTTAGAAATGTGCAAATGCATGATTAATCCGCCAAAGCACATTAATTTCTGTCGTTTCAGAAACATTATCATTATTCTTGTATAAATTAATTTTGCACAGTTATACAAAAGAATACAGCCAGTTTTGCAAAGTGCCTCTTAAATAGCACTTTATAAACTTATAGCATCATGACCAAACTGTGTTCTGCCACCTCATTTCTCATTTAGAATATCTAGACTCCAGCAGGTTTCTAGGCAGAACAGGCCCTAACTCAGCTTCCAAACTGGACAGAAGGAGAAACCGTTATTCATACAGACGTGTATAAACCTTTCCTACCTTTCTCTCTCTCACTTGCTCCCTCTCCCCATCTCACTATCTGTTTCTACATCTTACTTCATGTCCTCTCCTCTATCTCCGGATACAAACTTCCCATCCACCCTGAGCTCACTGCTTGCTTTGTTCCTCATCTGGCTGCTGGGGAGCCATCTGTTATTTCGGGTGATGTACTGCCTGCATGTATAAATGGAATTCTACTGATAACGGCGTTTCAAACATCTCACCTGTGGAAAGCTGTTTCACTGAATATATTTTCTTTAGTGAGACTCTCTGTTCCCGAGAGCTGAATTATTTCCTTCACAACTTCAAACTTTCCATTGTAACACGCGCTGAAGATGAAGTCAGTAAAGAGTCGTTAACAACACCGGCTTTCTCATTAGGCCCAACCCACATGAACCAGCTTCTCTGCGGGACTCACAGGTGTAAAGGTGTGTCTCCGTAGATATTCACCACGTGGGGCTGAACTTCAAAGCTGCTCTGCAGTAAGAACTTCACAATTTCATGGTGTCCAAATCGGCAGCAGAAGTGCAGAGGAACGTGATCTTCGTTGTCCTGAGCATTGACTGCCATGTGACCCAGAGAAAGAGACCAGAGAAAGGATTTTATACTTATCATAGCTTGTTTTGGATATTTAGCAATGCTTTGTGTTGTGCATATATGTGATAAAATTTCCTGCTCAAATATCTATGGTCCTATTTCTTTAAAATTGAAATTTCTGTGAGCTTTCATATATCAAAACTACATTACTAGTGTCATCTGTAGTATACTCTTAAGATGATTTTTTGGACTTAGGGTATAATTGCTTTCTTCCAGTAGCAGATGTACTGAATGCTTGGATGTAGCTTTCCATGAATGAATCACGAGTTATAAATGACCCTTACAACTAACAATTGCTGTCAGTATATTACAATGTGAAGCAAAAGTAAGATATGCAGTTGCTATATGTAAGAAAGCAACCCACTGAGTTATTCCAAATGCACGGAACAACAGTTATTAATTACAAATACTAGGAAGAAACATACTTCATTGTTGCTCTTAGGAAAGGAAAATCCAGCTGGTTTTAAGGTTTATGTTAGCTTCCTTGAGTAGCAGAATCAAGGATTCTTGACAGAGTTATATAATGACAAAAAAGAAATTTAAACAAAATAAAGGAGACACAGTAAGGATACGTTTTTCATTATAATATAAATGCATAAAGGGCAAGAAAGGAGGAGGAGAATTCACTCAAACTTCTGGATTACCAATGTTTTCATTTTGCTGAAGGTATATGCACACACACGTATATTCACTTCACCTGCGAGGATGGTAATGTATGCACTTCACATATTTAAGAGGATGGGAGTATTCTCGGACATAACATGAAACTATATAAAAGAATGGGCAAAATTAAGAGACATTGCTGGGCAGGAATGGTATTTATCTCTGCTGCTTCATCATAATTTCACATGGGAAACAAACAATGCGGGATCCAAAGGTATTGTTCTGTTTAAGAGATTTGCCCTTCCAGTGTTTTATGTCACAAAATCATGCATTGTGTATGTTGCACACAACTTAGGTAAATATAACCAATAAAAGTATTTTTTTCTAAATTTCTGAAGACCAATTCTTGTATCCTTCTACCTGCAAAACCAGCTGCTTTAATCAACACACAACAGCATAAGATTAGAAACAAAAGAAAATGGAAACTAATTAATTTTAAATGCCTCTCAAATAAGCATATATGCATGAAGGATTTGAATATAATGTGATTTCTTAAACTCATGGCTAGCTCACATTCTCAGATATTTTGGGTGAGATAGTAGGGTGCTGCAGGATAGACAATATAAGCAAGTGATTTTAAAAAATTAATTGGTTCAATTGGCTTTCAGTAAGACCAAGATTCATTCTTGAAGATTTGGATCCCAGTTCAGCAAAGCACTTGGAAACCTATCAGTAAGTGATCTACTAGATCAAAATGTTGTTTCGGTTAGCGTGCAGAAGCACATTCACATTTCTGAAACCATCTAATTTTGACTGCTGTTGGTTTAGTATAGCAAACACTAATACTACACGCTTCTTATCATGATCTTCTATTTGAAAACGATTCTGTGATAGAACAATATAAACCCAAAATTCTTGAGAGTAGTTATTATCAAGCGAACAGTGTGAGACTCTGGCTGCGTATGTACTAATAACATGACCATGCCTGGGAGGCTTCCTGGCACTCAGGCCAAGACCAGAGAACTGCTGGTATCTACCCATAGTAGCAAACCATGGCAAGGGCGGCTGCATGCAACCCGTCTGCTGGGGAGCCGTCCCTGGAGATCCTTGGCCCACAGGCGGGAGCTGTTTGAGACTGCCAGCTACCCTGGAGCACACCCATGCCAGGGAGCCCTCTGCATGTTTCCAGGGTAGGCAATTGCATTCCAGCACCTGGGAACCTTCTTAGGCATGCCTGAAACCAGAATGGATATACCTTCCACGGCTCGCTCTTTGTCTAGTGGGAAGCAAAGAAGAGATTGGGAACGGCTCTAGGCTGAGTTCTGCATTGCTACACAGAGATACAAATACTGTTTTGATAATCCAGAAAAGGCCTTTTTTCAGTTTTAAAAGACAGCGTGTGTTTCTGTGATTCTTAGTGTATTTCTTCCTATGTTTAAAGATAGAACAACCAGAACTGGTTGATATCATAACTGATAGAACTGACAAATCCAGTCTACTTATTGCAACACCTAGTCTCAGCTGGGCCTAGCACCAGATCTTTGGGACAGTTTACAAGAAATTAATAGACTACGAAGGAATAATCTGTCCATTAGAGGTCTCCAAATTTGTACTACGCAGGCTTTTAAGCACAACTTTGATGAACATCTCTCAGGAACAATTCTCTCCTATAGCTGAGCCTCTCTGGGACAAAGGGTAAACCAAACACATTCTGAGGTTCTGTCTTCTCTTGATTTTCTGTGATCATAAAGAATAATGAAAATTAAAATAAAACCCTATTTTAAAACCTTTCTGAAGTAATGCTGAATGCTCACAGAAATGGACAGTCCTTTAAAATGAACTGAACTTCTAATTTCACTGATGTCTAGTGACAGATAGTTCCAAAGATGAATTCTGTTTCAGGCCAAACAAAAAGAAAAAAAAAGGAATTCCTGTAACTTCCATTAAGCCTGTGGCCTGCAAATTTCATTAACTGCTCCCACTCGCCTTCCTAGCAGTCCTACATTAAAAGAAGTAAAATAAGTAAGCGGTTTTATTTCTCTATTCTAAAATAATTCTTCACTTTATAGATTTATGTGACATGTTAGCCTTTATTTTTTTTATTATGATGCGGTACCAGACACAGATTCATTCTGAAGTGCAATAAATAAGAGGGGAATAAATGTCAAAGTTTTATAAGAATAAATGTCAGCATTTTAGAACCCACAGAATGGCCTGAAGGACATCAGGGGTCTCAGGGCTGTGGGCTGCTACACTACAACAAGGTGGAGAAAGAAGGAAACACGTATCTTCTCCTTTGTTTATGCAGTTGGAAATGATGTCAAATACTTGCAAGCCATTTCCTTTGCCTCTGGAAGGATATCTATGAACAAATGAACAAATGCTAAGTTCATGTCTGGAACAAGAAGTACTGTAGAAATTATTCTTAGGACTGAGACATTACGTAGGTAGAAAGTAACAAGGGAAACCATTACAGTAAGTAAAAGGATGAAAAAAATAGAGTGCAAGCCTGTTTTAAAAAAATAAGGGAAATTGCCCAAGTCCCAGTGAGTGGCAACTGTTTAATATTGAAAGAAGCATGACTGAATGTCCCTGGATTTTTAATATCGAGCTTTGGTTTCAAATTTAAAATTGATTGTATTTGGCAGAGGTGACAGTTATTTTCAAAGACACTTGAAAAAGAGGACTAGGCAGCTCAGTAGTCCTGAAAGCAGACAAATTTTATTAAAAGACTACAGGAATTATAAAAACAAAGGATATCTTTTATATCACAGCACGTTGAAGAATAATAAAAAATAGCCTGTACCTTACGTGAAGCAAAGGAGATGTTTGTTTCCTGGCCAGCAACTAGTTCTCTAAGCTGGCAGGTACTCTGTTTCTTAGCTACCCCATCAGCCTACAAATCAGGTTTTAAGTATGATTTTTTTTCTTTCATTTTGAAAGGAACAGTTTTTGAAGTCATGCAAACATCTACATTAGACGTTCTACTTCTACGTTCAAGCATTTGAGAAGCAATTATTTCCAGGCCCTCCTTGATTTCAAAGAAATAGAACATAAAAAAAGAGTGGAACACACCGACAATTCTAAATTACCGTTACTTCTTAAACTCCCCCACCTTTCACACGCCCATTCCTTTTGCTGCTGGAGGGTTGGGACACCAGCAGAAGTGTGGCCGTACAATCAGCCCAGCTGATAACAACAACAGGCAAAGTCCACAGCTCTTTAGTTTCAATAATCAAGTTTGCCTTCCTTCATGTACGTGGCTGGTGAGACTGAGAAACAACCAACAATTAGACGACTTGGACTTTGGTTCAGAAGTCAGCGCTCCTGAGACACAAACACGTACCCTTCTGATTCCTAAAGGGCTCAGCAGCTCAACAACACGCCTCTCCAGGTCGGGGCCAGAGCCAGGCAACTGCTAAAACCAGCACGTCACCTGGATCTAATGTGCTGCTGAATATTCATTCTTAGAAACTACACAGAGAAAGTTGGGTATGGATGTGAGCATAGTGAAGCTACAAGAAAAGCAAGGAGGAGACAAAAGGAGTTCAGTCCGATGAAATGAGCAAAGAGAATGGCTTTATATGAATACCGATGGTTTCTCATTGTAATGAACTTCCTGTTCTACTTTACTTTAAGAAAAAAACCCTTCTCTTTGTTTTATTACAATTATCCTAGAAAAAAGTCTACCAGATTACAAGAATGAATCAGAAACTATGAAGTGATACTTTTACCCCAATTATTGCGACACCCTACCATTTGGATATTCTAAAATATAAAACCGAATTTGACAGAATAAATAATGCAAGTTGGTAGCAATCATATTGAATCAGTAATGCAAAAAAATCTCTATGAGCTTGGAAGGTGTGAAAAAAGAAAGAGGAAATAGAAGTTGTTAAAAACAGAAACGAGAAATTCTGTGCTAAATCAGTTCGTAAAAATCTCAAGAGAGTTAAGGCACTTTAAATGACAGCAGCTTGTAATGGTATGCTGGTCTTCGAGATATATTAATGAGCTCAAAATTCATTTGGAGCTTAAAGGAATCTGATCAATGCCTCAAGAAATGCGCTTGAAAGACCTTACGTGATTTCTGAAAATACACAGAATTTACTTAGTCCTTTTCTACAGTGTTTATGTTAAAACAAATTATGAGATTAGCATCTGGAGATCCGACTGTAATTGTAACATATTGTATTTATATACAGGCATATGTAAAAAATGAACATTTGTGATGATATACACATGGGCAGTATGCTGCTTTTATATGTTTTTCTTATATATTGTGGTTGGGCTGAAGAAGAACCTTGGCTATTGTTAGACTGCCAGTGTAGCTATATTTCAGCAGTATTCTGACCTTTTCAGTCTGATTCAGTGGTCACTGCTTTTCTTCAGTTGCCATGGCCTCAGAGCTGATCAAGGAGTCAGTCAGTCAGGTTATGTTAAAAGAAACAGTTCAAGTTTATGACACCAATTACTGGCCTGCACAGAATACTGCCAAAATTTCTTCAGGTTATTTCACCAATTACTTTCATTCCTAGGCATTTAAGAGCTGTTCCTCTGCTGCTATATTTATACCAAGTTTCAAAGTGTGCCACTTTGTGAGGAAAAGACTTCCCGCTTCCGGTCTCCTTTTTCTTTTTCCAATGCTGAAGATTCTGATTGCAAAGAAAAGGATCTGAAACAGCATCCCAGATTCTTTTCCTTTTGGAATAAACTATCTAGCTGTTAGTGAACCTCCCACTGCCTTGTTATGGTGAGTGAATGTCTCTTCTTTTCCCCCTCTTTATTATAATTATATCAGTTCAGTGCACACACATTGAGATTGAAACATCAAGAGCTCACTATTGGAAAAAGGCATTTACAAATCTGAGTCATGCTGTTTCCCTCCACACTTTCTTTACTGTGTGAGTAGGATGTGTGTACTGTAGGGAAGACTCGCAGAGAATATGGTACATTTATACTGTTAAAATCTAGCAAAGAAGAGGAAACTGGGGAGAAACACAGGCTTAATGCCACCAGCAGAGTAGGAAGAGGGGTAGATGAATGATGCTGCTGTTGGCACTACTGGGCAAGGAAGAAGCCTCATGGGCTCTTGCCCCTGCTATAACAATTGCTAAGGAGTGACAGTGCTTTACAGAGGCAGCACTGAAGGCTTGAGAACACAGCACTTGTGCAAAGTGACCACTCGACTGTCCTCTCCTGGGGCATTGACCAGGTGAGGTTAGGAAAGCGCTGAGCCCGGCAGTGTAACATGCTTTTCAAGTGTGGCTACACAGCACCCCTTTTAACCTTCCCCTGTCACGCTCCACTGGTTGCAGTTCCGGAGCAGCTGTGTGCACAGCCTGGAACCAGGCATCATACGGATACTACATCGAGAAGCGGCAACTGAAGGATGTTGGTATCTTCTTGTTCTTTCTATAACATGCAGGATTCTTGCAGCAAGTGCTTTTTTTTTTATTTGTTTGTTTCTTGTTTTTCTAGTTACACTTTTCCAAGGCCATACTGTGATATCCCTAGGGAAAATCCCAGCCCCATGAAATGAATGGAAGTTTTGCCATAGGCACCAAGTGGACCAAGAATTTGCCTTGTATATCGTAGCTATAAGTTATCAAGAATAATGATGTAGTCCAAAGATGTATTAAAGAGCAGTACTTTTGCAAGTAATGCACTGTTCCTTTTCAAAAAACTTTTCTTTCTCTTGTTCTGAGGACAAGAAATTAATTTCCAAATAATATCAATGTTGTTTAGTATTTAAAAACCTCCGCCTTAATATTCATAATATGCATAAAATTTGACCTCTAAGTTTTAACATTGATAAGACTTTGTAGGATGTGGCCACAAGTGTGTATGTACATGTCTATGGTACAAGTGTCACAGCGACGGCAAAGTAAGGCTGGACTGTGGTATGTTTTGTGCCTTCTACATTGCTGAAACAGCATAAGGAGAGGGAACAAAAGAGCAAGCATAAGAATGCAGCAGTACTACCAGATGCATGCTAATATTAATTACAATGGAGAATATTTTAAATTGCGGCACAAGCGAAATGTACAGCACTGAACTGTAATGTCTGTGATGTCTTACTGGCATCGGTGTGAGATCACCTGTGAAAAGAACGCACAGATTCCTAACTTTCATAGAATACCAAAAGCATGCTAATAGACTTTTGTATCTGTCCAACCCATTACGGCTCTCACACACACACTCTCTCTTATAGAAGATGGCCCACAATGAAGCATATAAAGCTTGTGTAGAATAACGAAGCATGTACTAAGAAGATTCCATTTTCTGTAAAATTGTTTGTGAAACATTTGCAATTTCTCATCTGAATTATTTTAAATTACTTGCTCTATAATTTTGACTTACAATCCTTCATCTGTATCTCATTCAGTAGGATTTCACTATGCATTGACGTCGTTCTGATTGGAGATACATGGCACACGGCCGCGTGTTCTCTGGCTGGATGAGTGTCTCAATAGTAAGCTGCCTCTGTATATTAATCTTAATTTTGTTTTCTGCTGCTGTTTTTCACCTCTAACTTATTAATGAAAAAGAATGAAAGTGAGAGGACAAGCCAAGCATACTTAAGTGAAGAAAACTCTCCAACTGTTATATTTTTTTTTTCAGTTGCCCAACAAACACACACAGAGTATGTTTTAGGAAGCTAAATTCAAGATTCAAGCCCTGACTCTGTTTATAAAATACAATGCTAAAGGTGATTTTTTAAAGTATCTTTTCTTACCGTCAGCTTTGCTTCCCTCTTCCATCAAGAGCTTCGTAATGTTGAGAAAGCCTTTGGCAGAAGCCAAATGGAGAGGCCTGTCTCCAACTTCACCACTTGCATTCACATCAGCTCCGAACTTTAGTAAGAGGTGGGTTACCTAAATATTTCATCAAGGCTAATTAAAATATCACACGAAAATAAATCTTTTGACAAAATCAGATAGAATATTATTGCATTGGGTAATAATATACGTGGGCATCTCTAAAGTTAAAACAGGG
The DNA here is from genome assembly GCA_013398915.1 of Dromas ardeola. Classification (NCBI taxonomy): domain Eukaryota; kingdom Metazoa; phylum Chordata; class Aves; order Charadriiformes; family Dromadidae; genus Dromas; species Dromas ardeola. The sequence continues at coordinate 198,280 of VYZM01008065.1, forward strand.
AGAGGAGATTCAATAGAAAACTCATTTTTAAGTTACATATCTACAAAAATATTCAAATTCTCAAAAGCATGTGTCATTTATTCTCTCAAATGTTATGTATGGTAAAGGGCTAGACACAAGACACATGTACTTGTTTAAGTGACCAGTCAGCATGATGAAGCAAATGCCTTCAAAGTCTGCAAATGTGAGAGCCCCAGCGTCCTTTCTGAAAGTGTCTCTTATCACAAGAGCACCATATGTGGTTTAGCATCATTTCACAAGACTGTGACTGTTTGTTCAGAAGTGGCTTATGGCAAATAAGCAAACTAATCTCTCAGTCTAATAATAGGCAAGGAATTTCTTAATGTTACGGGATGGTGAGGTGCATATACATGAAAAGAAGGATCTCAGGAACGCATCCATGGTTCACACCCTTTCTGTCACTCAGCCACAGAAAAGCATTTTCAATCATCTGTGCATCTGGACTCTGTTCTTTCAAAAGCTTTTCCTACAACAGCTCCTCAATGTATTCCAAGTAACGTCACTGAAATGAAAAATAAACTCTACATAGAGGTCATCCTTTGAAACTTAAAAATATCTCAGAATACAGGCTTTCAGCCAAAGAAACAGGTAGGGAATGACTTGCATAAGCCAAAATAGACCCACTATTATATTTCACATAAAAGGACTATTCAAGGCAAATGACTGGACTTCTAGATTAACCATATGTCAATTATACATTAGTAAAAGAAAGAGAATTGGGAAGTTCAATGTCAGGTTTGGTCAGAACTTCGCATTATGTGAAGTCTGTGACCCGTGTGAATGAAGCAAGCGCAGGTGGACGTGTCATGGAAAACCCTGCTCTCTAAATGATCATTGTTTCCGTTAACTTAAAAGTGGCTACAATTTAGTTTGTGAATTCCAAGGGAAAACCAATAGAATTGCCATTTCATTGTTACTGGGAAGTGATGCTCACTTCCTTGGAGAGGCTTAAGAAAGATGAAGAAACATCAAATGAAATATGCCTTTGTGTCCAAGTCTCTTTAGAGGTTATCAAAGCTAACAAGACAATCATCTGTTTCAAGAGGTCTAGAGGGGAAGAAACCAATTTTTGCTGGGGTCTAGCACAGAGGATTAAAGTATTGAAATTTCTTGTTGATATTCAGACTCTAAGAGCAACAGTGATTGACCTACAAGTGCAACTTCGGTATGTCAGGCTTTTTTATGGTAGGACCCTCTGGAATGTAAAGCAGAAATATCTAACACTAAACCTATTGCCCTCTCGCTGTTCCACTTCCCAGCTTGCTGAATTTCCCCCATTTGGTTACCTCTTCATGGCCATAATATGCAGCAATGTGCAATGGGGTGAAAAAAACTGCATCCTGAACATTCACATAAGCTCCATGCTGCAGAAGAATATCAACGGCCTAGAAGGAAAAAGAGAATTCCAATTAGAAGCACCATAGATGTATCTATGTGGTCAGCTAGTAAAAGAAGATTTCAAAGCCTTACATCACCAGTTAAAAAAAAAAGTAAAAAGCCCCAAACAAGCAAGCTATAAAGGTGAAGAACTGCATCCAACGTGTAAAAGTGATTAACTTACAGTACTTTAACTGAACACTGAATGTCACTGATGCTTCATAAATAAGCCTGAAAATGTTTTTACTAGTAAAAAGACTGCTTTATGAGGTAAAAGGCACAGAAATGACTGTCTGGAGTTTCTCAGAATAACCTTTAATTTTCTTTTAACCATTATGAACAAAGAGCAGTAAACATATCAGAGTTTTTAGAAGTAAAAAAAAACAACACAAAATGAAAGATTCTTTTAAATGTAAATGTGTGAAGGTAAACCTCAAGCATAATTCCCTCAGCGTGTAAAGATTTCTTTGTATTTTAGAAGATAATAGCCCTTTGCCTTCAATAAATAACCCTCAGTGTTTTCTTTCAAATTTCCACTTTTTTTGGTCTTTCAGGAGGCCAACGTTTTCCTGGACACCTATGAATTATCAAACATTTGCTTTCTGAATAACTGCCAAAATAGAAGTCTGAATGAAACCACTTTGGATTGCACACTGAAGCCTAAGGGCTGCTAATTTTTTTGAAGCGCGAAGGAGCCTTTATGCACGGTAAGGGGCTTGTGCCATGGATTGTTTGAGTAGTTCTAGGTATCGTTTTGATGAATGTTAATTTTTGAGTCTAATGATGATGAAAGATGCTGGACCGTGACTCACCCACAGTACGGCGAGCAACTGGGAAACACCTCCCCGGCAACTGGGAGAAATGACAAAGAAGGGGAAATGGCCAGCTTCGATGCTAGGCGATTTGCACCTGTACCTCCCCACTGAGCCTTCTGCTGCTGATGCTAGCTAATGCTAGCTGCCACGATGCACATTTCTGTCAACTGCTATCTAAGCTGAGACCACCAAATCATTTCACACATGTAACAATGCGGCCAGTCATTTAAATCCATGTCATTCTCAAGTACTCAGAGAATGAAAACCTGTTACCAAGCAACGTTACTGTACAGGGATTATTACTTTACACAATTTAAATTGAAATACATTTTTTCCATGGGACTGCCTGAATACATTTTTGTGTAAGGTCCATTCCCTGACATATTCAAGTGCATCTGTGTCCCATTGGTGTTAACCGTTTCAGTATGGTACCAGCTGTAAGCTCCCCTGAAGCAGCACTGCAGGGCCAGTTTGTCTCTTCAGAACCCAAGGGCTTCAACAAGCCCGGCACGTTATAGGAGGTACAGAAGTGTTGCAAGGACTAAACCATTCTATTGAAGACAGGCTGGAGGTGGTGAGGACGGCTGTGTTCCTATGGAATTACTCTTCAGCAACCCTCTGAGTGCAAATGATGGGAAACGTTGTCCATCTGGGCCCAATATTGTTTTCCAGAAGCTACAAGTATCCTGGGAGCATACTAGGCAGGGACAGACGCAATTCTGATGTGAAAGGGCTCTGGCAGGAGTGAGAGAACTCCTGGATGAAGGCAATCCTGGCGATGAACAGCATCCCAAGCAGCCATAGCCAGACCCCACAGATGACACAGAATCCCATAACCGTTGAGGCTGGAAGGGAGCTCTGCAGATTGTCCCTTGAACCAGCTGAAGAACAGCTCAGTAACAGCCTTCGCAGATGCACTTACTGGTCGAGTGTCAGTGTGTTCAGGCAGTAAATAAAGAACACTCTCAGTTACTGGTTGGTTAATACAACCGGCTCCCTCCGTTGTGCATCCCATGCCCCGACAATTTTCAGTATACTGGTAGCTCGGTCGACCAGAGGTGGGGAACACAGAGCCAGATAGTCTGTGATTTAATGGCTTGGTCACTTCTGAGTGATTCATCTTAGACATTTCTCAGCAAACTACTGTCATAAAACTGAAGTTGCAGCTGTTGGCTTTGAAAAGAGATGTCTGGACCTGTAGCTTTTACAAGAATATGGTTGAAACTTCTTTGGATCAGTCTGATTTTAATTTAGACATGCAGCTGTGAGGCACACACTCAGGGATGTGACCCAACTCCAATTCTCCCTAATCTCTTTGGAAGCTGGAATTCAAAATTTAAATTCATCTACAGGCTTCAAGGTGGATCTTCAAGATGAAAAAACTGTGTTGAGCAATGTAGAGCCACCTCTGATGATAAACATAAAACTAGATGAATTTTGACACATTTTCCCAGGCTGTAGAAATGGCAACCATGCTAGCTACTTGGTGATCTCCTGATAAAAAGAATTTTGTGACTCATATTAAGCAAACTCCACTGAACTGTAAAAGATGAGAGGGGTACAGAGACAATCTTGATAGTCTCACAGACAAGCTATCTTTCTAAGAAAGTAAATGGAATCTTAGAAAACACTGAAAGTTGTCATAGGCATTACAAGTAGGTGGGTATGCTGGAGTGATGTATAAGGACAAAATTACTTCAGAAAGTAAGGGAGGAAATTCTGATGAAAAAAGAGCTTTAAATTCTTACAGAAAGACCAGAAAAGGACTTTTATCCTCAGAAGACAGACTATGACTAAAAGTGCAGCTCCTAACATACGGGAAATTTTCAAGTTGCAGAGAAAGCAGCTCTTGCTGGCTTTATTTGATGTTGTAAAACACAAGACAGACGACATAAAGGCTTTGTCTTTTGGACAAGGGCGAGGGATAAGAAATCCTCTAAGAAAATAAAATCAATGATTATTGACTTTTTAGCAGGTAAAATTTAAATGAGAAGACAACTTCAACAATTAAGGCCTTTGCACAACTTCTAGCCTCTGTACAGCCTTACACTAAAATATCTAAAGAATCTATCGTGATTTTCAGAGTTCCTTTATTAATTAAGCTATTAAAATAAAAATAAAATTAGTGGCAAGCATTTGCCTAATTCCCTCCAATTTAGCAAATGTAGATATGATCAGTCATGTCCTGAAAGTGTCTTTGCATTAAGGTATTACAACTCCTAACTCTCCCTGTATCTGTAAAAATTTTAGAGCAAACTCTGTAAGACTGAATTAAGAAACTGCTAAAGGGTGTTCTGAATGTTTTAAATACAACTTGCTGATGAATGTACAATTAATTGTCTTTCTTAGGAAAACATCTGCTGAAATATTTAATATATGGCCTTCTGTGAGACGTGAGGACCGACGTCAGACCAGCAATAAGCTTTTGCATGTTCTTTTATCTTCGCTGTTCCAGTCAGATGAAACACCGGTCACAGGTAAGTCATTGATGAATGATGCAGGTATTGGTGTCTTGAAATAAAATGCTCTCCCCAGGACTGCTTTTGCTACAGGGTAGCCAAAGAATGGGATTTTGTTTGTATTTTGCCGATATTGGTAGATGCTAAACACGGAATAGTTAAAATGTTTTTGTGCAATATTACTAAAAGATAACTGTTCTGGACAAAGAGGTCACTGTGAATTTAACAATACCAGAGTTTTAAAATTTCACATTTGCTTTGACTACTTCTAGCTTAAAAATGTCTCTCTCCCAAATTTGCTGCACAGGACATTTTGGGGAGAAAGCCCAGCTGGAGAAAAGTGTTGTGAAGGTTTGTCGCTGTTTTCAGGCAAGGTAGCGTCACCAACTTAAGGTAAGCGCCTGTACTGAGCACAACTCAATGCTTTTTCACCTGAGCTTGCCAAACACCTCCTGCTCCCATTCGTGGGCTGTAAAAGGCTGCCTTCGCTTCATTCAATCGGGGCGGTTTGCTGGTAGCTATTAAAAATAGCTATCGAATTCAAAACTCATGGGATCCAGTGAGTTCCTTTGTCACTGGCTGGATCCTCAGAGAGGCAAATTCTGAGGATCTTTGATTGCCCTTTCTCTTACAGCTTGTGTAGTCACGTACACTGATGCCGTGTGAGTACCATTTCTGCATTCCTGGTTCTAGAATGACTCTGACAATGTCTGAAAAATTGGTGCCAGATAAAACAAAGTGCTGGGAAGATGCAGCACCAGCATAAAATGCGGGGAATGAAAGAGGAAAATGGGGACTTGGTGAACCACTTAAATCGGCTCACATAAATTTAATTTTTCAAGGCTTTTAAAATCATTTGAAGGTACTCCTATTACTAGTAAAATTCCAGTGAAGACAGGAGGTGCCAAACATGCTGATGTAACATATGACTTGTAAATGAAAAGGGATTTATTACCGTAGAAAACCTAGCTCCCTTTTCCCCAACAGGCCCTTGCTACAAACACATTCACACTTATTCTCAGGTTTGCAGATTACAAAAATTAAGTAGCACTGGTTCATTCTTCCTGCAACCCTCGGCCCACTTCACACATCCGTAGATGTTGTAATCTCAGAATGACAACTTTAATTTACAAAAAGAAATGGGCAATGATACTGGTTTTCCAGTGCAGTAATACTGGACAACGCATAAATGTGCATGAGGCACATGCATTATTTATTTAGCAATGACCTCCCTGGGATGGAAACATCTAACGTTTTCAAATAGCAGACTTAATGAGAGATTTATTAAACTTATTTGGTGCTGTTTCTAATCATCAGCTTATTTTATAATTTTTCATTAATTTTTCATTCTCCCCATTGCAAACTGCAATTTCCATTAATGGATAAAATAAGCCAACAGCATAGTTTTGCTGAAGTAAAATATGGCAGTAAGAGCAGATGAAATATTTATACACCACGCTGGCTCAAATGAGTTGGAACATCCCATTGACGCTGATGGCCTTCAGTATCCTAATTTCGGAGAACTGATGACTCCAGTGGTTTCACGTGTGGTGACGGAGCGAAAGCCATAGACTGACTTTTCAGGGAAACAAAGCAATTTTTTCCCCAGTTCTCTCCGTCTTTCTCTTAAATATAGTCAGTCCTTTTCTGTAGTAAAAGGCTGTTGCATAGGTTGGTGTGTATACCTCTGCTATTTATTTACTTAATGGTATAATAACTGATTATCTTACTGGAATTAGGAAGATGACCAAAAATCTATTTTCTCTTTCTTAAATTTATTCCATTTTTTAGGGAGGTTAAAAAATTATTCCGTATTTCCATTAATATTAATGAAATTGTGGAAAAAATAAGCTATTTAATCTAGATGCTCAGCTATATAAAAGCTATAGAAAGAAGGAAAGAAGAAGCTTGCACTTGGGCTATGCGTCTTCAGTCCCCAGAGCAGGAGCTGAACCAGCAGAGTTATATAGAGTCCCACTCCACTGATGGGGAATACTTCCGATAAAGATTTGATCATTCCCAAGGAAGAAATAAGGGGCTTTTCAAAATCACTCACAATAAGTTATTTCTTACCACGTTAATGGTCTTATCCTTGTCGTATTCTAACCACCCTTATTTTTCAATAACCTCAGTAGGAGGTCAAGACATGAGACAAACCGCAGGCGTTCCTCTGACATTGGCAAGACAAGGCCCAGACGTTTTAAAAATTACTGGAAACTCCAATGCAGAGAATACTTTGCATTTCCCACAAAGGAAACATTAAATACATACTCCAAAAAAGTGAAAAAGATCATTAAAGAATTAAGACTCTGGTTAATATCTCTATTATAATTCCACAGAACAATTAGATATGGTGGTTCCTTATCTGATTTTTAGTAATAGGTTACACAAGGGCGGATTTCCATTAAGCTAATGGAAAGAGCGCATGTGTACGTGGAGGGAACGTCACGGTGTGCTGTGAGCTCAGGGATGTAACGCTGCAAGGCGAAGCCCCCAGCCCCGCTCACTCCCAGCCTCGCCAGCGGGCAGACACCCCGAGAGCTGGTTCCTTCTTCCACCTGGAGAGCTGACCTCCAGGCAGAAATGGTGAGCTTGCCCTGCTAAACGTGCTTCCCACGCGCCGGCTCCAACAGATGCTGCAGATTGATTTGTGCCCTGGTCACTGTTGGAGCTCCTGGCTGAAACACAGAAGACTAACAGCTTTTTAATTGAGTTCCTTGGTGTGACCACCCGTAAATTGTTTTAACCTTCTTTAGTTTAACCTTCTTCGCACACACTGACTCTCTATGTGACGCAAGGTTGTCACCAAATGCACCTTTATGCATCCTGTCTTTATCAAGAAGTGCAAACATACCTGTCGGATTTGAATCATTTTGGAACCAGTGTGGAGGCTGCAATGTAAAGCTAAATTCGCCAGTAACCTTGGTTGGCCCTGGTGGCCCACAGGTCTGGGGAAGGTCCCAGCCGACACAGTATGCATGCACCCCCCCACATATACATATACACAGACATATAGATACACATACACATATACATATACACATAGGTTATATATATAGTCCTTAAGAGGGTGAAACGAGATAATGTGTATTTCCATTAGAAATGGGGGGAACTTTTCCATTGGCACAACTCCCCTCCTTCCTGTGCCTTACTGGGTACTCATTACACGAACTGGCGCTAAAACTGCTGCTCCAGTGAACCTCTGCCTCCTTCACTGACAATTAGGCAGCCTTTGGCAGCCAAGCTGTACTGGGAAACCTACTAAGGGCATACAGATCTCACTGGCATTGCGAAGGTGCTGGTATGCCAGCTGTTCAGAGTTGGCTTTCTTTACATCAACAAGCTCAGTGACTGCTTTAACTTGGGAGGTCATAAGACATGTCTTGCCGTGGACATACACAGAGGTTCTTCTTTTCTGTTGAAACCGTACACGCGCTTTGTGCTAGTCATCCAGTCAAACTCTTATTCAAAGCGAATTTATAATTCGCTTAATGCATAACTAAATTCACAGCTTACATGCAAGTGCTAATATCATCTGAATTTCCTCCTTTGTACTTAGTTATTTTTTCTTGCATTTCTTGCCGAGTGACTCTCTTTAAAGAATTCTGATGTTTCTGCCTCCATAAATTAGTCCAGCACTCTGTATAAGTTAAAACTTTTACTCAAGCAGAGGACAAAATCTTTGATTGCTTAATGGACCCAAAGGAGAGAAAAAACGAAGTACCTGAATACATGAGTACGTTTACAGTCATAAAGCCTTCACTACCAAGGTAATTTTGCACACCCAGTACTTTAAGAGATTAAAAAAAATAAATAAATTACACTGAGTGAGCTGTTGCCAGGGTGACAGAAATGAGATGATGTGTGAAATGACTGAACTGAGGTGGTAAATGATAAGAAAACAGATTCATGACTGACAGCACGTCTAGAAAGGGAAGGGCCTGATTTATAGTCATCTAGGGAATCTCATCCCCCTCTCCCTTCCTCTGCTCCCCATAGTGATAAGTCTCCAACCCATAGGAGACATCAATATGGATGCTTGAGATTCACGCTAGACTTCCTCTGACAATGGTTTCTCTGTACTAATCCGAAGTATAAAATAGCTCTAAACTGAGAACCTCTGTGCCTTTCTGAAGTGAAAATCACAGAGCTGTGAAGCAGAGCCCGTGACACCTAGAAGAGGGAATAAAACTCTTTTACTGTGCTTCCTTCACACTCAGAAAGACAGTGTGCGGAAGCCACACTCCATATCCAGGTTCAGAAATCCTGACATGTATGAGTGAGTGTGTTTCATCATGTATCTATCAGTTAACACTTGTGATATTTAGAAAACAATGCCATTTATTGCCAAGACTTTAAAGACGTTTCTATAAAGGTAAGAGATGTACAAACAGATCTAGGTCCTTTGTGCATATTTGTTCAATGCAAAAATGCACAGATGTGGTTTTCCCAAAATGTACAAAAAAATAAATGAAATTTAGCTGCACTAAACCAATTCAGAGTTTCGTTTTGAACGGCATCAATCTAAGATCTGAAATAAAATGACCTGCTAATATTAGCACTGACTTATACAATTTCCCGTAGAGAAAAGGAGAGCCGTACCTTATGATGACCAGTGATTGTGGCAATGTGAAGGGCTGTCAAAGCTCCATACCCGACTTGCTGAATGTCAGCTCCACCATGCAGCAGCGCTGTTAACAGTTCTGCATTGTCCTAAAAGGCATGTATTTAAAACATGTTATTTCTGGGACACAGCTCTACCAATCGCAGGGAGCGAGCCAAAGAGAGCGGTACATGGCTAGCCCTCCCCAGCTATTACATATCTGCATTTCAAGAACAGGGACTGACCGTGACCCCAGGAGCACAAAGTGCAAGGAAAGGAGCGGAGGGAAGATTTGTCCTGGGCATCAGAAGTCTCTCTTTTGCTATACTAAAGCCTGCATCTTTAAAACCAGTCTCTATTCTGATTTTATGATGTCTTTAAAGATCTCTCAGTCTCCAAGCCGTTATTAAGTGCACACACAAACCGTTTAAATGTCAAAACATTACAGTACCTACCATAGAAGAAGGGCACCTGAGGAGTTCCCAGGATAAATATATAGCATGTATGCCAAATTCTGAACTGTGAGCTTATTTTTCGTATCGTTTCACACAATTTTTGCTACTACTTCTTCCAGGTACAACAGCAGCAATGGGCAATATCAAATGATAGTAATAAAAATAAAGTTGAGAAACACATTAGGAGCCATAATGCCCAGGCAATATGACCATTAATAAATTCTCCTTTACAAACAGTGAAATTAAACACAAAGAAGTGGAATGATTTGTTTGGGGACACTGGCAGATCTCGCAGGAGAAACCAGGCCATCTCTCTCTCCATCACTTGTTCTAACTGCACCAACTAGAGCTATCATAATTGTCACTTCTTCGGGACCTGCCTTCCATCATCCAGCCCAGATATGAGCCTTCTCCAATTCATTTTCTTTGTTTCCTAAGAAGAAATGCACACAACACAGGGGCAAAAGAGATGCTAAAAGCTCTAAACTTCCTTATTGTTCTCTGCCTCTTCAGAGCAGACACTAAAAGAAGGGCAAGAATGAATCGATGCCAGAGAAGCAACAGTAAAAATATGTCTGTGAAAGCACATTTGCTCATACTGAAATGGTTTTCCGATTTTGAGGAAATATTAGGAATTTCTCTTTGATAATAATGGACAGTGAAAGTTTATATCACTTTTCCTATTAAATAGTTTTAGACCCTGGAGCGTGGTACTTCGTTGCACAATGGATTGGACATTATGCATCTGGGAAGACAGGCTGAGTTTGAATTGTCTTGAAATGCTCTCTTCCAATTAGTGACTCAGTCCAGTCCACTGTTATGAAATGACATAAAATGCTGAGATTATAGATAAGAAGAAGTGAAGGAGTTTCACAAGAAGTCTCCTTGTCTCAATACACATTGCTTTATTGTTTCTGAGGTCTCTATAGTGTCCTTTATATTTTACTTAGAAAAGAACTATAATACAACAAAAGCTGTCATCGGGTAACCCATAGTAAATCTTAAAGTCTTAAAATGTCACTTATGGGAGAAATGTTCTACTGCATTTTATTTTACATCCCAAACTTCACACTAGTTTGCTTAGCTTCGTGCAACCTGGAAAAGATATTGGCTATTGTATCACATGACTTGAGTGATTAAATAAGTTGCTGATATAGTTTTTTTGCCTAAGTGGATGCAAGAGATTTATCAACTTTACAGTGCAGGGAAAACAGACAAAACAAGAGTTGACAGCAAAATGAAAACTATTCCCAAGTAATGAAAACACCCTAGAAATCTGGTATAAAAGTTCTATTAAGCAAAGAATTTTTTTAAAACTAAATTATTAATTGGAAAACATTCACTGAGTTTAACATTAAAGAAAGGCAGAGATAGTCTTCTAGGCAATTGGCTAATTATGCAACATTGCACATAGGGAAAGGTTTCTTTTATGATTGCTGTAAACCATCACTTCATTCCACGACGTATAAGATTTGATTATTGTCATCATTTTATAGCTTGCATATCTAATTGGTACCAGTGGTTGTAAACCAAACTAACATAGGAATTATGAGACATAATGCAAGATACAGCAAGTGCTCACAGTATATTAGCTAGGAGAGGGAGGTAGCTTATGGTGCACATATACAGAGTCGAGCCATGGAGCTGCAGAGCGTAAGGCATCCACAGCACATCATAACTTCTGGGTATCCAGCTCCATGATTGAGCCTTCAGCCTATTTAATGACCACACCTGGGGCAAGTTCAGAGTTCCAGTGGTGGGATTCATGAAATCCAGCATTTGGAGCAGGAAATTGTCTTAGCTTGTCCATAGCAAACACTGGAAACAGGGGGGCATCTTTCTTCCCATCTTCAGACAGAATTACAAAAGCTGCTGCTTGCATCTCTTCTTTCTTTCCACTCCTACCCCCCTCTGCAATAGCTAAAGCGTTGGGGTTTCAGTGTCTTCCTCGCACCAATAATACTCATGGCTGTATGCCACGTGTCTCAGGCAATACTGTCAGTACTCAACCTGTGTCCCGCTTTCCCTTTGCCCGCCCTGTTCCGATGACCCCCCTGTTCATTTCCATGGGCAAGCTGGTTGCATGCTCACCCCAGGACAGCCACAGCCTGCTGACTGGAAATACCAGTTTGAATGCTCTCCAAGAGAGACTTTGGTCTTCCCTCTACACAAATATTCTAATTATCAGATTATTACCTAATAGAAGGCAAACCATCTCCTTTTCCACAGGTGAGCTTTTGGGGGAGAATGACCGTGACACTGATAATTCCTGCTGCATTTAGAATTGGGTGTTTGGATTAAAGACTATCTACCACATCTGTGTCCTCTTGCAACAGAGCGAGGAACACCACTTCTAGATCAAGAGTGGCACACGGGTGCCACCTTGCCTAACCTGCTATCAGCTTCGAGCATACAGCAGATCAGAACGGCATCTGCCATGACAGCTTTGCAAAAGAAAGGCTGTTAACGACCTTGTGGCACCGATGGGACACAGAAGGGTTGCACATTATAGTCTAGAATATAAACTCTGACATTTACTCTGAGTTCCCTCTAAAAAGAAAAGTGCTTTTGGGGCTAGTCTATGCATGGATTAAGTTTCTAAGATGCTCCATCTCAAAATAAGAATCATAACAATTCTTTAGGAAAATGCTATCTTTGTCCACTTTATTCCTTGCTACTGTTATTGTTTAGCCTTAAAAGGTAAGTACAATAATGAAGAAAATTAATATTGCAGCTGAATGTGGGACTTGAGGAACAACAAAAAAGAAGAAAACAGAATGAAATTGTGAAATAAAATCCTTTGAGATTGTTTCTATTAATAGCTATACTTATAAAAAGAACTCTCCTCTATCTTGAGTTGCATTGCACGATTTAATCAATACTTCTAAAGCACTATCATATCCTCATGGATGATGCAGCAAAAGCACATGCTGATTTCCTGTGCATCAGCTCTTTATAGGCCATTTTCCTATGCACTGTAAATGTGAAATTTGTATTTTCATCAGAAGTGGCAACTAGAGAGTTCAGCTAGATAGTTCAAACAAATAAGCTGCTCAGTTCTGATTTCTTTTCATCAATTCTGTTCAAAATAATTTACCTTATAAGCTGCCAAGTGCAAAGCTGTAAATCCATTTCTTGTTAATCTGGATGGGCGCAGTCCTTTGAGCATAAGAGTTCTAATATGTGCTTTATTACCTTTAGGATGAAAATTGTAAAAGAAAATCACTTACAGAAAGAACATACAGAAAGGATTTGATTATTGTCATCATTTTATAGCTTGCATATCTAATTGGTACCAGTGGTTGTAAACCAAACTAACATAGGAATTATGAGACATAATGCAAGATACAGCAAGTGCTCACAGTATATTAGTTAGGAGAGGAAGTAAGTAAGTAAGTAAGTAAGAACTTCTGTGTGAGTTTGAAAGCGAAGAGAAATAGGTAGCTTATCTGCCGACCTGAGGCAAGTCATAAAATATATCTCGTGAAACCTGCAGATGGAATTAGGCACCATCTCCTTATCCACTGGGACAGTTGCAGATCTGGCCATGTACTGGCTCACTCTTTGTTCACATTTTATAAGGATTTGTTAAGGTTAGTTGAACTTCTAAAGAAGCAAGCTCCTCTTTTAACATCCAGGCCATGCTGCAAAGGACTCCATAAACCAGCAGGTGCTTCCAGAATCTCTGGTTTCTCAGACACAGAACTCTTTCGTCCTTTCAGAACGGGAGCGCTCTGCACAACAGTATTACAGGGACAGTCGTTTTGAGGGATGCTAATGAATGTCAGCATGGGCAAGTAGCTTTACTCCTACCGTTCTGATGCGCACTGATGATCTCAAAAACGTATCTGCCTTCTGAATGCTTATGACAGTAATCAAGGACAATGTCGGATCTAAGAGCTTCTCTCCCTCTTTGAAGTGTTCACATACCATACTTAATTAATCAACATTGTATGTTTTCTTAAACTTCCTCTCTGCAATCCCACCGATCGCTCTAATGTTATCAGCAACTGATGTCATCTTTGGATTTGATCTTGCACTCTCTGAAATCAAGTGTAAAGATCCACTCGGTTTTCAGTGTGCAGGATCAAGTCCTCCTTCATGATAGCATCTAAAATTGAGCAGATCGTTTATGCATGTTATTATTAAGTACTTTGCAGAGCTGAAACCTTAGGGTAAAACGCTCTTTGCCTCTCTCAGCCAATTTCTGCTGAAAATTGTATAACAAGTGCAAAGTGTGTGCATCAACTAATGACTCGCTATGTGGGTAACAGAGCAGCAATGTGGATTGGAGTGGAAAATTCCACCACTATTGTGTTTCTATGAGCATCTCAGAAGACATTTTGCACTCTTTTCTTGTGTACTCTGACTTGTAATCTGCAAACATCCTATCAGCTGATATTTTTCACTGAAGCATTTGAGTTGTTCTTCTTCTAATTACCAGGAAGTAAAATACAGGTATTTTCATTAGACCGGAAAAATAAAGGTATGTATGGCAAAGTATTGCTAAAACGAGCTCCCTGGCCCGAAGTCTATACCACGTACAGAATACAGAAGTGTAGAGCAATGCTGTAGGATGAGCATGGATCGATTGACTAATGCATGTAGCAAGTAATTCTGAATTAGTTGAACACCTGTAGCAAAACACACTACATTATCAACCAAAACTTTTCTTGGACTGAAGAACCAGCTGTAGGGGGGTTCAGTCTAACTTGATTCAACCCCCTTGGCAGTAGAGTTGAGAGTAATGCCATAGATGCTTATCCAACTGTCAATAAGGACAACACAGAAAGAAATTAACTGAAAATATAACCTTCCCGACAGTTATTAGACAGAACAAATCAGTAGCCATGTAAATAAAATGTTTAAAGAACATAATATTTCAAATACATACCCCCACATATGCAACATAAATGAAGAAGAGAGAGCCCATTTTCTGTGCGGTAATTTAAATTGACTTTGCAGAAGGCTTCATCAGAGCTGAAAAAGAGATTTTACAGATGATTACTGTTTTCATCCTTTAGCACAGCTTCTTTCATTCGGAAAAAATTTAAAAGAGAAATCTCAATATAATTTTTTTTTGAGACAGGGGGCTGATTTTATACCAGTTTACACTCTGTAATAGAAATACTTTACTAATAACAAGTGAGTAGTCCAGATTTATTCTTTTCTGAACAACCCTGCTATTCAGTCACAGTATATACATGCTAAAATCAGCTAAATTAGAGAAAAAAAAGAGGAAAGACTCTTCAGAAATAGAAATAATCCATACAAAACCAGCTTCTTTATTGATGTAATAACAACTAAGAAGTATTTTAAAAAATCTATGTATTTGTTCTAAAATGATGAGCAGAACATACACAGAACTAGAGGCAAACAAGCCAAGTCAAAGGAATAACCAGAAAAAGCCTTTTAGTAAGTAAGTTTATCTTCCCCAAATGAGATCACAGAAACACTACAATAAGCACAGGGAAACGTTTAGGTGAAAACACTACAGAAGCACACACATGGAAGGAAGGTAACTACAGCTCAGACAAAAATTCGGCAATGATTAAAGGACAACGTTTCTAAAGCGTTCTGAGGAACGAAGTAGTCTTTCCAGAAGCCACAGTTCTGGATGTGCAGCTGCAATGGCACACCAAGTCCCGGGAGGGCCCGCGAGGTGGGAGAGGACAGGGCAGGAGGGGCTGGTGCATGGCAGGGGTGAAGCCGGGCCAGGACGGGACTCACCTTTGCTCCAACCCCCATTCCTGGCCCTTACTTTATGGCATCGCAAAGAAGATGGACCCTGTAACGCTCAGCAGGCTGGTGGGATTTTATAGCTCTAGTTTTCTGCTTTGGTTTATTGTGATACATTAAAATAGAATTTTAAAATAATTTATAGATCCTCATTTGACTTCCCATTACCTTGTCCTCAAGTATTTCTGGTTTTGATATAAACAAAATATTACAGTTTGTACTGACATCCTGTTAAGGAAAGGCTCGTTTGCATTTAAAGTTCTCAGACAACTAAATGTCACTTACGTATTGTGACACTGACAAAATGAAGCTCAATTTAATGTTTAATTTTCTCCCACATTTTCGGTACATGTTACATTTTTATATAGCTTAATGATTTCATAGTGCCTTCTAGGCCACACAAGGATGAAATGAATAATTAAAATGAAGTAATTATTATTAATACATTTCTAATAAAATAACTCTTAAATAGGATCCATGTGAAGTTTGACTCATTGAAAGATATCCAGAATACGTATTTGATGCTCTGTTCTTTATGAGAGCGCGGTAACCTCTCCGTGGCTGGAGCTCTGGTTATAAATCCTACCAAAATAGCATTATAGCTTTACTGGAAAAACTCCTCAATGCCTGAAGTGTCACATTTATTTGTTAAACAGTGAAGAGAGCCTCTAAAAAGTGTGAAGGGAAGTGATCGCTCTATTTTTACTTACAGACTGATAAATCATTACCATACTCAAACATTTTAGCTTCTGTCCTCGAGTCTCATGGGTTTCCTTTAGCACAGATTAACTTGTGACTGCTCCATCAAACATTCCCAGTAATTACATTTGTTGACAATTAAATACACATAACAATTAATACTTTTGTGGAGAATGCCGATTTTGGTCTGTCAATAGAAGTTTAGGGGTTTTTCCATTCAGTATCAGTATAATAATAATCATGGTTTAGCAGAACATTTAGGTTTCTGTACCTGTAAATCCATCCTGAGTGTGTAGCACTGCTAAACACAGTTAACATGGTTACAATTAAAATTAAGGTTTTAATACTTCTCTCTCCTTTTAAAATATAAACCTATGCAAAGTTCCCCTTAGCAAGACGACTTGACTTTTCTGGGAGTCATTTGAAACAAACCATTTTAACTTCCAGAATCTGAAAGTATCTTTTCCAGTTTAGTGGGGTGGTTTGAGAGCTATTAGATTGCAAAGCGACACCTTATAACCCCGGGGTGTGGGCTCCGAGTGTGTTCTTTGACGGGCAGGCTCCAGGACTGATTCCCTGCAGCACCCAGCACCGTCACCCCTCCAAGCACTCAGGAAGCAACAACAGGAGCAGCACCCACGCTGCGGTGCAGGAGGAGCAGCACCACGCTGCGGTGCAGGAGGAGCAGCACCACGCTGCAGTGCAGGAGCAGCACCCACGCTGCAGTGCAGGAGCAGCAGCACCACGCTGCGGTGCAGGAGGAGCAGCACCACGCTGCAGTGCAGGAGCAGCACCCACGCTGCAGTGCAGGAGCAGCAGCACCACGCTGCAGTGCAGGAGCAGCACCCACGCTGCAGTGCAGGAGCAGCACCCACGCTGCAGTGCAGGAGCAGCAGCACCACGCTGCAGTGCAGGAGCAGCACCCACGCTGCAGTGCAGGAGCAGCACCCACGCTGCAGTGCAGGAGCAGCAGCACCACGCTGCAGTGCAGGAGCAGCACCCACGCTGCAGTGCAGGAGCAGCACCCACGCTGCAGTGCAGGAGCAGCAGCACCACGCTGCAGTGCAGGAGCAGCACCCACGCTGCAGTGCAGGAGCAGCACCCACGCTGCAGTGCAGGAGCAGCAGCACCACGCTGCAGTGCAGGAGCAGCACCCACGCTGCAGTGCAGGAGCAGCACCCACGCTGCAGTGCAGGAGCAGCAGCACCACGCTGCAGTGCAGGAGCAGCACCCACGCTGCAGTGCAGGAGCAGCACCCACGCTGCAGTGCAGGAGCAGCAGCACCACGCTGCAGTGCAGGAGCAGCACCCACGCTGCAGTGCAGGAGCAGCACCCACGCTGCAGTGCAGGAGCAGCAGCACCACGCTGCAGTGCAGGAGCAGCACCCACGCTGCAGTGCAGGAGCAGCACCCACGCTGCAGTGCAGGAGGAGCAGCACCATGCTGCGGTGCAGGAGCAGCACCACGCTGCAGTGCAGGAGCAGCATGCCTTCTGTGTCCGCCCACAGAAGAAGATGGTGCTGTGAACTACAGACATACAAAGTATTGTGCTGGTAAGGAAATAATTTAGCGATTCTAACTCAAATGAAATGAAATTGTAATTAAATAATAAATAAGTACAAATTAAAAATTAATTACATAAAAAGTAAATAATTTCCTTGTGAGACATTTTGACAATTTTTTTCTCATAAAAACTAGCTTTTTGGAAAGAAAATTTTCTGTCAGAAAGACCACTCTGATAGAAACTCCTGTCTGCACGCTGTCAATACTGGGCGGTTTACGTTCAGGGGCAGCGCATCATTGGAAAAGGATATGGGCCTGATAGAAACTGAGCATGACATTTATTTATAACTGCAAAAATTGAACTTATTTTGCTAAAAGTCTGTGCCTCAGTAGGCCAATTCTTGCATCAGTCTAGATTTTCATACGCATTTCTTAGACGATGGGTATCACATATTAAGGAAGCTCCTTTTTTTATGTCCTGAATGTAAACTGCTTCTGTATGGAACATTTTTTTCACACATTATAGTCACATTTACCCTCATTTGGTGACAGCCCTTCACCTACCACTTCCACTTTACTAATGTGGAAATTGTTTTGCTCAGTAAAAATAAAATCTCATTCTTCAAATGTCTTTTATCTTCGTGCAATTCTTTTCTGACATACTGTGATTAATGATAGTGATATAAGGCTCATCTATTCTACAGGTTTTCCTTCAGGGGCAATTGAGGGAAAAATAAATTCCAGGTTCTGGGAAACAATTCCCTTTAGTTAACTTGTCTGTGCAGTAACACGTGTGTGTGCGCGCGCGAGGTACATGCCGTACGTACTGATGCACTGCGGCGACTGCATGGGGGAGTGGATTGCTTTGTGTGAAGGATGAATTCTGCAAGTCTCAAAATCAGAGTATTATTGTGCTCTAAAGTCATGTCTCCTTCTTCAATTTTCATCTTTAGAATTACACTAAAAATTCATATTCCTAGCACTTAATGCGTAGTTAAGAATCCAGCTTATACCATTTTAGCTATATATTAAAATTTCCTCTTCTTCCAGTTTGAAAAATAATAATAAAAAGCTTCCATTTGTTTTCTTAACGTATTAAATTTTAATATGATTTGAGCTCTTATAAACTGGCAAAATTTTAATGTTTTTGTGGGAAAATATTGCAAGGAAAGTTTTATATATTAAAAGCTGCAATTAAAGGGCTTGTACGGAAAATGAAAACCAGCTCAAATGACTACACTCAGGGCCTAGTTTTATGTAGGTGTCCTCCTGATTCCTTTCTGAAGACATAATTGCATGTTTTAGGGAAATGGAAATTCTAACTTTTTATATTTAGGGTGGTCATTTTAGGAAACCATTGCACTAATAGCTCTGAGATATAGCAATAGAATAGGGACAACTTTTATCCAAGAAGTGACAGGTTTACTTTTCACTTTTGCAGCTGTTGGGTTTTTTCTATGGCACTGGACTATTTACCCCTTGACCTGTGCGTGGGTTTCCTCGGTGTAAAACAGGGATGCTGACCATTCTTTCCGCTGCTAGGCTTCCCCACCTTTGTCCTACTTATGTTCCAAATCTTTCAGAGCAGGGACTTTAACAGCAACTTATTTCATTTCCATCAGGCAAATTGCCCTCTTTGCCTTAGCTTCCAACAAATAACTGGTTTTTCAGTCTTAAATTTTTTAAATAAATGGATTTGTTTTAACAATGGGTAAAACCCTATTAATTCCTCTGCTACTTCAGAGACGAGAAGTCTTCCGAAAATAAGCACTGCTGCTGCAGAAAAGGTTTTCATATAGTCGAGACTGATTTTTAACATGAGCCATGTTTGGATTTTAGACACTCACAGAACCTGATTTCATTACTCATGGGTGAAGGCAGCTTTTGGAAATGAAATCACTGGCTGTTTCCTCAAGCCTGACTGAAAAAAAAGCGCCTTTCCAGTGCAATGTAACCAGTATCATTAATTCCCACTCCTTGCATGGAAATGAGCACTGCTTTTTATCTAAGAAGATGAGTTTGATTGACAACGAGACTGACACGGGCAGTAAGGCAGGCTGATAAGCTGAACTGCCAAAGGTCTGCTAATGTGGAAGTTAATTTTTTCTTTATTCTTATGCCTAATGCAGGAATTAAGCACTTTCACCATATACTCAGTTGCCTTGCTTAGCTAAAATAGAGAGTACTCTGGCTCCAGTTTGTTAGGATAATTAGTTTTACTACTAAAAAAACTTAAAATGAGGCAAGTACCGAAGTACTTTACTGGATCACAGCCAAAGTGGTCAGCATATTGCAGTGAAAGCCCAATGTCGTCTTTCACTTAGCAGGCTCAGTGATAATTATGCTAGCTGAAAGTGAGCATGATGAATAACTTATATGACCACTTTGGCTTTTTTGAGCTTGTGATTTATTTCTGATTAGAATCCCCTATTTTTTCAAGTTATTTTGATGCCTGAAATTATTTGCCTGACCATTTTCTTCACTTACAGTCAGTGAGCTGGGTGTTTCCTGTATTTGAGCTTTTCAGATAATGAACATGTTACTTGATTTGGTGACCTTGGTTGTTAGCATGTGCTGTCCTGAGAAAGTGATTATAGTCATGAATTTGAAATCCACTTGCAGAAGATAATCTTCTTTTGTGTTTGTTTAAAATTTGTTATTTCAGCAATATTCCTGTCTGAAGAAAGACATTAGCAAAACTGAAAAGTACACAACAAACTTAGACATCCCACTAAAGCTAATTAATTTACAAAAGTATACAGATGTTTGCTGTAAAATATTGGCATTAGTAATTAACAGCCACTAATTTTGGTACTATGCTGTGGGACTCTGGCCCAGCGCTGTAATGACATATTCCCAAAAATAGACATTAAAGAACATGCATTCCATACATGAGACACTCCTTCCATAAGAAAACACCTGAAACTGAAAATACTGTTCAATAGCAAATACTCATTTGAAAGAAATTAATAGATAAGTTTCCAGAATATTTTACCTAAAAACATGCTTCAGTTCTGTCAGCTCCTTCTCTTTGATTTGCAGGTCATCTTCTAATCGTTCTATGATTATAGCATATGATTCACTAACTTTCTTCTTCCATTCATCTAACAAGAAAAAAAGCCTGATTCATAAAGCACTTGAAAACATATCAAATCAGCAACTCAAATCATAACGTCCCAGTAACCAAAGCACTTCATTTTTAAACATCCAATTGTACACTGTTTCATATATTTTTCTATTAAAGTGTGAAAGTTTAAAATATTACAGCTATTAAACTGTTCTTGCTGCAACAATTATAGACACATATATACTGATTTCATAGACACTAATACATATGAATCCTTGAGATAAATATTTTTAACTTGAGCAAGAGAAAACTTAAGCCTTAGGTTGCATTTGTTAGCTCTTATTTCCTAAATCTTAGCATAGACACGCAGCATAAAAAAGTTGGAAGTTTAAAGGTTTTTCTAATGAAGTACGAGTTAAATCAACATAATAATTTAAGTTAACACGATCTTACACGATTGCACAAAGAAATTTAGTTTACTAGCTTTTTGTCTTCTTTTACAGACTGTATATGCAATTTGGCTTAAGCCATTCTTCTTGTAAACCAAGAACAATACAATACCTTACCCTTGAACTCAAGAGTAAATTAGCAATGAGTTATTTCCTGAAATATCATTTGCGTCTTGTAGATGGATGTATGATATATTGCATTTAAAAAAGCAACATTAATTACCAGTGCAAGTTTGGGTTGGTCTAGATTTATAATTTCCCATTTGTCCAATATATCTTCTTTGTCTCAGCAAAGTTCTTGCAGTAATATGATTCCTTGTTCAGGAGCAGTGACAGTCCTACTGAAAAATACTTTTGATAGTCTCTGGCTAAAAATAAACCCTGTGCCAAATGGAATGTCATGCAACAATGACATGGAGCAAAACTGGCTGTGCTGTTAACTGTAAAAAAAATAATAAAGGTACCTAATCAGCTTGCTTAAAAATCTACTGTCTATTTCAACAGAAACACTTGCTTTCATCTGTTGAATACCTAAAACTGGTGGGAAGAGGGTAATTTGGCAGCTTGCTACCAATTTTGTTGAGAAAAAGGAATTTTAGAAGCTGAATCCCAAGCACACTTTCAGGATGGATCCCTGAGAAGTGCTGGGGGTCCCCAGTCTGGAGAGGCTGGAGATGATCTCAACTCCTAACGTTAAAACGAATCATGACTCAGGGGATGGCTTTGGAGCATCTGGGCATTTTACTTAGGAAGTGCAAATTGTGTCACATCAGGGAGCGCTGACTTTTTGCAGTTTGGTAATATTTGTACATGTTGTTATGTCGAGGAAGTCCCGCTGAATGAGACTGGGAAATGAGCTGGCTGTCAGGAGTCCAGAATGTGTACTCTGTGAGGAGAACCTCTGCGGAGACGGGCCTCCTCGCACCTGCAGGCAGCGGCAGCTTGGCTGGGAACTGGCCACGGGACTGCCGGTGAAGGACGTGACCTGCAGGCAGTGGGGCTGGTCACCGCTTACAAAGACGGGAGGGGACTCTCGAGGTCTTTTTGCTCCTGCTCCCGCTAGAATTTCTCCAGAAATGAAGGAGGACACAATCAAGCGGCTTTGTTCGTATTTCAAGCAGACCATGTACAAGACAGCTGAGAACCAGGATCTACAGAGATACGCAACTAAATCTTGTGCTCAATCTAGTTTATCCTGTTTGTTAGTATTTTATCTTGGACCCTCTGTCACAGTAACCTAGTAAACCCCCCATGATCTGGCTAGCCGGAAGGGTGAACTGAGCAAACTCCGTGTCTCATGCAAACAAATCATGACAATATTAATCTAGACTGTGCGCAGAGGTGCATTCCTGTGAGAGCCTGTGCTTAAGAACTGTGAAGGATTGGTTAATAGCAAAATAACACTGCTTTCTCTCGCACAAACTGAATCTCCTCAGTAATCTGCTTAGCACAGATCTGCTCATCTATTGTCTACCCTTTTCTTATCCATTTCCCGGTGTTCTCTACCAAATGGAACTACTTTGCATATATCGTCCCAGCCAATTATATATTTATATATAGACATTTATATGTTTAAAGCGTGTTGATTGACCTTGGCAGCTGTTCTGTGTCTAAGTTCTTAGTTTTCTCAGTTGAGGATTCAGGCAAGAAAATATGTTAATATAATACACATATATAAAATCTTCAACATGCTGCATCCCATTGAAAACAAACTTGCACTCCTGTGATAGTTCCTGACACAGCACGAGCTCATCCGTTTATTTGCACTGATTTACACATAAAACCAAGGATGTATTTCAGAAGACTTTGAACTGCTTTGACAATATGCCCTGTGATATTCAACCAAATATTTGCAAAAAGGCAGCAGCCTTGCAACTGATCCTCCACATCTAGTTGCCAAGCAACTGGAAGAGCTGGAAATGCAGCTTGGAGACGGGTATCTCCTCTCCCACTGCTTTTATTAGCTGAGCGATGTTTGTTTTTCTTCAAATGTCTAAAATGCCGCTGTAGCTGTGCAGTCAAAGACAAGTGTTTTTGCTGTCTCTCCCACCCGCCAGAGCGTTCTGGGGTAAAAAGGCCTGCCAGGACACGTTCGCTTCAGCACACACCTCCCTCGGCAGCCTGGACTACGTCAGGAGCTCAGCAATGGATGCATTTCATCTTTTTATAGCAGTGGAGCTTTCTGAACGTTTTCTGATCCATTCATGCAGGAGAGTGTTAATCATATTAGGATTACCTTTCATTGTTAAATAAGACACATCAGCCTTTTTCTTCATAGCCCGTGCTTTTAGGAGCTGCTGTGAAAGAAGGGCCTGCAGCTGGGCCCGCCGGGGTCCCGGCTCTGAGACGGGGTGTCTCAGCGCTTGTGCAGGTATTTGCACTCCCGCAGCATTTAGCAGCCTCTGCTGCAGATGTTGCTAACTCAGTTCTGTCATAGAATCATAGAATTGTCTAGGTTGGAAGGGACCTTTCAGATCATCGAGTCCAACTGTTAGCCTAACACTGCCCAAACCACCACTAAACCAGGTCCCTCAGCACCACAGCTACACGTCTTTTCAATACCCCCAGGGATGGCGACTCCACCACTGCCCTGGGCAGCCTGTGCCAATGCTTGACAGCCCTTTCAGGGAAGAAATTTCTCCTAATATCCATCCTAAACCTCCCCTGGCGCAACTTGAGGCCCTTTCCGCCTGTTCCTTGGGAGAAGAGACCGACCCCCCCCGGCTACCCCCTCCTTTCAGGGAGCTGCAGAGAGCGAGAAGGTCTCCCCTCAGCCCCCTTCTCTCCAGGCTGAACACCCCCAGCTCCCTCAGCCGCCCCTCACCAGACTCCTGCTCCAGAGCCCTCACCAGCTCCGTTGCCCTTCTCTGGACTCGCTCCAGCCCCTCAAGGTCTTTCCTGGAGTGAGGGGCCCAAACCTGGACACAGCCCTGGAGGTGGGGCCTCGCCAGTGCCCAGCACAGGGGGACGGTCACTGCCCCAGTCCTGCTGGCCACACTAGTGCTGACACAGGCCAAGGAAACAGTTCTCAGGCATCTGAGACTCGGCCTTCTCCTGTCCACCGCGCGTGTGTATGCAGCACTGCATCCACGCCTCCTGCGCCAGCTGCATGGCGGCAGAGCAGCAAGGAAGCTGCAGCGGCGTCCATCACCCGGAATGGCTGGGCCTGCAGCAGTGCTGTGCCTCCCCCTCGCACCACCCGGCCTCCCGCTGCCTCCCCTCACGGCCTGACAGCCCTCAGCGCTGCCTCGCATACCCCAGCCGAGGTGGGGACTCGCCACGGCGGTGACTTAGCTGGTCCGTGCACGTTAGGACTTCAGAAGGGCTTGGCTTCAGCCTGCTGTCACCGTGGGGCTTGGACGCCCAGTACAATCCAAACTGGAAGTTTGTCAGTTTAGGTAAAAATCACAGGATGGCCTGAAACAGGCCCTTGATAGCTCCTGGGCCCAGGGAGCTCCCCCTTTTCTGTCTGGGCTTGGTGCTGCAGCTCCCGCTGTCTCTGGGGGAAGGCCCGGCGTTGCTGTCGGCGCCTGGTGAGGGGCTGTGCCAGCCCCACACGTCTGGGGCAGCGCCTCCGAACCGCTGCCTCGGCTGACGTGGGATGGCCTGCAGGGAGGAGAGGAGGGAAAAGGCCTTCAGCAGCAGCTAAAGGAGAAGCGAGGCGAAGCAAGGAGCATAAAGGTGAGGAGAAGAGCGGCGAGGTGAGGTGTGCTGAGGCGAGGCACAGAGCGCTGAGGTGAGGAGCCGAAAGCTGAGGAGAGACGCCGAGAGCAGAGGCAAGACAGAGCAGCGAGGCGAGGAGTGGTGAGACGAGGTGAGGAGAGGCCTGGTGAGATGCAATGTGGCGAGAAGAGGTGCGTTGAGATGGTGTGAGACAAGGTGCAGCGCAACGAGGAGGGGTGCGGTGAGGTGAGGAGAGGTGAGGCAGAGTGGCGGGAGGAGAGGTGTGGTGAGGTGAGGAGAGGTGAGGTGAGGAGAGGTGAGGTGAGGAGAGGTGAGGCTCCCGTACTGTGGCTGTAACTGGAGGTGGAATCCAGCAGCTCTAAGGGCAGTTACAAGCTTAACAGAGAATCACTTGAAGAAGTGGGACACTCCAGCAGCAGTAAGGGGAGTGGTGATAATGATGACTCACAGCAGGGACTGAAATGCCAGGAAAAAAAATCTGGAATTGACAAAATAGGTTTTGGGACTTCCCACATCCTGAAGAACAAGACTTTTTTTCCATCCAGACCAAGCAAACTATGACAGAAGCAGGATCAGGACAGACTCCAAAGCCCAAGAAATGTTCTGTTCTGTTCACTTCTGCACAGCAAATGCATTTTCATACAACAGCTTTATAAAGTAAGAACATTAAATTTCCATGATAAGAGAGAGAAAATTATTTGCTTTAAAAGAAGTAAATACCTTGCTTATTATTCGTATTCTAGTACTTTATGAAAATATATCGAAAAAGAAGTCACCAGTTTCTATACCATGTTTTTATTCACTCTTTGCAAACATCTGTGTGGGTGAAATTGTCATTGATATGGACACTCAGGGAAGACCAGTGGAAACTAGAGCACAGGAGGATAATCCGGTCAGCCAGCGAAGTCAGGACAACAGCTTTGTTCATCACGAAAGCAACTTTCAGGTGAATTCTTGAAGCATTCGTATCATAGGCAGTCGGGGAATAATTGAACCTAGGGGAAAATAAAAAGGCAAAACCTAATAATAATTGCAGAGCCTGTTTGCAGACCATTTGCAAACAGAGAAGGGAATAACTGCAGTCACTGCTATGTTAGGCCAGTTCCAATTAACAGCTATGCAAGTAGCACTAAAATGTCAAGAGCAATGTTTTTCAGTGAGTAAAGTCCTCAGATGTAATGTTTACAGACTACTGAGCTGTGCAAATTTTTTTGATTAATTTTTTAGAAGTTTTATTGCAGTTTTATGTTTGGAATGCGCAGCTGTCATGTCCAATCTTACCAGAGAAATGTGAAAAATTCTTTTCCCTTTTCCAGTTTTAAATGTCCTTCACAGGGAGGCTTTACAGGATTAAGTCTTCTGAAACGATCTTTATTTCAAATTAATTAGAACATATCCATATCTATCATTTACTTCAAGAGGCTGGAAGTTGCTCATATACATTTCAGCGTCATTCTGGTGACATTCAGATACATCACAGAAAATGAAAAGGGTGTTAAAAGAAAATGCATTTTTATGAAAATAAAGTACAAGAAAGTCTGTAGCCCATATAAGGAAACAGGTGCTTACAATGGCTTCTCTGTGGCAGTGGATTAAAAGAATAGTATTGCTATTTTTGTTCTCACAATACTACAGTGGCATTTGCACAGGGATTAATTTTCCACATGTGCAGAGAGGATAAAATGAAGCTGTTGCATCAGAGATTTAGGAACGGGAAGAGGCTGGAACCGCTGAGCTCCAGAAGAGACAAACTCCCTGTCCCAGTCAAGAACATTTCTGTGCAGATCCAAATGATTGTTGGAGCTTACTTTCTTCCGTCAGTTCCCCAAATCCTTCTGGCACAGATATCTTTCAGCTGCTCATTTTTATTTCAGCTGCCTTCCCTTGTGTTCTTTTTTAAGTGCCCAATTTCTCAGATTTCAATTTCCTGCCTAAAAGGTTACTGAAATAATCCCCCTTTCTCAAATTTCATAGTGAAATATATACAGTATGACTAAATCTCTGTTCATTATAGCATGCTCTCAAAGCATTCAGGGAAATCATTAAGATGATGTTCATTATGAGCCCTATTATTACACTACACAGCAAAACTAATTAAATAAAGAAAGCTGACATGAATAAAATCATTAAACACTCATCTTGGCTTTATTTGAGACTGTACCAGCCTGAGTTGCATTTCAGGACAGACAGTGCCAGGCAAAAATCTAGAGGCCCATATGAAAACTGCATCCATCTAGGAAACGCAATAAGCCTTAATCAAAATGAAACTCCAAATTTCAATAGCTGCCTCTTGCTCTTAGAAGGTCCTACCTGACTGTCATTTTCAGCGTTGCATCCTCTATTACTCAGACTGGAGGAAAATCATGGGCCAGGGTGCCACAATGGTCTTTTTCTCAGAATCTGATACCAGAAACCAGCAACCCCATAATTACTATTATCTTGCTGTTAAATTTTACTGTGTGGCCTTGCACATGTCTCTCAGTTTCCTTGGGATAAGTTTATCCCAGCTGGTTGCATGAGAAAATTGTTGTCATCTACCTTAACAGCAGACTGTGAAAAAGAAAGATAAACTAAAATTTGTAAGATGCAACACGAATAAAATACATACACATATTGTGTACATCAAATGTAGATTATTACTGTCAGGAAGCGTCCAGTCTGCAGTCTTTTTGATTTTAATAAGATTTGATCACACTATAACATAGCCCTTGTTGTAAGGACTGGAATTTGTTATAGCTAAAAACCACGCAGGCTTCATAAATAGCTGCAATATATACAGGAAAGAGTTACCTCATGCCTAAATAGAGACATTATTTTACAGATGCGTCATCAAGGCTACATAGAAATACTCGCTTACGTGTCATGCCCTCTCTCTCTCTCCTTGACAGAAATATCATTGTGGTAACTCACAAATGAGGTTACATCCACTACTGACTAACTGCTCTTGCCACTGCTTCTGCGCTCTGCAGCCCCAGCGCTTGCTTTGCCGGCTGCTGCCCTGCTCTCCCGCTGCCCAGCCCGGTGCCGCACACCAGCGACGGAAGCGCTTTGCCGGCTGGTGCCCCGCTCTCCCGGTGCCCAGCAGACCTCAGCAGGCTGCCCAGCGAGGAGCAGCACAGCAGCAAGGGTTTGGCAGGCATGTGCAGGGTTACAGCGCTCGCTGGCAGGATACATAACCAGAGCTCTGCAGCTCTTGTTCTCCTTCACTTCAGAGATTCCTGTCCCTGGCGGACTCTAGAAACCTTTACTCCATCAACATGCTCGCCCGGGGCAAAATCCTGGCCCCTGCTTAAATCAAAAGCAGAACTCCTAGTGACTTCAACCAAATAGGGTATTCATTCCAGGTTTTCAGATTTTATTCTGAAGCTGATGCAGGAAAAATCAACAAAACTAGCTGCGTTCTGTAGCCACCTTTCAGCATTTAAAGCTCACAAAAAAGCCTGCAGAAAAATATGCCTCATATCTACCAAATGCTTTCAACAGAATTCATCAAAGTGCAATGGATGTGTATTTTAATTTTTAAATTCCACCAGCCCTTCACAGATGGGTGCCTGGATTGCCAATACCATTATCAATCTTCAAGCGCTAACATTCTCCACGGCATGGTCCATTCTCTCTGAATATTTCCATAAACTTTCTAATCTAGTATTTCACAATGATAATTTTATTGATAGTGAGAAAGACCACAAAGGATTATGGATGCATTAGAAATTTAATGGGCAAACACGCACTTCCTGTGGCTCAATGGACGTTAGTAGAAGCTTATGTATAAAAATGTCTATTCCTAAATGTGGAGTCCAAGAATGAATTTAGAGAACCTGTGAGTGAACATGCACGCACATAACTTTATATGATATTAAAAAATATGGGAAAATAACTAATAGAGCTCTGTAAAATAAAATTTTTAATGTTTTAAATAAAATACTACGTTAAACTTGATTGTAGTTTAAAAATGAAAAACACTACAAATCCAGATATTTCAATGCCTGTGGAATAAATTCATTAACCCTGCTGACATTACCTATGGCTAATACTGACCAAAATCTGCTTTGTAAAATTGAAGACAAAAAGATTCAGTGTAAAAGGAAAGCATGGAGTGGCATGAAGACTTAAAGCAGTCTTATGTTTCTTACCTAGAAATCAAATCTATGCTTATTCCATTACAACAGCTTTTATTTTTTTTATTATTATTATTAAGTTCCTTGCCTCAAGGTCTAAATGTTTTATGTCCTAACAGGGCAATTCATTGACATGCTGCTAAGAACTGTTAAATGAGGCTGGATGTTACATGTTTCACAGGTTTGCAAAAAAAGTTACCTTAGGCCTTTATTCAAAGGTTAATAAAATTTCTAGCTCCTCACTGAAATGGTTAGCCACAAGCTATTCAACTCAGTCACATATTTTAGTATCCATAACTGAAGCAGCAACTGACTGTGCGTTTGGTGTGTTTAAATCACACCCCGTTTGTTTAAGCAGTAGCTTCATGGGGCCACTCTCTACAAAGTGCATAACGGAAGAGAAGACTGGGAACAGGAAAAATGTCACGTTTTGAGGTACGCCGACATCCAGCTCCTTTGTGCACTGCCTAGAGCACAGCCACGCTCTCCGGGGCCGGGGCCAAAGAACACTTTCAGCAAACCTTTACAAAAGTTTTCCTCATTTCGATCCTTGACAGCAGGACTAAGCACGGTGATAGTGTTACTGCCCTCGGTGAGAAAGACACAGCTGGGCTCTCCAGCAGTCATCTGTCAGTTGTGGAATCTGGGGCTTTTATGAGCGTTTACTGTTCGCAAGGGCCAGGCTTCATTGTGGACCCCGATGAGCACCCACCAGGCTCACAACACTTCTCACCAGAGCGTGAGCCTGTGTTTACGGTCAGACCGGCAGGCTGTCGAGGTTAAGGGACTACCAGCGGAGGGCTATGAAGATGCTGAGGGGACTGGAGCACCTCAGTGCGGAGGAAAGGCCGAGAGCCCTGGGGCTGTTCAGCTGGAGAGGAGCCGGCTGAGAGGGGATCTCATCAATGCTGAGCAGGAGCTAAAGGGTGGGTGTCAAGAGGATGGGGCCGGGCTCTTCTCAGTGGTGCCCGGGGACAGGACAAGGGGCAACGGGCACAAACTGCAACACGGGAAATTCCATCTCAACATGAGGAAGAAACTTTCCTGTGAGGGTGGCAGAGCCCTGGCACAGGCTGCCCAGAGAGGTGGGGGAGTCTCCGTCTCTGGAGATGCTCAAAACCTGCCTGGACGCGTTCCTGTCCAGCCTGCTCTGGGGGACCCTGCTCTGGCAGGGGGTTGGACTGGAGGTCTCCAGAGGTCCCTGCCAGCCTGTGATTCTGTGATCACCGCCCTGTCAAACTGACAGTCACTCTTCCAACACAGTATGTCAGAAAGACAGAATTTCTGTGTGACGCTTACCGTTTCACAGAAACTTGGATCATTCTGACACAGAGGCTAGGTTAAGGAATGCCAGTAATGGATAGCACATCCCAGAGGATAATACTTTCTGCAGGGGTGTGAGTCCTTACTTCTTACCTGTCCTGGTTGCAGCTGAGCCAGGGCAGCTGAGCAGGCCAGGCCAGGGCAGGCAGGACAGCAGCACGCCAGGGAAGAAAATCTGAGAGAAATACTCCAAGAAGCACCTCTTGCCTTTCCTTGCGCAGCTGGTGGACTGACAGAGCCTGAGGCAGCCTGCTGTCCCAGGTGCCAGGCAAGGTAGTCTGAGCTACCACCAGGATTCCACTCCTGCTATTTATCTTTTTTTCTTGGAAGAACACCGCTTCCAAGACCATAGCAGCTGCTGTTTGATCAAGTCTACTCCAACACTTTCCAAAAGCCGTTTAGTCAGTATGCTTTTCCTCATTCTTTTTTCCCATTACTTATGTGTCAGAAGCAAATCTATCTTCTATTTATAACCAGATTGCTTTCAGTAATGAAATCAATACATGGTACTTAGGGAATTTAGAATAAATGCAATTGTAACAGTTAAAGTGAATAATCATGTTAAAAGAATGCAACTTAATTTTACTGTTACTAAACATCCAGAAATCTTGTCTAGCAGTAAAGCAATCATCAGGAAGCCTTTTCAGAACAAAGTTTGGTCTCCAACTGAAGATGCAAGCTCTATGTCAACCATTCGTTTTTCCCAGAACTTTTTGTATACTCTAATAGATGAATAGATTATGCAAATAGGATGACATACAAACCACAATGTCATGCTCCATGTTCTATGACTTTGTGACTTTATGCATTTGTCTTGGACCTTAATGTTCTCAAATCTACTGCTGTTTCCATTGTTAGACTAATGTTTTATAATGACTTTTAAAACCTCTGTTTGCTCAGAAATTCTCCTTATTCCTTTGAAGTCAGCTTCAGCAATTCCCGAGTAGGTCTCTTGAAAGGTTTCTGGATCAATGAGGAAGAAAACTGGTGAAGGTTAAACTACCTTGGGTAATATTCATGAGATATTACACTACTACCTTACAGGTGGTGTAAGAAAGACGCCGTTAGGGAATTCAGTCAGTAGGGAGACAGATAAACACTGTTATAATGAAACATTAAATAAAAGATGAAAACCCATAGATAAATGCAAGAGAAAAAGACGCATTATGTTTGCAGTCAAATTACACTGATATAATACGCAGCACATGCTTAAGGTACATAAACTTGGTGTGAACAAGCTTGTTTTCCACCTTGTAGCACAAAAGTAATGTAATGAGCTGTTGAAAACACAGCGGATCACAGAACTGGCCAGGCTCGCGTGCGCCCCCTGCACAGCTCATTTGTGATGCCATGGCCGGAGACCGAATCGCGGCTACCGGAGCACTGCCATACCCTAGTATGACACGGCCTGTACTTTTAAAAAAGGGGGTCAGGGAACAGGGAGCAGAGAAAAGTAAATTTAAAGTTGGACACATAAAAAAGGCACGTTACTTTTTCATCAGGCCAGAACAGAAAGTACAGAAAGCATACTCCTCTATTCGGAGCCGGATCTTTGGCACCTGAGCTAGAAACAAAACATGTCTTTATTAGTGAAGGGTGGAGAAGGGGAAGAGAGAGTAAATACTGTGTGTTTCTCTGAAGATGTGCATCGTGGTACCACGCACTCTAGTTACCCTCCCTGTTGTGGTTTATCCACTGGCCTGCAGCGGGATTAAGCATCACCCCAAGGGCTCTGACAGTTCAGTTTAGAGAAATACGAAAGGGAGGTTTTCATGTGGCACATGTCACTAACGTGGGTAACAAAAAGTTGGTAGGTGTCAATCAAACTACCAGCTTCCAAATGACTAACAGTAAAAAAAATAAAAATCAGTATGTCTCAATGCCAGGTTTCGACCCCAATATTATTAGTCACAAGGCAAAGAATGACCTCTCATGCAAATCCTTTTCCTCTGATGAAAAGAAAGAAATTATAAAAAAATTACAGAATGAAATATATAGAGAAAGAAAATGATTAATGCTTAAGACAGGATGTCTTGATTTAAAAAGTACTTTTAATAAATTTACCTCTATTTGAAATACTACTGTAAAAAGGCATCATGAAAAGACAGAAAAGTAAGTTACTGCTGCATCATTCCATGTTATTGGAGCTAATGTTCTACTTTGAAAGACTTTTAAAGCAGTTTTCAGTCAAATTTCTAATTAATTTGTTCTGTATCGTATTTTACTGACAAAGACTACAAAATATAGTAACAGGCACCCCAAGAAAAGTCACCAATTAGTGTTTCAGACATCTGAAATATTTAATTCTTTCATCAAAAGAATAGTTTTTCTGCATTTGCTGCATTATTAATGTTATGCTACAACAACGTTGTTAATGCAATTGCGTTATTCCTACTTCAGTGAAATCAGAGAAGATCTGTGTACGTTTTTCTTATTATTTTTACAAGATGGGAAGTAATCAATCACCCACAAATGAAAACAGGAAATTGTCTTCAAGTACAGTTCATTCTACAAATCAGACTTCTCTTTTTGTCTTTGTAGACGGATTTCATCATAAATTTGCTTCCTAAACTTCAACATGTCTTCTACATCTTTGTAGGTGAGCATTTCTTCAACAGACAAGAGCTTAAAGCCATTCAGTTTAAAAGCTGACATGTCCTGCACAGAGTTTAACATTTTTAACGACATCCTAACTGATTCACTTAAAGTAGAACAAACAGGAAAAATCCTAGCAGTCCACAGCCCCAAGCGCGCATTCTCACTGGAGAAGAGCTGGTCTGAAACCTTCACACCCCAGAGCTCCAAGCATTCCAGTAAGCTGACCCCAAAAAACTGGAGTGAGTGTATCTCTGACAACAATTTCACACTCCTCTTCAAGTCATCTTCTACACTGAACACCATACTTATGTACTTTACTTGATCGTTAATTTTTACACTTAATGAACTCAGAAAACAATTTGAAGGTACGTCTACTTTCAAATTTATGTGCGATCCACTAATAATGCAGTTCTTCCCTACCGAGACTTCAGGTCCGATTCTAGAGTATTCAATGACGGACCCAGGTCCTACGGAACACCCAGGCTCGAGTATGCTCTGAATGACACTTGCTGAGTGATCCAAGCTCTCAGCTTTCTCAGAAAAGCTGCTGAACGCCACAGGCAGTAAGTCAAGCTCAAATTTCAGTTTGCTATCAGATGTAAAATGGAACAAATACTCTTGCGTAGTTCCAATGTGATAGAACTTGGAGTTGTTTAAGACTATAACATTAAGCGCAGTTCCTTTTAGAAGGGAGTATAGCTTCTGCCGTACTTCTACTAACTGGGATTCCTCTTTCGTGACATTACTTGTGTTTTTTGTGTAATCTTGAGTGGCTCCAGGTCCCAGGGCCTGGAGGAAGTCACCGTATGCATCTATTTCACAGCAAAGAGTGCCCATCTGCTTATAAAACATCAGTAATTGTTTTGCAATGCTATGATCCATGTAAAATATACTGTCTGTATACACACACTCCGAGTCCATTTCTGAGTCACTGTGGTCTCCGGAGGAACTTAGCCGAGAAGAATTCCCCCTTAGGCATACCGCGCCACACTGGCGCATCGTCTCAACATCAGGCTTGTGCAGGAAATGATGGCAAGACGCGTATTCAAGTCCTCCTTTTCCCGAAAAGCTGGATGGATCTAGAACAAACACTCCGTGAGTGGTCCCAACGGTCAAATCCGAAGGGTGAGCTAACGCGGTAAATCCAGGCTTATCAAATGTGATGGTTTCTGTAAGTCCAGTGCTGTACAGTTCTAGGTCATCTGAACACGTAACGAGAATTCCTGGCTTCATGTGACTGGGGAAATCAATGTACATAGCGAGCTTCAGGTCCAACATCTGGTAAACGGGATCGCCAAAAGGCAAAGCTGTGAAAATCTTTCCCAGGGCACTTGCGTTTGGTAAACGTTGACTGTAACCACCTTGAAGAAAAAGACATTTTTAATTATACAGAGACACTGTATATAATTAAGTAAAAACTAAACCTATACAGCTGTTTTACATCTACACAAAGGTATAATCCCCCCAACTTGGTCATATACCAAGTACTCCTCAAAAAATGGTAGATGTAAAAAAATCATCAATCTTCTTAACACATTTCTCAAAGCAGATCTGACCTTATGTCCAAAATTTAGCATGCCTTAAATAGCTTATATTAAAATTGTGTTTAATTTCATTGCCTTTAGTTTGCGTCAGAGCTGGAATATGGACCACTTGGCTGTAACTAAAGTGAAGAATGCAAGTGATGCCTGCTTGTCACTTGAAAAAACAAGGAGGACCCACGCCTGGAATTTTAAGTCACAGACGAGTCAACTCAGCAGCGGTTTTGTCCGGTGAGTTTCTTTCTCCCCTGCAAAACCAATGCCCCTTTTGGCAGAGCCCTGACCAACGGGGTAAGGCGGGAGGTATCCAGTCTGCCTGTGGTCAGCAGGGGCCCCAGGTCCCCTACAGAGGGGCTGCTCCTCAAATGGGAATTTCAAGGCAGGAGCTTAATTCAGATATTCTGAATTACACTTCCTTCTCCACTGTTTGATCGAATGACTGAAGTGCCAGGAAGAAATGCTTAAGTAACAGCAGTATCTAAGGATCAATCTCAATTCAAATGATCAGATCATATACGTCTGGGATTACTTTTCCGAGGGAACTGTATTTTACA
Source organism: Dromas ardeola (assembly GCA_013398915.1). Classification (NCBI taxonomy): domain Eukaryota; kingdom Metazoa; phylum Chordata; class Aves; order Charadriiformes; family Dromadidae; genus Dromas; species Dromas ardeola. Next base: position 233,284 of record VYZM01008065.1, read on the forward strand.
ACTCTGACTCCTTCTCTGCCATCATACTATTTTTAGAAAAAAAAAAGGGGGGGGGGCACGTACAATTTTAGAGCGTGAAATGTAAACCAGCATTACCAGAGTGAATTAGCAGCACAATAAAAGAAGTCCATCTATCACCATACAGATCTTCCAGGCATCGAAGAACATGAAGCGTCGATCCACCATTTCCTAAAGAAAAAAGACGTTAGTGTCTGCTGAGAAGTGCACCCGCGGTATCTGCACCGGCACGCGGAGCGCGCTGGGACCTGGTGCTGCGGTGGGTGATCGGGAAGCGTACGAAACGCTGTACCGAGCGAGCCGGTT
>VYZM01008065.1:234525-315426 GCA_013398915.1 Dromas ardeola
GCGTCTGGCGGGCACAGGCCTGTGTGCCCTGCCGTCGCCAGCCCGCCGCTCCTTTTTTGTTGCCTTTTTTTTTTCTAATAGTGCCGGTTCACTAAGGTCTCGGGCCTAGTGATGGCGCAAGTGGGTTTTGTTCGGAAGGCAGGCCCGGGGCCCCGCCGGCCCCCCGCGCTGGCTCCATGCACGTGGCCTGCCGCAGCCTTGGGGTGTCGAATGCAGGGCTTCCAGGGAAAGAAGTTCCTGTCCCATCGCTTTCCCGTTTCCCGTTAGTTACGCAGCTTGTAGAGGACGCGTTCCCGCCTACGGGGCCGGATTCGGAGCCGCGTCTCTGCCAGGACGGCGGGTCCGGCGTTGAGCTCGGGGTCCGCGGGGCCGGGTCTGCCCGGGCCGGGGCCTGTGGGCCCTCTGCGGAGACAGGCCACGGTGCGAGGCCGGGGTGACAGCTCCTGACGGTCACGGGAGAGGGCGGCGTGAGTTAGCTTGCTAGTTTAGTAATCTAGTTAGGGATGGAATCCGAATCGCAGAGGAACTAGTGCGCCGAAGCCGACCCTGCCCGGTTTGCGTGTGCTGGGCGCCCTGGCCGTTGTGGCGCGCGCCTGCTGAGCGGGTTTGGGTCTGATGAGCTGATCCTGCAAGGACCGGCTGCCGGCTCCCGTGTTGTGTGTGCTTATCTGATAGCTGCCGGCACATTCACAGCGCTGAAAGGTTTTCCCACTGCAGCTCTTTGCCCTGGATATTGTGATTTTAGGTCTGGGGACTTCATCTGTCTGACTGAATTTAGAGTCTGCTGAGAATACAGATACCAAATACAAACACATGAAAATGAAAGGAGGGTTTGTCTTGATAAGATCTCATTGTGCATAAATCTTACAATAAAAAGTAGCTGTAAAAGCACTGTAGGAGCTACTGAAAAAAAGAATTTGGGAAGTTAAAACGTTACAAAAAAATCCATGTTTTTTCATGATTGTAAACCGCTGACAGAGAAGATAAAAGAAAAAAGGATGAATACTTCACTGCTGGTTTATCAGTTTGAGACTTCTCTGTGATGCGTGCGATAACAGCCTTAATCAGAGTAATGTACACCACAAAGATCTGTTTGATCCTTCTGTACGTTCTCAACTTACTCTAATAAGGAACACAGCCTGTTTTCTTGAAACTATACTTTTACTCTTTGGCGTTGGGTTTTCATTGTTGACAACAACTCTGTTGACCCCAGTGAGCACAAGGTGCTGATCCCAAGTCCAGCGTTACGGCTGTGACGTTTAGTTACAGCAGGTGAAGACTCACTGCTGCTTACAGGGTTTTTTAATACTGTTTTCCCCTTTCTTACCTTCTGGCTAACGTAGCATTAGTGATGAATCCTAGCAATTACTGTGTTTCATGAACCCAATTAACAACTGCATCACCACGATTACATTAAAAAGTGCTCTAGACATTAAGCAAACATTTTCTATTTTAAGTCAGAAGAACGAGTGATTCTTAACAAAGCTGGGAACCCTCAGGTACTAACCGGCAACTTTTCCTGTCTCCCATTCGTTATGAATAGTTTATTTGCCAGGGGAGAATTCCTCGCTTTCTGAAATGGAAAGAAGGAATTGCAGTTGGGAAATCTTTTTATTGTGTTAGAGTAGATTGCCCCTTATTAATTGTGCTCTTCTTAATCTATCTCTGACTTGTGTGTCTTAAGATGTATATAATAAATACAGTTTGAGAGGTGTCTATGTTTCGTTCAATAGTGACACAGTTTTCACAGTGCGATTAAAAATACTTGCTAATTTACAAGTCATTTAGGAAACGACTAGAGATGCAAAGTAATTAATGGTTTACTGACAATAATACTAATTTCTTTTTAACAGCAGCAAGCCTTTGAAGCTATAATTGGGACCCTAATGCTTGCAATGAAATATTGCTGCAGTTCAACAGAATTTTTGTTTTGAACTTTTCATCATTAGTCATTCCTAACGCATACGTTTCTGTTTGCACTCTCTAAGATAATCCAAGACTAGAATAATTATTGAATCCCGCTATTCATGGTAATAATTTGTTTTAAATTATTTCAGTTGGATGGTTATTCATACTCCTAATAGTACTAATTTATAATCACTTAGCCTGATAGTTGATTCCAGGAAATGATAGATTTTCATCAATACTGCATTGCTCTGTCCCCCCAAAATATCAGACAGTACATGAAGTAATGCTGGCGACTCATCAGACTGGGTGGCAGAGCCAGTAAACCGCTCCAGGAGATCCAGTTTGTCTGCGTGATGAAGGCAGAGGTGTTCACTGGTTGAGCTTAGTCCCAGGAGAGCTTTTCTAAGAGCAACGCTACTGGTACTTAACTGAAGTGTAAACGCCCAAGTTGAGTTTTTCTAGGGAGATTGTGGTTACAGAACAGCAGAGAACACACATGTTGTGTGTTGCTGAGCGCTGCCTTCCCTCCGTCTGACCTGCCGCTCTCCCGTACCCTTCAGCCCTCGGTGTCAGTAGCGTAGGCGCAGCCCGGCGCGGCCATCCCCGCCTCAGCAGAGAAGGTGGATTAATGCAAAACTCCCTGTGTTTGTGTATGAGCGTTGTTGAGTAAATACAATGTGAGTGTTGTGGAATCACGCCAGGCGTTGGCAAAGTACTTGCTGTGACCCTTTGGAACGCAAGATGTCATATACAGTATGCTGTTAGCACAGCAGTATTTCTTACTTAAGCAATTAGTGCCACTGGAGTTTGTTCTGCCCTGTGGGTGTACAGTATTTCAGAAGTAGTAGTATAACAAATACCTGGATAGTTTCTTTGGTTATCTGAAATGCTTCTAAAGCTGAACACGTAGCCTTTTATGTAGTCTTTGTATTCTTCTTTTCCCGGATCTCTTAGGGATGAATCAAAGAAGAGAGCTTATCATGAAGAAGTTAACTGAATATTGAACATCTTGTTTCTGCTTCAAAAAATCTGATACTTGAATGCCTACAAAGTATTGATCAAAGTCTGTTGTAGAAAAGTTAGAAGGTCTGGTCATAGTTCAGTTAAATGGGCTGTATCTAAAGAATGTGGGGCATTTGCAGTGCTGTTTTTTCACTTAAAATATGCACCCTCTCAAATAGCTATGTTACCAATATTGATTCATTTGGTGGTGTGCTGGAGCTCCATGCACATCAAGTAAATAATAATACTTTGTGAAGATGCAAAAACGAAGTTGATTTGTCTTTAGACTTGTGTAATTGTATTCCTTAGGAGCTATATGTATTTTGAATAAAATATGGTTTCTTCATGGAGGAAACTCTTCTGACTCAATATATTCGTTTTTTTCCTAGGAACAGGTGGTTACATCTTGGGCTCACAGAATTTTTGCCATTTGTGATAAAAAGGCAAGTGTTTTTCCCATGCCTACCCTGCTGTTTGGTGAGAGGTCTGATACCAGGAGTTTCGGTGTTTGAGGTCTCCCTTCCTTTGTAAAGGAGCGGAAAGGATGATGGTGATAACACAGTTAGTTACATGTGAATTCAGGATTTTTCAGTATTGAAATGGATTTGGCTTAAGGGCTGTAGTTGGAAAAAAATAATCTTTGCTGTACAGAGAAAATGGTAAAACAACTTCTTGCGAGTATTTGTACATATTTTAAATGACATAAATAAACAATAGGAAAAGTCTATGTGACAGTTTACATATTGTAAGCCCGTAATGATTTATTGTTCCTACTGTGCGTTGAAGTGCTTCATCTGTCTCTCTGTAAATGGCTAAACCCGAAGGCCTCTGCTGCTTCCCCTACCCCCAAACTTACTTGGAAGGTTTTTCCGTAGATATTTGGTATAGTTTTGCAGTTCTCGGTTTTAATCTACTGTTAATCTACAATTTAATCTTTCAGTTTACGGAGCAAAAGTTGAACTTTAATCTGCAGTTTCACATTTGGCTTTCTGAGCACTCTATGTGCTAGAGATAAAATGAGAAAGAACAAACCAGAAACAGAGAAATTCCAGTCTAATTTGCATTCCGTCCGGTTTTGTTGGGCATGTAGAAAGCTGGTGCTGTGGTGAGTGGCTCAAAGAGTGCCTGCGTAGTGCTGCTACGGTGAGCTCTGAGGTTGGCACCATCATGCTGCGGTCACAAAGGCCAGGTTCAGCCCTTCTCTAGTCTGTAAATTTGCTTCTTTTTTTTCCAATATTGAGCTGGCCTGTATATGATGGTTTATGATCTTAGGTGTTAATAAATTACATTTTTCTGAAGGATGAATTATCATCATTATTTCAGATACGGCATCTTCCAGGCCCCGTGTTTTGGGAAGGCATGGAGGAATTAAGTCTACTTTATCTTCGTGATAATGAAATTGGAAAAAATGGCTAATGTGAACTCATTATCTTTCAGTCCTAACCTGATAGGCCTCACCTTGTGTGATACTCCACTGAGCCTGAAAATAGCCTGTAGGCACATTGTTGTTAACAGCATTTTCTCCCTCAAAGCCCTGGGTTACTATGTAATTTCTGATGAGGAAATTGTTGGGAGATGGAAACTTCCTGACAAATAGGAATGTTTTTGCCATTGTCTTCTCCCGATGTCTCTCCTGTTGCTGGAGAGGTGAGCCAGCGCATAGCATGCTGTTCTCTAAAAGGTTCCGTTGTGAGGATGTTTTTCCTAATTGTGAAATCAGACTGGCTCTTGTTTGATAAGAGAGTCATTAACACAATATTTTATCAAACTGTATTCAATCTAATAGGATTAGGGATCCGTTACTGAAAATGTTTATTTAATGTGGCTACATAATGTTTTTAAGGTGATGTAGTGGCACTGCACGGTGTCTTTTTTCAGAACGAAACATTTGTGTATTAAGAACAATGCTTAACTGGATATAAGTAGCCCAATTAGCTCATGCTAAGTTCCGAATTCTTTTGTCCTGCATGTTTGTGAGCACCTCCTGGTGCATCCTGTAGTTGAACAGAGAGGAGACCATATATGAACTCTTTCTACGTCTTAAACCAGTGAGCTTTCCAGCTGGAGCCTTTTGCAGAACTTGCGCTGGGTTCCAGTACTGGAGGCCTCTCTCTAGATCCAGCAGCGCTCCTTGCCTTGCGGCGCGGGGTGTGAGCGCCCGGGCAGCGCCGGGGACTCGCTCTGAGCGGGGTCGGTCCCCGAGGCTGCTCCGCTGCCATCGCCTGCGCTGCCTTTGGCAGGACAGCGAGACGGGCTGGGGACCTTGCTCTGGCCCTGCAGATAGAGGTCTTATTTACTGCTTCATCTCTGCTTACTTAGCAGGACAAGAAATCCGCAGGCGCAGACAGAAAGGAAGCCTGTGTTTTATTGCTTTTCTGGGTTTCCTTCTGCCGCTGGACCATATTGTCCCGTCTTTCTGTACTTCCCTTGCCTGTTTTCTCTAGAAGCCCTTCCAGCACGCCCTTTCTCACCTTGCCTAGATTTACAGCTGAACGAAATATTTCTTGTTTACTATAAAGTCATACTACTTTATTTTCCTCTATATTCAAGGCTTTCCATTGGGCTTTTAAAAACTTTCCCCTTTATTCTTTGTGTGAGTCCTTTCTAAATGTTTTCATTATCATTTCTGTTACTTTGTCTTTGGGGAACCCAAGTCCTTTGCTTTGAAAGCAGATAGGGAAAAACTCATTCTCCTGCTTCTAACCATTCTCTAAGGCTAGTAGTTATTGTAAAATGTTTTCCATTTTCTAGGCCAGTGGGCATACGATAAATCTTTCATCAAAACTGTCTACCTGGAGACATTTCACGATAAAGCTATTTTTTTATTACAAATGTTCATCAAAATCCATGACTTAAACACAGACAGGCTCTCACATTACTGTTTGCGCATAGGACATTTTTTCATAGGCTATTTGTAAATTGTTCGTTGCCTTGGTGACTAAGGATAGCAAAGATACCACCAAACCCATTTAAACTGTCTTTTAAAATTTCTGACCATATTTTTGTAAATGATCACTCAATTTTACTCAGGTCCCTTTGGATGTAACAAAACTATTGCTTACGGAAATAATTTTGAGGGCCTGTTAATAGTCAATCGTTATTTAATCTATACAGTTTCAAATATGCTAGTGATTTAAAAAATAATACTTTCAGAAGTAAAAATAAAGTATGAAAAATTCTCTGCATATAACAGACCATACTTTTACTTAACATAGCATAATTTGATTTTACAGGTTATGTAAATCCATTGTTTGCACAACTCTGAACTTGGTGTCTTTCATACTGTACGCTTTCAAGGGTGCTCTATTAGGACTCTATGCATTAGAATGATAAGTGTGCTGCATTCAACAAGCTGCTTCTTTTGTAACTGAAGGTGAACTTTCAGAGTCTCAGCATTTGTTTACTAATGTATTTAGTTTAATTTGTTAAAGTCAGGTGAATGGCAGAAAGCAAGTACTGTAAGTAGCATCTCTACTGCAGATAAAATCATTACTGCATTTGTGTTTTATCTCTTACATTGTTAAGAACTTAATTGTATTTCATTGTGAGGATGTAAAATAACTTCATTTGCATATAAACCTACCCTTACTTCATAACTACAAGAGTAATCACTGCAGTAATAATATAATAAAGCAAAATATTTGATATCTGTATTAGTTCAGTTGTATGACTTTATCATACATATAGGTTTGTATATCAGGATTTTAGTGTTTGTATATCAGGATTTTAGTGTTTTGTCAGATCCCAATGCTGAAACTATTTACAAAGTTACCCAGACTTCATGTGTTTCTGCTGTTTATGAAGTTAATAGATGGTAATGGATGCGGTTCTCTTGGTCAAAACATTTCTTCCTTGGGGCCTTTTTGGTAAGTCAGAGTAGTGCGTGGTGGCTCTGCAGGTGACACGGTCTGTGTTGGGCACGTTTCTCCCTCGCCTGTGTGTTTAGCTGGGCTTTCACCAGGAACCACAGTTTGTGCCGTTCCCCAGCGTTACCTGTGTGTGCACTTGGATTGGAGCCGTTGTCCCGGGCCGGGAGCCTGCCTGCCGTCTGCTGGCAGGTTGACATACAGTTCTTGTCTTATTATTTTCATGAAGGAGGCTATTTTCTTGCAGCTTTCTAGAACCAGGTTGTACCTTACGCTTTTTGTCTACCATCTCTGCTGTCTGGTATAAGAATGTATTAATGGAACATCAAAGTATTGATATTCTTCAAAAGGGGGAAGAGAGGGGCTCAGTACATTTGACAGAATTTGCTTCTTTTGATTCTCACCAGCTTTGGTAACCTCTAATGTATTTGAGCACTTTCCCTTGGAAGGAAAGCGTGTTCTCAGGAACCACTGCGGCAGCAATGCCAAGAATGCCTGTGGAGGTGGTGGAACATACAGTTACTCAACATCGTTCCACACAGATAATAAAAGATTGGTTTTGAGGACAGATTACGCCTTCCCTCCCCAAAAGAGGTGGTGGTTTCAGTGCAGCCTTAGCTTTGGTTACCAATTTTTTGCAGAACTGTAGTTCCAGGTAGAGTCGAGTCAGTTCTGGCCCTGACCTTTCTGTAGGGACAGTCAAGGTCCTTGGAATCCACCCTGCAGAGATGGGTGTTCCTGTCTTTAGATGATGCCCTGTGTGCTTTATATCTGGTTAAAAGCTCCTGGGATTATTGTTTCCAGATGAAGACTTGCCTCTTGGGTGATCTTGTGAAAAATTCACGATTGGTGGTGTAATTGGATCTTTTTGCTATTTCTTTTATTTCTCAAATTCACATTCTTTTCCTGAGGATGTTTTTTTATTTGTATTCTGTCCATAAGAATTTTAATCAAGACAGACAGAGGATCATGGCATTACTTTTCTGCCTATTGATCCTTCTTATTTCAGTTTGTTTCAGCGATATTGTACTCTGTTTTTACTTAGTGGATAAATAAAACGATTAAAAGAACCTGTGCCCCAGTGATAGTTTTCCTGAACTACTAAGCCTGTGAAGAGTGGCAGCATCTGTATTATTTTGAAAGATCAAGTTTTTCCGCTGGGAAGGTGACATTTTCTCACTGCAGCTACATAATTAACCCGATCTCGGGACAGCGATGCTGTGGGTATGCAGAGTAGTGTGCTGCCGTCGGGGAGAGCCGACGGAGCTGGTTATTAACCAGCGTGCTGGGACTAGGGGGTGGGGGGGGGACCTGGGGGGGCTCGCCAGGTTCCTTTGGTGTCTCAGAAGCTGCGTTTGACACGATGGGAGAAGGTCTGCACGGTGTCTGAAGACCCGTAGGCTTTGTTAGCTGAGGTAGGCCACCTCTCTGGTTGACTGACCAGCTCTTAACAGTGTTTGCTGGGGGTCTCAGGGGAAAAAGTGTTAAAATGGAGAAACAGTATCTCCAGAATTTTCTGTTCCTCTGTAGTGGGCTGCCTGATTTTGCTTGTTATTTTGAATAATTCTTGAGTTATGGTAACTTCATATCCAAGTGATCCAGAAAAAAACAGTCTGTGATTTTTGTTAACTCATGATTGGTAACACGGAGGATAAACAACCACCGACACATGGCTGGAAGATAAGCGCCGCCAAGGTTAGTGGTGGCTTCCAGTGGTCCTGTAAGGCGGGGGCTGCTGGCAGGTCCCCCTGCGGCTGCTCGCTCTGGAGCAAGCTCGCCCGGGGTAGTCCTTGGCAGCATGGAGTAGCCCTTGGCAGCACAGGATAGTCCTCGGCAGCATGGAATAGCCCTCGGCAGCACAGCTGAGCGTCCGCGTGCTGCTGGCGTGGGATGGACAGCGTGGTGCCGCAGAGGTGGCAGAGCAAGCCAGGCACCTCTGGAGCAGCACGGCATCCCTTTGTCCCACCCGTCAACCGGTGGTGGGAGGCACTGGGCAGGCCCTGGGGGACGCAGCAGCAGTAAGAGGAGTGAGCAGGAGAATGATGGAGGCAGGAGGAGGGCGAGCCAGGGCGGTACTGCCCGAGAGGCAGAGGAGAATGCGGAGAGCTCGGCACGGCACCAGTGACACCGGCAGCGGGAGACGCAGACGGATGGGGTGGAACAGCGGCTCAAGGCACTCCGAGAGGGCGATTTGTCAAACACCTTCAAGGTGGAGAGAGGGTAGGAAAGGAGAGAAATGTTACCTTGCTTTCATGTTTTGCCGGGAGATGATGCTGTGCTGACGTGATTCCAAGGAGGACACGGGCCTCCTCCTTGCCAGCTCTGTCTGCTGCCTGATACCAAATACTCAAAGAGGTACAAGGGGCATCGCTGTACACTGGTAGTTTTGGGTTCTTAAAGCAGAGCGTGGGACTAGGTGTGATTATTGCCACAGTGACAAAGCCTGCACATGTTTCTGCAGATTGGACACAAAACGTCCTCGGGCAGAGGCCAGTAGCTGTAATTCCTAAACACAGCTGTGCCCTTAACCAAATCACTGTTCAAAGCAGGGGCCTTTAACATTTTTGTTCTTCATGCTTATGCCTTTTATGGGTTTTTACTGCGATATTACGTATTACCATAAAAACCTCCGTGTCTCCATAATGGCTTGAAAACTGTTTCATTATTATGTTAATATGAAGTCCTTTGCAGATAATGTTTTGTCAATCTTTTTGAAGTACTGTACGTTACATTCTAAAAATTATATACTTATTCTTTATACTTACTGAATATTTACTGTGACTAGCAAGGGTTTCCTTGAAATTGGAAGATCTCTTCCAGACAATGTTTCATTTGATTAAACTCTGGTTTTTGTAACAGACCAGAGTCAAAGCTTTCAGGACAAAAAATATCTTTCTATAAAAAACATCCTAAGTTTTCTCATTTCTGGTACATTAAAGTCAGTCTCTATGTTTAAGCAAGGAATGCCTGTGTAAAATTAATTTAGAATGAGTGATGCTCCTTCAGTAACAAACTCAATTGAAATTAAACCAAAAATGAACCTGATGCCGCATCTTTTTTATTTACGAGTGCCAGCTGCATGAGAAGAAGAGTAAGAAAATTCATGAAAAATCATAATTCTAGAATTTAACTTATTTTCATATGCTAAAGATATAGAAACATCCAAACATGAAATATATGGAACCCATTTAACATTTCCTGTGCGCCAGCCCTGTCCTTGGGCAGTACGGCAGCAGTGCAAGGGAGCGCCGCTCCAGGGCAGCCCCAGCAGCGCTGGCCTGGGCTGGGCTGGCCGTTCCCGGGGCGGAGTGCTCCCGTCTCCGTCCCCGTGCCGTGCCCGTGTCCCGCCTGGACACAGGCGCAATTACGTGTTCCTTAAAGACCCTTCTTTTGCCCACTTCTGGATTTGGCATTTTTAAATGGGGTTGCGTTTGCCTGTTTTGCACTGTGGGAAAGAGTGGGAGTCTCCAGTCTCCTTTGTGGTCCTTACAGGGTCTATCTGAATACGTGTTTCAATGTGCATCTCTATTTATTTTATTCCTTATCAATATTTGTGATCTTCATTTGAACGCTTATCTATGCCTTATATAATTTCTATTTTCCATAAGTGAACTTTTCCCCCACTACATCTTTTCCAGTAGGTATAACCAACACTGAACAGTGTTCTTGGTGAGAATATACAGTTGACCCTAACAGTGTTACTGTATCCAATTGAATTTCTTTGGCACTCATTTATTAGATATTATTGTCACATCTTTTCATTGATGGTGCACTTTTTCTTTTCACGGTTTTATGGGTATTTTAGAAATCAATGAAGTTTATCAATAACAGATGATATTATCAGAACATATCAATATTATCAGGATATTCCTTTCCATCTGCATTACTTTGCATCTATCAACACTGAATTTCACCAGCTGCTGTTTGTTCATTTGCTGACCTCTGTTAGGTTACTCTAAAGATCCTCCAGACTGTATTATCTCATTAGTTTCATGGGATCCACTTTCTGCCGTTTCACAAAGTGATAGTTGTTAAAGATGGTTGATAAATCCTCCTTCGATTTCTCTCTCCTTAGAAATCTCCTCCTTAGATGTCTGGAGGGTGTGCCCTGAGTCACACCGAGCGTGTTTGCTAGCGCGCTGCCTGCTTAAAATGCCCGCAGAGGGCAAGGAGGCATTTTCCTTTCTGCTCGGGAGCTTGGCTGTGTTGCCCATGGTGTGTGGGGGCTTTGATTTCTGTTTTAGTTTCAGGCATTTCATTTGGCACAGAAATGGGACTCACTACTAGTCCTTAATTTGCAGGATTACTGCTGGTACCATAGACGTGTGGCTTTTACCATATGCTGGCACTCCTATGTAGCCACTGCTATTAAACAAGAAAGAGTATTTTCTGTTAGCATCTCACCCTTGGGCTTCGGCATCCTTCAGAGAAATCCCAAGTTAATGCTGCGGTTCTGCCCTGGCTTACAGGAGGTGAGGTCCTGCAATCCATTGTGTGGGGAGAATCCACTCTGCGTGCGGTGAACCCCGGGCAGGGGTGACAGGGGCGTAAATAGGGTTCTGGGGCTTTGTGACAGTGAGATGGAGTAAATCTGGGCCCAGAGAGCAGGGAGATTTCCTCCCCCTGCCTGGCGATGGTGCTGCAGTGCTCTAGGAAAAACTGCTCCCGCTCATGGTGCGTCACGGATTTGGTTCTTGCTGTCACTGCCATCGTTTCTTGGGCTGCCTCTGTATGAGACTGGTTATATCTAATGCTGCTCAAGTGAGTAAATATGGAACTTGTTATACCTAAGTAGGATTGTTGATTGTAAATAGGTAAAGAGAGGGAAGGCTCAATCTTGTTTACCAGAATACTGTATTACTCATGTTAACATCCATAAAAAGGAAGTAAACTATATGACAAGTCCAGTAATAACCCTGGGGCAGAGTCCCCTTTTCAGCAGACAGGTTCACCGTATGGGAAGGCTCTGCGTTCCTAGTTTGGACGGGTCTAACTTCGACTGACTGAAGTAGACCTTTCTGTAGCCTGTTTTCTGTGTTCCTGGTGGCGACCAGTCCGTCCACCCCAGCTCGGCAGACTTCTTGCTCGAAGGATCTGAGAAGGCGCTTGTGTTTGTATTGGCTCTCCATATATCGCTGCATATTGTATGGGAAAAATCCTTCATTATTCATCCACCTTGCTGAGATATGTCAAGCTCTGAGGAGTCTAAATATGGATTTTCTTAAATTTTCTAAAATTTCAGACTAGTTATTTCACTAACATTAAATAAACATTTCAGTACGGCGGTTCACTTAATTTCAGCTGCAACAAAAGCATTAACTCTGCTTTATTCCAATTTTGAGTTCTACCTACTTTGTATACTGTGAAATAGTCACAAAGGTTGTTTTTACAGTAGAATTCTTTTGCCTGAACTTCCACTGCGGAGACATTACGTCAGAGATGAAGATAAACGAGTTAACAGTCAAAGCACACCTTCAGTGTGCGATAGGAAAAACTTTCTGTACCACATCATTAAGCCAGAAGAGAACACTGAGGGTGAAAGGCATTCGTCTGGGAAACAAGGCAGTGCGCTAGTCAAAACACTGTTTTCTAAGAAAAATGAACTCTGCAAACAGAGGAAAGAACCATTCAGAGAATTCTGTGAAAGTCTGATAAAACCAGAGACTACGTACAGGAGATCGTTGCAGAGTCACAGAGCGGTCGAGGTTGGTAGAGACCTCTGGAGGTCACCTGGCCCAGCCCCTGCTCCGGCAGGGCCACCCAGAGCTGGTTGCCAGGACCGTGTCCAGGAGGGTTCTGAGTGTCTCCAGGGATGGAGGCTCCACAACCTCCCTGGTGGTACTCGGTCACCCTCACACTGAAAAGTGTTTCCTGATGTCCAGAGGGACCCTGCTGTGTGTCAGTTTGTGCCGTGGCCTCTGGTCCTGTCCCTGGGCACCCCTGGGATGAGCCTGGCTCTGTCCTCTGCCCCCTCCCTGCCGGGTTTGTACAGGGATGAGACCCCCGAGCCTGCCCTGCTCCAGGCGCAGCAATTTTTCTTGTACCGTTACTGCAGCTGGAAGTAGGTCTGGAGTCCGTATGTTATGTCCCAGTCTATTGTGGGTGGTGGGGGACGTCGGTGCGTGCAGAGCGCTGGGCTGTGCGAGTCGCGGCTGTGTCGGCTCCCTGCCGCTCCGCACACGGCGTGCGTTTGGATGCACCATCGTTTGTGATGCTTAAATAAGGAGTGCTGTATTGTCTTAGTGCTATCAAGCGTAAAGAGCATTAGAAAATCCACTTTTATGAACAGAAGAAAAAGTTTGCTTCCTTTTTAGATATTGCTTTTATGCTTTTCTGCCTTTCCAGCACCTTTTTGCCCTTTGCAGTGTCAAAGTAGGATGGCATTGTCCTACTCTTCTCAGTTAATGATAATTTTCACCTCAGAGAACAGAACTAGGATTTTTTTCTTTTAAGTTTAAAAATAACAAAATTATACCATGTAGGCCATATGGCAGAAGAAGGAGGTGAGAAAGATGAAGGGAAGTTCAGAGCAAGAGGGTTGCTAGAATTGTTGGATTTGGTCCTTTTTTTCTGTAGGTGATCTGTCTACAGCATCACTCTGTTCCTTCTTTAAATGGGCTTATATTCTACAGTTTTATTTTCATAATGACTTTCATAAAGAAAATTCGTGCCGTAATGGGGAGTGAGATTATGATTAATTTTGAACTAACAATGCTGATTATTTGAACCTGCAAAGCAAACGTTACTGAAGAGGTGGATTCAGCCGTCGTTTCTGGGAACCCAGTATTCAATGACAGACACAATAAAGTAACCAGTTAATGCAGCCTTTAAAGCTCGGGGTTCCCGTGCCAGGTGTCTTTCCAGAGGCAGAGTGTCACCTTGCTTTCCACCGCTCTATAAAGAGCAGACAAGTCCACAGAGCATTTCTTCTAAATCTTTGATAATTATGAAATGTCTGACCTTAATACAAGAAAGTTTTCATTAGGACTTTGCTCCTTCTTTCCCTCAATTCATTCCGTGTATTTTACCAAGTGTATGATGAGGTAGGAGAGCCGTAGGTTTGTGCGCTGTTCTCAGGAGTTCGGCCGCTGCCTTCAGCAGGTCGGGCTCCGAGCGTCCATGGAGTGACTCGGAGGTTTCACCTGCCTGTTCCCGTGCTCCCAGCCTGCCGCTAGTGGCTGATGTGCTGCAGCTGGGGCTGGGGTCAAGGGCAGGGAGAAGCAATGGACAGCAGAAGGTCCCCGTGATTGAATCCCTGAAGTTGATTTCTGTCCACGTGGTGTGAATATTTGAGTTTAGAACTGCCACTGTTCTTTCAGTGCAGTGATGGATTTTGGCACAGGTCTAGAATCCGTGTTGTGAGTTTCCATAAATAATATAAACTGTAACTCAATGGAGTTTTGAGCTGTGGAAAGGAATAGCTTGGAGCCTGGCCGGAGGTGTGCTGCCGAAGGTGCTGGTTTTGAGTAAGACGTTGAGAAAAGCCCTGACAGCTTGCGGCTGCTCCAGGAGCAATGGGGCCGAAGGGTGGAACCGGCTCTGGTAGGCACACTGAGCTGTTTGTTTATATTAAATCCCGTAGCGATAATGGCCTTCAGGAGTTATAAATATGAACGAAATAGCCTTTTGAGAAGTTTTGTTTAAATGTGGGGGAGCGTAGTTGGTGTACCAGACAGGTACAGTGTCTTGAAGCAGGCGTGCACTGTGTGGTTTTACCGTGGCAGGAGGCACAGCGTCCCGGCAGCGGGGGCTCGGGCACCACCGGCCGTGCCCCATGTCTCCAGCACAGCCACGGCAGCTGCTGGCACGATGCCCGTGGGATGTCCTGGCTCTGCCGGGACAGACCGTGCGCGTGGCACGCAGGGAGAGCTGTCCCCAGGAACGTCCCTACACTGGGCACGTCCAGCCCTGCGCCGGGCTCGTCCCCGTGTCCCTGCGCCCTGGTGCCACGGCTGCTGCCTGCAGGCGAGGTGGCTGGGGCGAGGGGTGGCCTTGGGGCGTCCCGGCTCCTCCAGCCGCTCCTGCGGCACAGCGGCCCTGCCCTGGGAAAGGTTATAATGTGGGCTGGAACGAAAGCTTGTTTTGGAGCTGGCTGTGCTGATTGTTTCTGAGTATTACGGCCTTTGATATTCTTTTATGTTCTGTTAATGAAAAGGGAAATATTTGGATACAAATATGACAGTTGTGCTGATGCTTATAAAACATACAGCCATAGTTAAACAAATGTTGAAAAGATGACAATGATTATCCTTTCAGTTGCAAAAAGATGACTTTCTAATTGTGCTTGGTTCTTCTTAATACCCATCCTCATATTCATGCTTGATGTGTGTCATATCGTGCATCATCTTCCAGGATAATAGAAAACTGTCGTTAGGCATTAGGGAGGTGCTTGGATATAGACTGCAAATGCCAGTTAGGAAAACTGCGCTGGTGAGGATGTGTGCGAAGCAGTTAGGAGTTCAGTACATCACTCCTGAAGTGTTCCCGTCAGCTCGTCCTTCACGCGGTGGTCTTCCTGACCTTCATCCTTCCCGCAGCCCGCTGTCCGACAGCCCCTCCGGCTCCTCCCCTCTCCGAGTCCCCATCACTGGCGGCTCCGCAGGGAGATGTTGGAGTTGCGGTTTCCCTGCCTGCAGCATTGCGTCTCTCTCCGCGGGAGCCCGGTGGTTTTGCCCGGTGTCCCTCGCTCAGGGACAGACACGCAGCCCGTCCCCCCCCGGGGCGGCTCCTTGGCCAGCTGAGTGGGCAGGGCCGGGATCCAGCAGAGGATTGTGACCCCAGAAATAGTGTCCTGCCGCCGGGCAGCATCTGAACCTGCACAGAGACTCGCCCTCTCTCATCCACGTGGCGCTGAAGGATAAGGAAGTTGGGAGGAAGCAGGGCCGGGGCTGTCTGGCAGCTCTGGCAGCTCTCTGGGCAGCGGCCGGGTCCCCACTGCCCTCCCGGAGCGCGACAGCGGCCCAGAGCCATCCTGGAATGAGAGTGGAAGGGCTGGTCCTTTTCAGTCTATCCCTGATTAATTACTCACACTACCTCCAAAGTACTATCAGTGGAAAGTACAAAAAATCAGGCAAAAGAAGGCTGTGTTGTAACTTTTGGAGAGGTGTTGTTTGTTTGTGTTGCTTTTTATTACGGCACGCAAGGAGAAGAACCAAGGCTTTATAGCAGCCCTGGAAAGAGAACACTTGTTTTACAAACAAAATCCGTTGCAAAAATAATTCACAGTCTTGTATATGGTCACACTGTGAAAATTTTCCTCGTAAATAAAGTAAAATAGTAAAATTTTAGTCGGGTTTATATTGGGATTATAAAAACAAGAAAATTGGATTTTAAGTATGAATATAGTAGATGGAATATACGTTTTCACATAAATCTGATGCATAATTTCAAGGGAAATACTGGAAGAACTATTGTATCAGCAGAGGAGGAATGCATTTCAAATACGGACGTGCAGAAACATCATTTGTATTATTATCTTATACTCGTATACAATTTTATGCAGTGAATTTTGCATTGTCAGAAGATATTTTTAAAACCTATTTAAAAAAGCAGCTACTGTAGGAAGTTGTGGAACTTTCAGGAAGTTACTCATTTTTACTTACTTTGCAGAGTTTAGGGTGTAGGAGCTGCTTCTGGAAGGCTTGGTTTGGGTTAGTGGGAGCTGCCGCAGTGCCCCGCCAGTCTCACGTTCGCAGTCGTGCTGCTCTCCAGCATGATGCCGGCCACCACCCGGGTCACTGAGCGAAGGGCGGTGTTGCTGGAGTGTGCGGATCTGGAAGATTTGGCCCATTTTGTTTTGCTGCTAATGCTACGCACAGAATGACCACCACGACGGCCACTGGCAGGTGCTGCACAGGGGGACACAGATGGGAGCGGGCACCGAGCAAGGCAGCCCGTGTTTTCAAGAACTTCTTGAAGAAAAACAGTGGGGAATTTAGAAAACATGTGAAGAAGAGGTCTTGAGAGCTGAAAGAGCTTTACAACAGTATCAAATAAAAAGATGAAGATTATTGAAAATGTGAGGTAAAGGCACACTCGGGTCTTAGAGGCAGGAAACAAACCCCACTGGAGTGTTCGTTAGGTCAAGACTTCAGCGCTTGACGTGTTGCTTTGACACGGGCTTGGTTGAGGCTCGACGGATGGAGGAAACATGAAGATACCCTAAAGAAAAGACAAAAAACTGTTGAGGAAAATAGAGAACAAATGAGGGAAGTATTAGCAGTTGATAAAAAATGTTAAGGATGTCTCTTAAGACTCCATACTGTAAATGTGAATGTGTTGCACAAAAGGAGATAGTTGTTGTGTACTTACATACATCTGGATGCTTGGTGGATATTTTCAGTAAGTACTTGTCTGTTGAATGAACCAAATCACAGATAAATCGTATCCAGCTTCACAAATAGATCAAAATTTGGATTGTGGTATTGTAAAGAAAAAGCTCTTCTAAAGTAAAAAGTACAAACCCAAAAGAAACATAATGTTTTCTCCTCCTCTTGTACACCAGAGGAGTGAGGTGACCTCGGGACTCAAGTAGCTCGTGCAGGGAAGTCCTTGTGTCTGCGGTCAGGCACCGGCGCGTGCGTGGGTCTGGGGTCCCCCGCTCAGGCTGCGGCTTCGCGCGGCAGCGGGGCAGGGGGCTCGCTCTTCCGTTGCCTCATGAGTGCTTACACTCTGCCATGCTGCTGCCGGAAACACTTGGTAATACCTCGCGTAGGTTAGACACAGGCACTTCAACCTGTTTGTGTGTTGCACGGTGCATCCTTAAATCAAATGCTGAACGGAAATTAGTGATGCCAAACTGTAAGTGTTGCCTAACTTAAGCCATTTTGGGTATGAACAAAATGAATCAAGCACGTCACTGTGCATTTTGGCATATATCCTGGTTCAGTTAGGATATGATCTAGAACCAGAAGGGTTCATTTTTTTAAAGGAATGGTAAAAGTAAATTGCCTAATACAGTTTTATTCTATACCCAGAAATTGCTTTTTTTATTTATAAGTATTCTTTTCAAAGGCAGTTTACGAGTTGCCATTTGCTCTGAAAATTGACTTAAAAATAAATGCGAAGTTCCGTATTTGTTGGATCTGAGAGAATCCATTTCCATTCTCTGTTTCATTAGTGTTTGTAAAAGTTCTGTAGGATGAAGCAAGTTACAGCTGTGTCACTGATTCCTTGATTTATGACCTCTGTGTCACCAAGGCCCACCAACTGGGCTCTTTTGATTTACTCTTCTGAGGAACAGTAAATTAATAAATCATGCGCAAAACATAATGCAGTGCCGCTTACTCCCCGTAAGCTGTTTATTCTTCAGGCTAGGTGGAATAAGAAACAATGACGGTGTTGCAGAAGATAAATCAATCAGAGAGAGACGTGTGACTTGACGGCAGAAGCTGGGTTTGGCTTGTGCGCCCGGAAGACGGTGAGGAGCTGGTGAGATCCTGCTCTCTGAGAACCTTTGGGAGAGTTTCTTCTGGGGCCGGGGGCTGATGCCGCAGGCGGGTTTGGAGAATGAGTAAGTTGCAGGTCTTTAGCAGCCGGACTCGCCGCAGGAACAGCTCACTGAGAGATGTGGTCCATCACGTGAGCTCACTGAGTCGAGTTGGCTGGAGCTCTCTGCATTAGTCCGCCAGAAGTTATGGGCTTCATTGGAAAATTGGTTATGTTATCTAGAAGGTCAGAGTAGATAATTGTAATAGTCTCTTTCTAGCTGCAAAATCAGCAAATCGGGAAATGCTTATTTCTGTCACAAATGTCGGTGGGTCTGATTCTGAATGCAGCGCTGCAGGAGAAAGCCCTTTGCTCAGGTTTCTCCCACTGCTCGATTTAGCCCTGAACAGACGTATTGCTTCACTAACCGCGGTACTAGAGTATAATATCATCATTAAAGTGAGCATGATTATTCCACATAGTCAGACTAAACCCAAATCTTATCAAATTGTGTTTCTCTAGCAGGAATAACTTTCCTCCATTTGCAGTATGAGAGGCAGTGAGCCGTGCTTCCAGCGGAACACGCGTAGTCACTCTGATGCCTTGTATGAAACCTGCTCAAACTCTGAATATTTATGGAAATGCTGAAATTTCATGTCACTTTTATAATTTGAACTGAGCTCTCATATAGACACAGTGAAAATGCACTCGTTCTTAGAAATTGCAGAACTGTAATACCAGACCCACTGTTCATATTTACCCGGTTAAAAAATATTAAAAAACTAACCACCACACTGTAGTCTCTGATTTAGCTCAGATTTTTCTGTAATCCCACCCAGACCAGTAAATATCTGGTGTTTCAGGTTGAATGGTGTGGCGTTAAATGTTTACACTGATTAAACAGGTACGTCGAACGAGGCGTTTAGTACTGCACGGTACGGGAGGCACTGCCGGCACTGCCGGCGGGTGCAGCGGGAGCGGGTCCCTGCGGCAGCGGGCTGCGGGGCTGGCAGCGCCCGGGGCTGGGCACGCTGCCGCTTCTGCCACCCACCCTTTCTCCTGGCCACCAGCTGTCACCCACCCGTCTGCTCTGCGGCTAGGTCCCCTCCCTGTTTTCATACGTACAATTACTGATGCTTTGGGTTTATTTTGCATGTTATTTGTGTGTCTGTGTCACCGTGGAAATGCACCCCATGTGTGTTGGTGGCCACGCTACAGAAATCCTCCTCTCGGCGCCACAGCAAATCATGGAACACCAAGTTAGATGTATTGGTATTAGTATTTGCACCACTGGTGGTGTTATAAAAAAAGGGAATACAGTTCAAAATATTTGCTTGCAAATAGCTTTTTTCCAAAAAAAAATTAGTCTTATGGGGTAGAATCCATTCTTTTTTAGCAGTACATAAATTGGTTAGAAAAAGCTTTCACAAAAATAGAGATAATATATTTTATAAAAGTCATATGTTGGACAAATGTTAAATATTTTACAAGCACATCAGCTGTGCCTGCAACTTCTTTGCTGTGCTTAAGTTACCAGTTGAAGGTAATATCTGTAATTTATTGGAGAAAAAGCAATTGAAATACTCAGCATAAGATAAATGATCTTTTTAGCTGGAGTATAGAGCCTGTAATTACAGTATGAACAGATTAGGAAAAATAACATTCCATCATATCTCCTGTTCAGCATTTACAGAAATTCTGGGTATTTATTTAATATTTAAATAGCCCATCTCCAAGACTGTTTTCGTTGTTTGATGTGGTCGAGCAATTCTCTGACACCCTTCATCATTCATCTAGATTATTTTTGTAGGCATACAATATTTTAAAATTCTGTCTTTTTATCTGCCGAGTATTTTTACCCAGGCATTTTTTTAAACTGCTAACGGGTCCCATGGGGCAATATGTTTAAATTAAATATATATTAATACCTGTTATAAATTAAAAAACCAACTAAAAAGTCTCACTTTACATATATATATAAAAATGAATGTAAAGCTAAGCTGTACGGTTAGATTAGGAGTGGGGCTGCCATCCCCGTTCCGCTGGCGCGGGCAAGCTGGCCGGTGGTGCGGCGGGTCGCTCCGCTGGGCTCGGGGGGTCGAGCTGGGGCAGGGGATGAGCAGGTCCAGCAGCTGCGGGGTCTCTCGGGGGGTTTGCCAGCCCAGCGGCGCGGGGCACGTCCAGCCGCCTCCGGGCTGTCACCTGCGCCCTGGCATTGCCCCGTCCCACCTCTGCTGGAGCCTCGCCATCGCCTCTTGATCCTCCGTTGCCTCTTGATCATGTCTGACCGCAAGTGTTGTTTTGCCCTGGGTGTGCCATTTTCACCCTGCGAGCCCTCGCTCTGTCTCGGTGGCGGGCGGATTGGGACGAACTGGCAGCGGGAGCATGAGTGCCGTCAGCGCAGATGTCCCCTCCTCAGACAGGAGCATCCTTTGCTGGCTCCCAGACGGGACCATCCTTCGCCACCCGGCTGTGGGAGAGTTTCTAGCCCAGGAGACTGCTCCACCCTGGCAGGAGCTCGGGCGATGGGGACCCTGGGGCAGCGCGGGGCGCCAGCTGGTGAGAGCAGTGCAGGTTTGAACAAGGACTTTCCATAACGGGGTTTCTGGAAACCAAGGGTTTGGTGCCGCCTCTTGTCTTCCGCAGTGATGGCTTCCCCTTGCCGGGCTGCTCGTGCCGTGCTGGTGCCGGTGCCTGCTCTGCTGCAGACCCACCGTCGCTGCACACTGGCAGAAAGGAAGGAGGTGTGTTCACCCGGTGTCGGCCGTGTTTGGAGAAAATTCATCACCCTACTTTGCTTGTGGCAGTTTTCTTGGTCATATTGTTCCTTGAACTGTTCAGAGAACAGTTGGTTTTCATCTTCTTGGTAAATCAAGTTACCTGCTAACGATATTTTAAAGCTAAATGATGCCTAGTTTGTTCGAGCTGTCCAATGCTGCAAAGATAATTCCCTTTTTAAAGAGTGTTAGGCCAAATGTCTGCCAAGACCCTGCTTTCATTAGTCCATATTCTTTCTCTGCCTGTTGCTCCTCTTCAGCATAGGAGGATTTGTTCCTAAACGCTTGCTTTGAAATTCCCATGCTACTGGTCCTAATCCCCGTGCGTTGAGTTAAACTGTTCAGTGCTCTCCCTCCGCGCGCCCCACAGCTGAGACCCTCTTGGCGTTTCTCCTGTTGGGCATGGCCGTTACTTCGCTATTTACTGCTCTCTTGGTGCCCCTTCGGATTGGGCTGCATGTTTAATGTTCCCAGATTCCTTCAAAATCTGATACTTTTACCTGACTATCATCTAGCTGTGGTTACTCAGCAGTGACTGACTAAGTGAAGGACTTTTTACTTCCTTTTGTACTTTTCCATCTTTGTACCTCACCCGCTATTGTTTCCTTCCCAAATTTATTTGACAGAGATTATTCTGTTTCTTCCCAGTGCTGTCCTTTAACAGATATATTGAGTTTGCAGATGAACCTGTAGACAGCTCTTATTTCTGTAAGCACTTTTTACTGACATAATACCTTGTGCTTTTTTTAATGCTTGCTTCTAGACCACATTGCCATGTCTTTCCTGTCCTCCATACGTTCTCTAGTTCTAGTTTAGAACTTTTATCTAGCATCAAAAAAGCTGCATTGCCTTCATGGGAAAGGCGGGGTGGGTGCTGCGGGGGGGGCATCCCTCCAGCATGGCCAGTGGCTGGGGTGGGACCGGGTCTCCCTGGGGATACCTGAGATCCCCCCGCGCGTCAGGAGGGATGGGAGGGGACGTGTCCTACCAGGCAATTGCATCTGAGTGAGGAGGCTTCTGAGCGTCAGCTGTCATTTGTGTCACTGCTCCTGCTTGGCATCCTGTGGTATTGGCAGCTACAGCATCTTTTAACCTGGGAAAAAACCCAAAAGAAAAAATGGAGAAACAGCTGTTTTTCACTGGTTCACTAGTATGGTAATAACTGGGATTGCAGAAGAATAACGTGAGTCTCCTGAGATGCCAGTAAGGGCTTTAGAGACCATATTTGGGAAGACAAGAGTGTTGGAGGTCTCACTTAAAAAGAACGATGGGCGTTTGGGATGTGCCCTGCCAAAACCTGCCGAAACAGCCATTGTTTGTTTTCCCCCCTGCTGTAAGCAGCGGAGCTGATGAGCGCTGCCCAAATCCCGTGTGCTCTCTGCAGCTGCCGCTGCCGCGTTGGGAATCATAGAATCGCAGACTGGTTTGGGTTGGAAGGGACCTTAAAGCCCACCCAGTGCCACCCCCTGCCCTGGGCAGGGACCCCTCCCCCCAGCCCAGGTTGCCCCAAGCCCCGTCCAACCTGGCCTTGCACCCCTCCAGGGATGGGGCAGCCACAGCTTCTCTGGGCAACCTGGGCCAGGGGCTCCCCCCCCTCACAGCAAAGAATTTCTGCCTCACATCTCAGCTCAGTCTCCCCTCTTGCAGTGACAAACCCTTCCCCCTGGTCCCATGGCTCCCCTCCCTGATCCAGAGTCCCTCCCCAGCTTTCCTGGAGCCCCTTGAGGGACTGGCAGGGGCTGGAAGGTCTCCGCGGAGCCTTCTTTTCTCCAGGCTGAACCCCCCCAGCTCTCTCAGCCTGTCCTCCCAGCAGAGGGGCTCCACCTCATGAAGGGCACGTGCAGTGCTGGGGACGGAGCTGTGCCCACGGAGCCCTGTGGCCCCTGGGCTCACCCCTTCCCCGGGGTTGCCGGGGGGCACTGCGGCCACCCCGCTGCGGCAGAGGAGGAGGTGGAGGCTGAAGGGCAGGGACTGACCCTCTGCTGGCACAAGGAGCAGGGTGAGAAGCATCCATCCGGCGGGGAAGAGGCTCGGCTGAGGTTCATACTGGGCATCATGCAGTGCTTTGAAGTGGTCTCCATGTTCTTCCTCAGAGGGAGCAGGCTGGCAGCAGTGTCACAGGCAGTAATGCATGAATCCCACCAAACTCTGTACGTACCAAAAGCTCCATATGTATTCCAGGAAAAACAGGTAATTGGCCCATTTGTCCTCAATAGCGACAAGTGAAAACTTGCAGAAGGTGCAGTGAGTAACAGCCTCTGCAGTGAGTTTGCTCCCAGTACAGGGCGAACAAACCACTGAGGTGTATTAGGTAGTTTTTTTGTTTACCATTTTAGTTTATTCTTCACTGTTTTAGATCTAGCTTATACTTATGCTTAATGTTAATCAACGGAGCTAGGCAGAGCAACTGTAGGGAAGTAAAGTTGGTGCCCTGTCAAGGTTTTTGGGGAAAAACATTTAAATTTTCCTTGATCAAATTACACTTTCCAGTAGATGGCAGCATATATTCAGTCTTTATTTAAGAAAAAATAAAAAAGGAAAATCTTTAGAAGGTGTGAAGGAAATGCTTACAGAACTCCAAAATACATTCTTTACAATGTTGTTTACAAGTATCTGGTTTTGATATAATTACCGAATATTTGATAACTATTGGTCCTAATGTTAATAAATCCTTTTAGAAATTGCTGTTGAGATGCAGACTGTGGGAGCTCAATAGAGAAAATTCAGTGAAGTGTGCAGTAAGTGGAAGAAAGTCTCTGTTTCTGACTGTAGGGTATTTTTTGGGCCTGAAACACAAAGGAGGAAGACAGGGCTGTGGGGCTGGTTTTCCCGCAGGAAAACGGAGGCCTGTGACCCATGCTCTAGTCTAAACGCAATGCTGCAGCCAGGGTTTGATTCCAGTTCCCTGAGATCAATTTTTTGCTATATAGCCCGTGTTGCAGTGCTGTTTAAACCCACCCGAGGATCTCGCCTCTTGTGCTGCTGCACCAAGCGCTGTGCATTCCCTGCTGCGGGGAGATGCTGCGTGTCCTCTGCTGCGGGGAGATGCCGTGCATTCCCTGCTGCGGGGAGATGCTGCGTGTCCTCTGCTGCGGGGAGATGCCGTGCATTCCCTGCTGCGGGGAGATGCTGCGTGTCCTCTGCTGCGCTGAGATGCTGTGCATTCCCTGCTGCAGGGAGATGCTGCGTGTCCTCTGCTGCGGGGAGATGCCGTGCATTCCCTGCTGCAGGGAGATGCTGCGTGTCCTCTGCTGCGGGGAGATGCTGTGCATTCCCTGCTGCAGGGAGATGCTGTGTGTCCTCTGCTGCAGGGAGATGCCGTGCATTCCCTGCTGCGGGGAGATGCTGTGCATTGCTGGGGGACTCTGACCCCGCAGAGGTCGGCCTCGTAGCTTTGTACTGGTATGGAAATGAGGGGGTTTGTAACAAAATCTTGTGTGCTTTGCATTCTCTAGGTACGCTCGCTGAAAAATGATGCTAATGCAGGAAGACATGAATGATTATTTTGTACTACTCTTGGCAGTACTTTCAATATTCCTATTTTCTGTTTATTGCCAGCACTTTCCTTTTCCCTTTTCAATACTATACTTTTTTTCTTTAATACGTGGCTTTTGTTTCTGTTCACTTATTTATTATAAATACATTATTCT
This sequence comes from Dromas ardeola, assembly GCA_013398915.1. Taxonomy (NCBI): domain Eukaryota; kingdom Metazoa; phylum Chordata; class Aves; order Charadriiformes; family Dromadidae; genus Dromas; species Dromas ardeola. Next base: position 259,156 of record VYZM01008065.1, read on the forward strand.
GCTATTGGTTGCACTCATGCCTTTTGGGCACTTTTTCCTTCAAAGATAGAAGGAAAGAGAGAAAGAAAAGAGTTTTTCTTCTGCTTTTGGGGCTTGTCAGTGCTGCCTGCAGAATGGGCTGATTGACAGCTTCTTTTATGAGAGGGTCCTTCAAAACACCACGCTTCATGCTGCTGCCTGGCAGCGACCCTGACTTTTGAGGCTACAGGAAAGCTACCGAGGTACCCAGGTGTGGGCTTGGTTTGATATCGGTGGGTGCTGGCAGCGGAGGTCACTTGTGTTGGTCGGGCCGTGGGTGTCCAAGCTGAGCTGCACCTGCCGGATCTCCGGCACATTACCGATGGGAAGGTGCCACCACGCACAGGTGATGGCACAGCTCTTGGAGCGAGGTGACTTGCTTCCTCTGCAACCTCCCATGTGTGTGAGTTCATCCCTGCGCTTCCCAGCTGTCCTGTTGCTCCAAACTACTCTGCCTTCCTGGCCCTGGAGATGTGCTTGCAGGGCACGTGAGCTTGCTCAGATTTTGAGAGGATGGAGAAACAAGGCAGGGAGAAATGTTTGTGTTGGCAGGATGCGATGGTTAGGGTTGATATACTGTGGCTGGTTAATACCTGGCCTGGGGAGGTAGAGGCAGCTTGTGTCTTTATTGTTTGTTTTTATTTTATAGCTTTTGGCAGATACCCAGAGAACTAGATGAGTCCCCTTGTTTTCTCCTGTTGCAAAAACCCCCACAACCCTATGCTACGCACCACTGAGTATGTAAACATAAAAAATAGCCTCTGACACAGCGCGGGGCTCTGTTTCTGCAGGAATGCTGTGTACTTCGGTGAACCAGGGAAGTATCGTCATCCCCTGCTCACGCGTGGGGAGCGAGACCCCAGGACATCCCGCTCTTCCGCAAGCAGTAGATGGCATCCTCCGAGAGCAGCAGGCTGTGCCTGCAGAGCAGGAGTCGCAGTAGCTTCCCAAGTCTCCAGCAGAACCAGGGGCTCAATGTCCTGCCTTTGAGCCTGGTTTGTTATCGACAACCATCTTCTCTGTGTGTTTGTTACTGCATTGGAGACACGAATGATGAACTCTGCACAAGGGTGAGTGGGTTTAGGTGATACAACTGGCTTTTCTCTATTCAGGTTCCATGAACTGACATTCCTCCCTAGATTATTGGTATTCTGTGAGCAGCACAGCCCAAATAAACCTCAACATTTTCATGACATTTCTCAAAGAGCTACAAGTTTTCTCTAGCACTTAGACCAGTAAATGTCTACATCGTTGTTTTTTATAATGGAAAGAGTCAAGGTGTTTACCCCAGGTGTGGTTCTAGAGGCTTTTGACTCTCTTGTATATTAAGCAGAGAATTCTGGTTTTCTGCTTTCTTAAAATCCACCGATGGAATTCAAGACTACTAAAGCAGGACCTTCAGACCAAGAGACTTGATGGGGGACGGCAGTGAACTGTGCTATTGTCCTGGTTTGAGGTAAAACAGAACAGCTAAAAAGCAAAATTACTGAACAGAAAATTGGTTCTGTTTTATCTCAAAGCAGGACAGCTCTGGAGTCGCCCATTCCTCCCACGCTGGCTTCAAGCACAGCCGCAGTGTGGGTACCACAGATGCCACCAAGGACCGGCCAATGCAGTTACCTTTTTTCATCTTCATCCATCCTTGGGTACGGCTCGGGGCAGGCAGGTTCCCTGCTGGCTGGAGGGGCTTTGGGAAATCTCATACGTGTATGAAACATACCAATGCACGCCTAAACAAATATGTAATATATTATATACGTCCATGTATATAGGTATGCGTGCCTGTGCACACAGCGCACCAGCTGCCTTCCCCCTGGATGAGGCCCTCCTCCTGCCGTCCTGATGTCTGTTCCCGGAAGGAGCCCCAGGCGGTACAGCGCGTTCTGCCCACTTACCTCTGTAGGAACAGAATGAAACGAGCAGCCCATTGCGGAGCTAAAAGCTGGTGCTGAGTGGCCTGGTGTGCCCACGGGCAGCGCGCGTGTGCAGGACATGAGGTCAGCTCTGGGTGAGCCTTGCCGCATTTCATTGCTGCTGACGGGGAGCAGCACGGAGCCATCCTCCTGAGGCGGGCGCAGGGCTGGGTGAGGCTCCTGCTCTCTCCATCTCTCTTTTTCCCAAGAGTCTCTTAAAGATAAAGCTGTGAGGTGTATCTTACACACCTGTCTGCCGGGGCTGCTGGCCTTGTGCTGCCAGGGCTCCGCAGGCTGCCGGAGCCGGCTCCTGCCCGTTGGGCTTCTGCAGCCCGTGGAGCCAGCATGCAGCGCGCTGTACGGGACAGATAAGCCAGGCTCTCGCTGAACCCTTCTTGAGGAATTTCTCTAATGTATTAGGCATAAACAATCTTTCTTTCAGAGTCAGGCATGCATGTCTCATTCTAATTATTTTTTTCCCCTCTAACCCGTTTTTGTTCAAGTTGTTGCCACAAGCAGTGGTGATAATATTCTCTTTCCATTGTTACTATAGAGAGGTGATCTACTATAATTATTGTCTAAACTGAGTTTTCTTCATTGAAAATGTTAAAATATCTGTGGATGCGTGATCATGGATTCATACATCTACCGCATGTGCCATTTTCAGGCCAGGCAGAGATGCTCTTTCCGTCCTTCGGTCATCCTGCCGCCCTGAGTTTGCAGGGCAGGCTCCGCCACGCTGGGGCACGGGCAGGAGAGGAGGCACGGGGCACAGCGCGGGCAGCTCCTGCTCCAGCCACGGCAGTGCGACGCGCTGCATTCTGTGTGCGTGGCAGTGCTCGTCCTCCTCTTGAGAGACAGGCTGATTTCTCAGGCGCGGTCGTTGGCCGTCGGCAGGTACTCCCCTCTTCTGCCGCGCCTTGCCAGGGGCACTGCCTTTACACCACCAAAAAACGTCTGAGAAAGCACTGCTCCAGCAGCGCTGTTGAGCCGTCACCAGGATAGAGCTGTCCCAGTGCTTGTGCCACCTGGCGGAACGTGATTTAAACCCATGCTGGCTGTTACAGCCACGCTGTGTCACGGGGCAGTGGTGTGCGGTGTGTCACGGCTGCAGCTGAGCTCTGCTCTCTGCGAGGCGTGTTGGTCTCAGAGCCAGCCCGGCACCGTGCTGTTGGGAGTGCCGTCACCGTTCAAATGCAGTTTAGTGTTGTCTGCTCCAAATACAACTGTTCTTAAAGCTGGGTGAGCTCGCTGCAGCCTGGGCAGGGCTGTCGGCTTCTGTGCCAGCGTGTAGCGCCGTCAGTGGTGATGGGTGTGTGCAGGGGAGCGCAGCCGAAAGCGGGGGCAGCAGCAGCGTGGAGACACGGGTGCTGTGAGTCGGTCCCATTGCTGCTCTGATGAGGCTGCAGAACCAAAACTTCAGCAGAGAGATGCATGAAAGCCATGGGCCAAACTGTCACTCGATGGCCTTCATTTATCCTGGGGTTCTTGCTAGCACCTTGAAAATCCATTTTTCTCCCTTCAGAGTCCCTTTGTTTCTGGCTACAGAAAATGTTGAGAGACCTCTGCTTGGAAACTGAAGCACTGCCCATTAATTGCCACCAAAATTGCTGTGGAGCAACGCTACCCTCAGCACAGGCAGTGACAGCTCGAGAGCGGGAGGCAGTGTAGGTTTTCCGTGTGTTTCCACGGGACGTCGCTGCGGGGCCGGGGCTTTAGCGCGTGGTCTGCACACGGCCAGGGGCTCAGCGTGTTGGCTGCTCCGTGTCTGCAGCACATGCCGCAGTAGGACCCTTCCTCCTAGTTATTCGCTATGTGGGGTGTTAGGTGGTCACCCAGCCAACTGACGGCATAATGTGGCTTATCTTTTCCTCTGTTAACCGGTTACCAGTGTGCCCCAGTCACAGTTGAAGCCCACACCAGAGGTCCTGTGCTTTTCCCACGAATCCCGAGGGATGTTGAACCTGTTGGTATGAGACTGGCTGAGGCACAGCCCGAGTTGCAGCCCAGCAGCCTTCGCGGCCTGAGGCACTTCTTTAAGCACCCTGGGTTTGGGAGGGTGGCTCTGCGTGTTCATTTCTGTAAACGGGGCTCCTGAGAAAATGAGATTTTAACCGTGATATGCTCTGTTCATCTAGGTCTTTTCCGAAGGTCTTTGGAAGCTCTTGGCTAAGCCAAAGTAACCTTGAAAGAAGGATGGAAATTTTGAAGATAATCAAGCACCTGCTTTCAAAAACAGGTAGGAAGCTGGGTGGGTGGGAAATGACCTCAGCTCAGCCAAATGCCGATATGTGTGACCCAAATCCTTGCACAATCTCAGTCAAGCCCATTTCAAATTTTTTGGTGAACCTCCTATTTATTAAAAAAACCCTCCTCTTGCTCTTGCGTGACCAAGAGGGGAGAGCTGCCTGGTGCGTCCCTGTGGCCACAGGGAAGACATATGGAAATGCTTTCCCAGCAGCTACCATTCCCTTTAAAAAAGGAAAAAGAATTACAAATAATTCTCTCTTTTCCTAGCCCTGTCTTTAATAAAAGTCTAATGAAACTATGTCAAAATGGGTGAGTAACTGTTAGATGTATAATTAAACCTTCTTGTATAATATGGGGCACTGCAAGATCGAATGAATTATGAGATTTCCCTTCTGGATATATTACCTTACCGAAAGCTGTCAATATTTTTTAACAAGAAAGACTGAAAGGATGTGGGTTTTTCAAAGAATGGGAAAGTTATAAGCTACTTAGCTCTCTAATGTTAGCTCTAAAGGAAAGAAAGTGAAGTCTATAAAGCAATACTATTGGTTGTATTGATACCTGCGAAGGGGCGATGTCTTTAGCTGACTGGATACAGTATTTCTGAAGTGTTTTGTTGTTCTTCTTCTGAGCTCTTTGTTTACAAGTTTATTGCCAAGATTTAGTCCTGTAATGGTTTCTGGTTAATAAAAAGATGAAGAATGTGACTGATGGCATCTTAGATGCAAGCAATGGATGCTTGATTTTGCCCTCTTTGTCACATCCTTGAGGAAAGAAGAAATAGGTTTGAGGAGCCCTTCACAGCCGGGGAAGGAAATGAGGCTTAGAAGACTTTTGAATGTGGCTCTAAACAGATTCCAGACACTGCAAAAGAGCAAAACAGCTCCTAAAGTGCAGGGAAAAATAAATATTTTTAAAGGATTTCGGCGTATTTAACATAAAACATGTTGATTTGTAAGAGTCTAATTATTACAATCATTAAAAGACCATGATTATCATTCAAAGGCGATTATCAGAAATGAAATGCTAAAAACAAATGGTATATATTGAATAGGATCATACATATTTCATAAAACATATTATACTGCAAAATAAGTTGTCACGTAGCCATGGCAATGACTTTTAAGTTAGCCTTTTTGATGCCTTAATGCGCTGCTCTGCATGTTTTAGTGTCAAGGCTCTGAACATGCCCAGCGCTCAAAAGCTCCGACTGCAAAGGAATATAAAGGGGCGATTATACACCCAGCCGGTCACCTGCGTGGAGAAATGCTGTTCACCGGCACAGGACAACCCTCGGAGTTGGGGTGTTAAACAGGAGCTGGCAGATGTGGAGGATCCGGCCGGTTTTTGTCTCCCAGACCCAGGTGGGAGCGCCTGGTGGCCACTCGGCCCTGCTGGCCCTGTGGTGGTCCGGGGGCTCGTCCCCGCCAGATGGTGCCTCCCTGCCCGGGGGACACTGCCCTGCCCTGGCCACTGCCGCTGGGGGCCCTGGCCCCGCTCCGCAGCCGCTACCTGGCCGCCTGTGCGGCACGGCTGCCAAGAAAAGGAGTTAATTTTCTTGCCAGCTTGTATTCAGTAATTTGGTGCCTCGTGAGCTTAACTTTCAATATTGGGTTTTCCATAGAGTTCCCAGTACAAGGCATTTGAGCTTGAGATGTACGTGCCTGGATGTCACAAACCACAGGCAAATGTATTTAGTAGGGCATGGATTGTCTGCACTTCCGAGTGCCCCCTAAGCAAGAATGTTTTCAGAGTACAGTTAAAATGCAAAGGCCAATACTGACTTCTCAATGAAATGCAAGGCCGGGCTAGGTAGGAATGGTTTTGTTGTAGGCAATGGGGCTACTCTGATCGTCTTTGTTCTGAATTGGACATCTGGCTGCAACAACTTTTTTGAAAAACTTGGGGGTTCTGAAGTACATTTGTGCATTTAAAGTTCATGATATTTTTATAGATACCTTCTTCCTTTTTCGTTTTATGTCTCTCCTTTTATTTTGAGTGTTTTCTTTGATTTTTGTGTCAAAGAGCTGATAGGTACAGCATGTCTGATAAGATCCAACTGAGATTAAAATAAATTCTGTTTTGTGGCACAGAAGAGAACAGTTTTTACGTATCAAATCTCATAAAAGCAGAAGAGATGTGTGCATGGTGGGTGCTGAACTCTCATTTACCCTCTCATTATATCACCTGGAATGGAAGGAAGCCCGTGCTCGGTCCTGGCGCTGCAGAGGGCATTGGAAGGGTTTTATTACCGCCTTTAAACACAGAGCCATTTCTTTTGTCACAAACGCTTCCCCGACGCTGACGAGTCGGAGATGTAATTATCCACGTGAAGTTCTTCCTGATGGCGTGGAATTCCTTGTGAACAACCTCTCCTCTGTCACACCAGGTTTCTTTTGCTCTCTGGGCTTTCCCCGTTTCCCTCCTGGCCGAGGCTGGTACTTGAGCTCCTGCAGTTGGTGGAGAGGGACCCGCGGGCGTGAGCGGATGGTGTTCCCTGAGCGGAGGGCTCCTCAGCGAGGAACTGTCACCGAAATATACCCTGGAAAATGGCCAGGTGCCTGGCCTGGAGGCAGCTCAGGAAACAAACCTCGGAGGCAGAGTTACATAGACCTGGCTGCATCAGGTAGGGCAGTTTCTCATTTCTTTCTCGATATTTCAACATAAAGCGTCGTGATCATCTTTTTTTACGGGTGTGGCATGCTCTGGTTTTGTGCGTGTTTGGCTTTTAAATAAGCATTGTAGGAAAATATCTCAGATTGTGCCCTCATTCTTCAGTTACACATTAATTAATATGTTCAAGGCCAGACTTCATGTCCTGGGATTCAAATACGTCCACCCAAGGATGCCCCCGCAGGCCTCTCTCCTGCAGGGCTGGGGAGGAGGGGCCGGGCAGGAGGCGGTGGGCAGCGGGAGGGGACAGGAGAGCAGTGCTAAGTGCAGTTTTGTGAAATGCAGCTCTGTTTATGTTAATCCATCAAAACATTCAGCGTGGCATGTACCGCTTGTTTTGTTGGTGGTCCTTGAGCAGCTTCTTTCTTCGCTCCCCCCCAAAATCCTTCAATTTCTTGGTCAAAAATATTCTTCTTCAAATTCACAAAAAATAAGGATTTCCCCAACTTCTCTTAACTCATTCTTCCGAAGTAGTGCATTCAGAGGATTTCTTTCCTAATTCTTTCCCCCAGCTCCTCTGCTGGTGACTGGCGTGTTGCTGGCACATGGGCGTTCGCAATGGCCAGGTCTGCAGAGCCACGAGCTGGCGTGGGGCAGTGGACCCGAGTCTGCCCCCCGGCGCTTTGGGGCAGCTCCTGCCTGGCCCAGCACTTACCCCGGGGACGTGTGCCAGGGGGGACACGGAGCATTGTCCAAGGTCACCTCCTGAAGGCCGCATTCGCATGTCCCAGCTGTGTCAGTCAGCATGCTCCTCCAGGGCTGAGGAGAGAGAAAAGAAGAGAAAAGCCACCAAAATCTGCCCCAGTCTTCATGTAGCTTCTGTGTATCACATGGTCATTAACTCAGGATTGCCAGATCTAAGCCTCGGAGATGGGAGAAAACAGTGTGTTTCCAAGCGTGTGAGTGCACGTGAGGGAGCAGTTCAGGTGGGAGCTGAGCTGAGAGCGAGGGAAGTTATTTCGGTTCATTTCTGTTGTCAGCCTTGCTTTGGTTGTAGGCTTTTTGAGACTGTCGGTGAAACAGTGCTCTGCCACAGCCACCGTAGTGGCTGCCTACACCCAAACGGCACACCCTGCGCATGGGGCAACATTGCCATCATGTCATCGCTGCCACCATCACAGTGCCTTAAACAAGCTTCAAGGTGACACCGTAGTCACTCAGAAATTACACAGATGTGTTAGAGAGTGACATTCATGTCATCCTGATACAATGGTGACATTAGCATCTAATTATCTTGTAGTCAATTTAACATCAGTCACATCCTGTATATCATGTATCGTACCACCTTGACTAACTGAATCCCCGGGGGACGTTAAATAAGTTCAGATCACCAAGAATTCACGTGATCGAGGAAGCGTTCAATGAATTCGATAGGCATTGCAGCGCTGAGCTGTGTTCAGTAAATTCGATAGGCATTGTGGCGCTGAGCTGTGTTTTGAACGACTGGGCGGTTTGCTGCTGTAAGGCCTGGATAAAGAGGGATGCACATAATGGTGAAAAAGGATGGAAAAGAAAACAAGAGGCTTGGACATGGAAGACCAGAGAGGAACAGTGTTATGGCCATCTGGCTGCCAGAGCCACCCAGCACGCCGGGACCTGGTGTCTGATGGATGCGGCTACAGTGGGAAGCACAACAGAAACCCCAGTTTTCCTGGGAGGAGGATCCCCGTGATTAGCCCAGTGCAATTATAGCTGACCCAACTTAAATCTGTTCAGCTTCTTCCTTCTGTTAGGGCATCACCAATTTCTCATGAGCACCAGCTGCAGGCGGGGTTGTCACGGTGTTACTGTGTGAGACAGCAAAACTTAGTTTGTACGAGCAGAGGATGGGGTGATCGTTACTGTCATTACTGAAGACTGATCGTTTCATCCAGTCATCTGAGACGTCACTGAGGTTGGTCAAGTGATAGGAGAAAACAGGGAGTTATTCCACAAAAATTCCAATGTGAGCGAGAGAAACGATCCGCATTAAATGATTTGGCCAGTTTTGCAGTCCTGAAGTCTTCTAATTCTGCTCTCCTGTGAGATGCTCATTGTCTCCGAAAGGGTGAATTTTATTGAATAATATTGAGCTCTTCTGTAAGAGCATGCACATTACTCTCAAACAATACTGCTGTTGTTACTAATAAGCACTCCTGAAGAGCAACTGTGATGTTAGGGTTCTGGGAGTCTAGCCACCAGAATGTTTTCTTCTATTTAATTAGGTAACAGTCAACATATTTCAGAAATAATGTCTCTCCCTCAAGAACTATTTGTTGTAAGTGTCAAGTTTTCTGTTTCTCAATTACCCTTTTTTCAGGAAGCATTTCTGATTTTGATTGATCTTCAGTTGTTATTAATGCCTTCCTGGCTGTTTTATCCAGAAATAAGAACTATAAATTCATATCCCTGACTGTAATCATACCTGTATTACAGCCCCATCACAGAAAACAAAACAAAAAATGAATGCGTCTTTATATCACAGTATTATTCAAATGAGTTCTTATTTTTCTTTTCTTTATGGGTGGCCCGGTTTGGGGATAGTTTCATGCATTTTTATTGTGTAGTGATCACACCTAAATATTGTCTTCTTGCTTAGCACTTAAGGTCACGTAAGGTGATTGCAAAACTTAGTTTTAATGACATGGTTAGTAATGAATTGCATTGGCTACCCAGAGCAGTTGTCCTAATGCTATCAGTCAGCTGCTTAGATATTCACAAGGGAAATCTTATCGTTATTCGCAGAGACAGAGAAACAAACATTAAATTTAATTGCACTACGGAGCACCAGAGTCATAATCTTTATATGACAGTTAATGCTTTCATTACTTATCAATTCGCTTATTATGTTACTCTTTCAAAAAGCTAAGCATCTCACAAATGTAAGTAGATCTTTCTCTTCTACATATGTAAAGACAGATAAATGACAAAGAGTATGATTGAATAAGTATACCGAATAATTTTATTTTATGTGAATAGTTTTACTAACTCCTGGTGGCATCTTTATATATCTTGTTAAAAACATATCCCTTTCAAATTTAAAATAAAGTTTTCATCCATTTTACATAGGCCTTGTTTCAACAAAGACGGCAGTACCTCATTAGACTTAGGCAGTTCCTGAAGCAGATCCTTTTCCAGAAGCATTCTTAGGCACAGGCCTGACTGGTACAGCAGGATTCCTACAGGCATCCTGTAGGATGTCTGAGCCATCCGGTGTATGTCGACAGTGTTTCTACGTGTCGAAAATTAGTCGCGTTCTTCAGCACCGTCCTGATTGTTTTCCTTGAATGCACTTTGTTAAGCACCTGTTTAGATGTTTGGAAGAATTAGGTCTATAAGAATCAAAGAAATCAAAGAACAGCAAGAAAGTCACAAAGTCATATTGAAATTTTGATGCTACTTTAATGAATTTCATGAAGTTCTTGCATGCAGCTGTTTTATATAGAACCAAGCTGTAGTGGCCATTCAAAAATAGTGTTAGCAAAGAGCTGCTGATACCCAATTTGTTTAATTATCAAACTATATCTGATAATAAAAACGTAGCCCCTGACTGATGAGTCTGTTCGGACACCTGGAAGCAGCTGCTGGAGTGCCCGCAGTGACGCCTGTCACCTGCTGGTGTTTGTCAGCCCCCCGTTACTGCTGCAGCCTAGTTGCAGGGGTTGCCTTCAGTGCAGTCCAGCTCCTTGAGGAAATAACGCAGGGAGTGCTTGAAAGTTTCTGTTTGATAGCTGGAAAGAAATGAGATTTGGCCACATATTCTGCTACCCATTCAGATGTGCATGATTGATAGAGGCAAATACAAATGAAAAAAATGTAGCGTCTTATCGAGCTGCCTGCCCGGTGCTAAGGGACACGGGTAACCACTGAGCTTCTCTGTTTCGTGCTGGCATCAGAAGAGCTATAGCCATAGTTTTGCCTTTAGTTAAAACCGGGGTTGTTTAATTTGTTCCCTGCAATGGTATTGGTGATGTACCCAACGGCGGGCACGGTACATGCCAGCTTTCTTCCGATTCAGTAATTCTTGCTGTGCATCTCTACTTAAGCTCTAAAACCAAAACTCTGCAGCAGTCTAAGGCTTTAGCTTATTTTTAAATGATTATAGTGCTGGAAATAAAGCTTTCATGTGCAGTAAGGAGGAGATGAACACTAAAATAGTCAGGTTAAGTGGCACAATAATTGAACCTGCTAACAAATGTGGGGGGAGCCCTTTTTGTAATAATTTCTTTGCTTCGCGTAATATTTGAGTCTAAAGCAAACAGGTTTTTTTCGGTGTGCTGTTGATGTGTGTACACTTGATGTGCCATGTTAATAAAGCACATGAAAATTGAATAATGGGCAGGTTGTCCTCTTAACACATAGGCTTGCCATTACCCAGAGTGCGCACAGCAAATGAAGAGTTCAATAATTCATAAAGAGTGCTTTGTACTTGGCAGAATTGAGGAAGTGAGGGTAATCCTACCTTATAATGCAAGATCACCCCGAAGTAAAGCCCTTTAGGAAGAGCAAACCTTGATAAACAAAAAGTGTCTGGAGCCACTGATCTTTTTCTTTCCGACAGACAGCTCCTCTCTTATTACTTTCCACACTGGTTTGATCGTTACGGCTTGCGTGGCTCTCTTCAGGCCCAGCCCCCTCCCGCCATGCCAGGATTTTGTTCCTATATTCACTTTCGCTGTGCTGCGGCTGCTACTTCGCAGGCGCTGGGTGAGCTGCGCCCTGGCAGATGATGGCTCTGTAACTGCCTCTGCCCCTTTGCCTGCTCCTTGTGCCCCCCGGCCCAGGTACCGCACTGCATCCAGAGAGGTGATGTGCCATTTCGAGGGCAGGTCGGAGTTCGTTCCCTGGGAGCAGCAGCGGAGCTCGGGAGAGATCCCTGTGCTGCCTGCTCCGAAATGCACTGCCACCGCGTAATCACTTCCCCATCTGATTTATCATAGAATCATAGCATTATCTGGGTTGGAAGGGACCTTTCAGATCATCGAGTCCAACCATCAGCCCAACACTGCCAAACCCACCACTACCCCACGTCCCTCAGCACCACGTCTGCCCGGCTTTTCAATACCCCCAGGGATGGCGACTCCACCACTGCCCTGGGCAGCCTCTTCCAATGCTTGACAGCCCTTTCGGTGAAGAAATTTCTCCTAATACCCATCCTAAACCTCCCCTGGAGCAATTTAAGGCCGTTTCCTCTTGTCCCATGGCCTGTTCCTTGGGAGAAGAGCCCGACCCCCCCCGGCTACCCCCTCCTTTCAGGGAGCTGCAGAGAGCGAGAAGGTCTCCCCTCAGCCCCCTTCTCTCCAGGCTGAACACCCCCAGCTCCCTCAGCCGCCCCTCACCAGACTTGTGCTCCAGAATCCTCACCAGCTCCGTTGCCCTCTCTGGACAGGCTCCATTGATGTCTCTGTGCATTATCTAGCAGTGCAGCTACTTCTTGGCATCTCTGCGTTGCCATTTCCATCCTCCACATTGCTGCCTGCAGATGCTGAAATGCACAAACAACTTAGTAAAATCACTCTCTTCGTGCAGGATCCAATGTGTTTCTGTCATTTTTAATACAGCACCCAATTTACAATCTTCAGCACACTTACGAAGCAGTAAAACGATAACAAATTACCAACCTCATTTATTTTGTTGCATAGTTTGTTTTGTAATTATCGCGCGATGGCGGTTGCTGAGCGGCAGGACTGGCTCTGGGGCTCCGTTGGTGTGTGAGTCTCGGGAGCACCAAGTGCTTCCCATGGGATGCCGGGTGTGGAGTGACCCACGGGGGCGGCCGGCAAAGCCGCCTGGATGTCTCCGGGCAAAGGAGAGCTGGCCGTGCCGCGTGGTTGCATGTGGCTTTGGGTGCATCACCCCTCAATCATGAAGCCATTACTGGAAGGCCGGTGGGCCCCGGGTGGCGCTGGCCGGAGCGGTGGCCCTGCGGGGCTGGGCAGCTCCAGTGGCTGCGGGGGCTGCCAGACTGCGGTGGCGATGGCCGCCCCCGGAGCTGTGGAGAACCCAGCGCCCCCCCTCCTCCCTCCCCTGGGTGGCACAGGGCAGCCCGGGACGCGGCAGGGCCCTGCCCAGGCCCTCGTCCCTCCCTCAGCCCGTGGCAGCGCTGCAGCCGGGCCTGGGGCGGCCGAGGGAGGGAGAAGGCGGCGGCATTAAGGGCAGGGGAGCCACGTGGCACGCAGCGCAGCTCTGGTCACTGCCGACCAGAACAGCCTTGCTCTAACAGCTGCTGTCTCCATTCTCCATGGCGGACGGTTCAGGCTTCCCTCCAGCCTCCGCATAGCGCTGGGCTTTCCTCGGCTCCCGGGCCCACGCCGCACCAGCGCCAGCCTGCCGGGGGGATGGCCAGCCATGGCCTCTCTGCGGCCGCCCAGCGCCCGCCATGTGCCGCTCACTCAGCTCCAGGGATCTGAACTGGTTTTTAAATTGTTGGTGTAACTGGGACAATTACAGCAGCGTAGATGGTGTATGATTTTTCCTACCAAAACGGCGCTCAGTGCCACCGAGGCAGCATGACTTATCGGGGCTGTACTCTGTGCATGGACTTTTAATCTACAGGATTTAAATGTGCCTCTTAATTGTGCCTAAGATTTATGAATGCAGTGTTAAATTGCACGTCTGGGAGGGTTTTTTAAAATAACAAAATGCAAATTGCTGAGCTTTCCTGAAGTTTACAAAATACTTATCTATAGGTCTATCAGTTTCCTACCAAAAGCCAGCCAGCCTTGTGGTGCTAATCATCCGTCTGGGTGGGATACCGAGGGAAAATGTCCCAATTAACAGTTAACGTAGATTACTTAATGCATAAACTTTCCCAGGCAGAACTAATGTGGCTTTTCTTTGGCTTAGTCAGCCATTTTTCAGTCCTGTTTGGGGGAGCCCTGGGGTTTGCTTGCGGAACAGACCCATGAGCCGCCCGTTGTCCGCAGCCGAGCCCTGCCGGGGGCTGCGGCATCTCCCTCCCGCCATTCCGCTGCCCGCAAACACAAAGAGGGCTGAAAGCTGCCACTTTACTGGTGTGTAATTTGTAAGGGAATTAAGTATAAGGCAATCAGGGGAATTTTACTTCTGAATGAGAGTTTCCACACACAGACAGAATGGCGTTTAAGTAATCTGCTCTAGATTCACAACTCATGTTAAATTAGATTAGCTTTTGCCAAGCACCTTCTTGAGGATGAGCATGTTGGTGCGGGGAGGCGTTGAGTTTGCTCGTGTTTTGTCCGCAGGGCATTTGCTGCCAGGAGGAAGTTTCCAGCACTTAATATGGCTATCGGAAATATTTCTGCGTGTGTGACTGTGGTGCTTGTGTTCCCCTCTCTTCGTGGCGTTGCCGTTTCAGACCTGGTGGCTGCTGGAGGAGGGAGTCTCCGACATGGCATTGCCAACTGTGCCAGCAACACCCTGTTCCACAAACACCCAACATGGGGCAGCTGGTTTGACCCTGCTGCCTCCAACCCGCCAAAACCTCATCTGCTCACCCCCTTGCCGGGTTCTTAACGCCGTGCTGACAGACTGAGAGGAGTATGGCCTCCCCGGGATGCGGTGCCAACAGCGGGGCTGCAGGCTCGGTGGCCATGGTGGAGGACGGGTGACTCCGCGCAGGTGGAGCGGGAGCTCAGGGGCATGCTGAGTTGCCCTGGGGAGCTCCCACCTCTGGCCAAGGCACATCGCGTGAGAGCCGAAGGGGGCCCGTGTCGGCGCCTGGGGGGAGCAGCGGGTACCGGGGGCAGACGGGCAAACCCAGCCTGCCAGTCAAACGGGAAATGCACAAGGAAAAAAGTCACGCGTCTTATTTTTAACTGTCATATTTTTTTTAATGAGTGTTACTGTTGGATTCTTCAGCAAAATGCGTCTCTGCGCTTAATGAAATTTGCAGCCTGGCCATGATTTAAGCCTGGTTTGTAAGAGACGCTAAAGGTTATGTAGTTAAGCAGTTGCCGCATCCTGTATATTGCCAATGATAACGGAGACTGTAACAGAAAATACAAGCAATACCTTCAGTAATCAGCAAATGAATTTGCTCTGCCTGTGCTAATATTGATTTTTTTCCTTCGCTTTTTGCAAATCCTGGCTAATGAATATCCTGGCGAGAGTGCTTGCCAAAAAAGAAAATTTTGGTCAAATGTTGTAGAATTTTGATGGCACATAAAATGAGGGTTTAGATCCCAGAGTATATTTGCTAGAACCCAGTTCTGAAGTTCATCTTGCCAAGAAAAATATGAAATATTATCTGACTTGCTTGCAAACAGGCAGCAGACAAAATTACTTCCAGGACATATTCAGTGAATGGCTTAAAATGCCATAAAAGAGAACTGCGGTCTCTGAGGCAAAAGCTGTTGAATAATTAGAACAGTTACTTGCTATATTTTATTTACCTAACTCCCAATGAACATTGTGATCTCTTAGAATTTCCCAACTGAACGTAGCTCAGGAGCTTCTGCTGGAATGCTCAGTGCTTAAAGTCAAGCTAAAAGAAAATCTTGTTTAATTATGGCAGTGTTAAGGCCCATCTCCTCCATGGCTGCGTGACCAGGAGGTGATGTGATCCGTGCGTGTCCAGCAGGGATGTGTCAGCTCGTTGGTTGCCCATACATCTGCTCCCTCCCTGAAAGCTCCTAGCCAGAGTCACTGCAGCTCCTGTCTCTGCCCTGGCTGGGAGCAGCAGGAGTAGGTGGCTTTGGTCTTTTCACTTGTCGACAGCGCCACTCAAGCCCTGTACCAAGGCTAGTGGTGCTCGTCCCATCATTTCCAGATGGGAAAAATGAAGCAAGAGAGCGTGCGGCTAGCGGCAGACATGGTCAGGGTCTGAACGGGCCTCTGTTGCGTTTGATGTCATTGGAGTTATTTTAATTTTAAGCTAATTTTTTATATTGTCAGACTCAATATCATCAGTGTCACTACCACGCCTATCTGCAGCAAGGCCATCGCTGCTGCTGACACCGTGGTCATGGTGTCGCTGCTGATAATTTAAGTCTGACATTAGAAAGATTAATTTACTATGAAAATGACCCTCGGGAGACTAGTTCAGACACAGGATGAATCATATTTGAAAAATTGGATGTCTCATTGTTTCAGAAGTTCTAATTAACTTTTTTTTAACCATCAAAAGTAGTGGATACAGATACATCATGGCTGCCCATTTCATTCCAGCGGGATGGCTGCAAGGAGACAAAGCGCCCTTTACTCTTCTGTGGTAGGTGGGATGGCTTCTGTGTTGGGCTGGAGCTGAATCAGACTGTTTCCATCTCATGCGTTTTCACTGTGAAGGCTGAAAAAATGTCTTTGTTAAATTTGGAGCTAAGTCATAGCTGGTGGTGATACGCACAATTAAGAGTAGAAAAATTAAAAAGGCCCCACATTAAAATATTGGTTTAGAAGTGCACTATTATGAGAATTGCCAGCTCTGCACCACCCTCCAAAGGTGCACATTCACTGGCTGATTGCCACAGACTCTGTGTGGTACCCGTGAGTCTGGAGACCAGGAGAAATGAAATAAAACTTATTTTTTAAATCTGTAACTTGCTATGTCTTCTGATAACTTATCTGCTTTTCTTTTTTTCTGACATTATTCTCATTTTCCTCACCATTTCTTGTGATGACACCTTTCATCCAATGTTCTATAAAATATGATAATACAAAGCTCTCAAGGCATGGAGGCTATAATAAGACCCAGCAGCAACTCTAACTAGGAATTTCTGCCACTTCAGTATTTTTGTCTTACTATTTTGACCTGGTTTATATGCCCTAGCAGCTTCTTACTTTAGAAAATTTTGTGTCTCAGCTGTGCAGAAAAATCTGGGACGTCTCTGAGATACGTTTGGGGTGAGCTAATACTCCTGCTTGCACAGGAAAGGTGCAGGCAGAGGAGAAAAGAGGGTATGACACAACCAGCAGCGTGAATTCAGCCTGGTAGTCTGCTAGCAGTACATCAAAAGAAAAGAAAAATATATTTCCGTCTTTGTTTTCTTGAATCCTGTTTGTGAAGTGGGATCATGCCTCCAAAACACCGTTCCTTACGTATTTTCAGTCTCAGACCTTGGGTGCTCAGAGCGCTTCTGCAGCAGACCCCCGGAGCCCGCTCTGCTGTTCTCTGCAGAAAGCCCCGTGCCTGCATCCTCGGCTCAGTGCTGTTAACTGTCCAAACCATCATCTCAGCAGTAATAATGGACTCTCAGTAAGCTCTCCAGAGCAGAGATACAACTGTAAAAAAACCCATATAACCATATTTCCCATGCACTTTCCTCTCTCTGTTCTCCCAGTGCCATTTGAGCGCCAGCCGGACGGCGTTTGTGCAAGGCTGCCGAGGATTTCTCTAATGTGGCCTGCTGAGTTGGGCTTGTGAGAGCTGAGGCTGGGTTTGCAAACCCTCTCGCCCTCTGTGAATTGCCATGTTTGTTGGGGTAAGGCAATAATTGCAAACAGTAATTTCTGGGTTCAGGTGCCAAGGTGCCAAGATGTTGAGGTGAGAAGAAGCAGGTTCCTTTTGTTGGGATGTCTCTGATGTGAAATGCGTTGTTTGAGAAGGACCACTGGGACGGGTCTGTGCCTGGCCAGAAGAACCGGTGTCTCTGCTGCCGAGTTGCTCAAGGATGCGCGATTAAAGGCAGCTCTGAGCATGCTCTCCCCAGGACTGCTCTCCCCGCCTCGCCTCGGCCCTGCTGCACAGCCGCAGTCCAGACTTCAGGCTCCTGCTCTGTCTCACAGCGGCTAATCAGCGAGGTCCTGCCCGTGCCAGCGCTGTCAGCCGTGCCTGCGAGCCCCCCAAGCCCTGCCGCTGCGGGGGCATCGCTGCCATTCTTGTTTCATTTCCTGTGTAAAAGCTCTGTCTTGAATGTATATGGCTGAAAGCTTCCCGATGGCTCTTGCTAGGAAACTTGGCACTGGTGAAGCTGGAGGACAGACAACTCATGCATTAGATTTCCTAGAACGGCTTTCTTGTTTGAAAAGAAAAAAACCACCCAAAACCTACATCCACAAAAAAGCATTTGGTAGCATGTGTCAAATCCATCTGCACATGTAAAACAGGAAAGGGAGGTGAAAACCGTTATTAAAATGTAAATGCCAAAATTTGGTAATAAATGGGAGAGTCAAATGACCTTGTTTCAGCAACAACCAACCATTCGATTCCCAATTTATCGGTCTATGTGTACAATAAATACATCTCAGGCGGCAGAGGGCAGCCCTGGCCGACATTGTGGGCCACCCTGTGCTCAGTGCCTGGGCTACCCGCGTCCGCTGCTCCAAAGCCAGACTGCGGGCTGGCAGCCAAGAGATGTCAGTGACCTTCCGAGTTCATTTGCTTCTGTTCACTAATGCAACTCAGTTTTGAATGCAGCTTTTCCCTGGCCATCTTCTGTGGAATTTTATCTCAGCTTTTGTATGGGTGTGTTAAACACAGGGAGACATCTCTTGTCATTGAGAGACATTATTTAAAAGATGATAAGCTCCTAAAGATGCAGCTAGGTGCCCACTGGGATTTTCTCAAAGCTTACCTTTTCTGGAAATATGCTTAATTCTTATCAGTATTTTCATCAACTTCAGTTTAAGCTGGGCATCTGGGAAGTTTTGAAAGTCTATCTGAGTGGTTAGGAGCATGTATTCATACCCCAAACCCCTGAGAATTCAGGCCTTTAAATGTTGCCATGACGAACAACAGCTGAAGTTCCTGGGTGGATGGTTTCTTTCCCGGTGGCCGATCCGCCTGGGCCGGTTGCCCGGGCCGGCTCTGCTGCTGCCTGCAGGGCTGGGAAAGGGCGGGGAGCGAGAGCTGGCGGCGCCTGCTGCTCGCTGCGCTCTGGAGAAGTTCCTCCTGGGCTGGGGAACGTCCGTTGTGCCGCTGTCTGCTAGACCGAGAAGCTGCTGGAGAAGGTCTCTGATCTTGGTGCCCTTTCAAATTTCTTACTGTCAAAATAGCTGCTGCCCGTGGGGAGTGTGGGAACCGGGCACCATGCGGCAATAGCAATGCAAGTACTTGCAGCAAAGATATTAGTGGACAATGTAATAAGCGAGCGAGCAAATGAATACCTCGGGCCATTTATCATGAGCCAGATACGCAGGCTGAGCTCTCTGCAGCTCCGTTAAAGAGAAAAATAGCTCCATGACAACTTGTCTATCAGTGTCAAGGAGACTCTCTAATTTACTGACGTCTGGAGATAGCTGCCTCTGGGGGAAGGAAGACGGTGGTTCTCTGCTCGGGCACCAGCCAATGCGCGCAGCATGCTGTGCGCTCTATCGAACGCTGCTGGTAGCGCTGGGGCGGGGGAAGAGCCGTGCCCGGTACACGCGGTGCTGAACATACCTTTCTCGAAAATGACTCTGGAGATCTGCCCAGATGGTGTACTACATCCGCCTCTCCAATGTACCAATTAGCATTTGAGCAGGCAATGTGGTTGGTTGCTAGCACCTTCTCAGTGGGTCTAGTATTGGGATTTTACTACTATATTTTTTAAAAAAATTATTGGCTGCTGCTAGCTAGCTGGCAAGTGCAAAATCCAGCACCTGCGTTGCTAGATCCTGCCTGCGCAGCGAGCAGCACAGGTGACTGCCGAGCCATCTGCAGCGTGTCGCATGTCAGCGGTGCCGCTGGGGTGGGAGGGCAGGGTCGCCCGGAGAAAAGGAGCGGAGGAGCCGTGCCACTGGGACATGGTTCCCTACGCACGGCGTGTCTGAGGCCCCGCACCCTGACCTCTCTCTCCGGCTCCGAGGTGGAGGACGGGCGCCAGCATGCTGCCCGCAGACCGGACTGACCCGCGCTGCCAGGCACAGGGGGTGTTGCTGTCTGCAGGGGGCCAGGTCAACACCTCCAAGTGGGAGAGAGAGCGTGGTGGTTCATCTTCACCTTTGATGAAAGGGCTGTTGGGGAGATGTTGTGGGTTGCACTGTACTTGGACGTTGTTTTGGATTGACAAGTAACGGTAGCATGTCTGTAGGTACAGATGGGAGGAAAATCTACCACAAAGGGAACTTGGTCGTATTTGTCATTAATTTTGACTTGCTTCAGCAGATGTTTGCTGGAAACTGTTTTAACCTGCCTAATTTGTCTCTGTGTAATGGGAAGCAGATAGCCTCAATTAAGAGACTGATTAGTAAGTTCTTTAATGACTTTCAATAGTTTTAGTCATTATTGCTGATACAGGACGCGGAAACGTGGGAGTTGGGATTTAAATAGTAAAATCCAAAACATGTCACAGTTCTTTGTGCACAGTGAGTTTGCTACTTGTCCGTTTCCCTTCTTGGCTGCGTGGAAAGTTGCCAGATATTTGCTGCACGTGATGTTAAATTCCAAAGTGCGCAAAAGGGGTTAGAAACATGTGATGCCACCCAGTTCCCCGGCGGGTAGGGCAGAACGTTGCCCTGGCCTCCTTCAGTCGCTGCCCCAGGGCACTGGCTTTGGTGCACCTCGGGGAGTCAGTGGCAGCAGATCCCTCAGCAGGAATTGAAATAAAGCGTTAAGACAAACAAGCTGAGTTTTTGGTTTGTTTGTTTCTTGAAGCACCTCTAGTCAAGGAGTTTACGATAGCAAAGACAAGGCAGTAAAACGTCCTGTTAGCACGTGTGCTTCAAAGGGTATGTTGCACACAGCCTTTCAGATGCCTGCTGTGTGTACGCTCTTTTCTAAAGACTTTAAATATAATAACTTACGCATACAATACATGCTACTTATGTTATCAGGGTAAATGGCAAAACTCTGTGGCTGTTGCATTTATTCTGCATCCCTAACATTTTTGCCTGCATCACCCCGTTAATCCACCCTCTCTGGGACTGTCCTTAATGTCTGCAGACACCTTCGAAGCTTCCAGAAGCCTCCACCATTGCCGGGCAGCGAGCGCCCCTCGCAGACACCCAGCGACCAGCCGCAGCACGGCCTTTCCTCTTCTGCCGCCCAGAGAGGTTTTCAGAATGGGCCGAGTCCTACATGGGCAGATCCCGGTTTTGGTTTGTGGTGCCGATGAAAGGCAAGTTCACTGAAGAATGGTACTGGAAATATTTGTCTGCAACGCCTGGGGTTCGGCAGACCCCGGACAGGCCAAAGGGGGCTTCGTGGGGCCAGCAGCCGTGCAGCCAGGCAGCGGGGCAGCCGGCACCGCTGGAGCACAGCAAGGGCACGAGCACTCCCTCCGGAACAGAAACATTTTCATCGCTATTTTCTGCTCTGCAAGGAATTCTGAGGTGCAAACCTTTTTTCTTTTTTTTTTTTTTGTCTAAAAGAATGAGAACAAAGTGGTTGAGAAAGATGTGAATGAAGTTAAAAAAATAATGTTGAAATGAAAGATTGAAAGATTAATGTGCTCTCTTGAATGTATATATTCAAAACAGGATACTTTGATATTACTGGATTGTTTTGTTTAATTTTTATTTTTCCGCAGCCTAGTTTTTTCAAACCTTGCATGTTTCCCATTGTTCATATAAATGATGTTGTGAGCAGAAAAGCTTCAATAGAAGATTTCCAAACAAAGCAGAACAGGGACAAAGCACTAATATTTTGGTATCTTGCGGTGCTATTCCCGTGGTGTTGTTTTCAGGAGCTGACCATGTGCACAGCAATGCACAGACTGGTGGAGAGAAAAGAAGGAGCGTAATCTGGACTGTGGTCAAAATTATTACTGGGATGAAGAGGACCATTGACTGGGTTTCCCTCCTCACTGTGCCCCAGCTTGGATTCAGTTTCTCTGTCTGCAAAATAAATGCGTTATTGTTGTTTTCTTCTTCCTCACAGGTGTGATTCATGACTCCTGCTCAGGCCGGGATAAACCTGGTGGTAAAAACTGGGAATCATTATTAGGAGAGAGGATGACACAGTCTGTGTCCCAGAAATCCTGCAGCCAGAAACTGTGATGTGGGGGCACCGTCGTGCAAAGACATGCTGGTAAGGCTCAATTATCAGCCCGCGTTCTGGGGAATTTTACTGCCTTGTCCTTCTTCTCGGTAGTTTTGTGTTTCTCTGACCAAGTCCTGGCAAGTACCGTGAAAGCTTTTGCCCCTTGCAGTGAAATAATGGAAGTCTCTTTCCATTGCACTATTTTATGAGAGCATAAAATTTCATGACATTTATGGAAGTTTGTGTCATGAAGCAGGTGGCTTGTTAGCCTTTATTTTATTTTACTAGACTCATTTGTAGACATATAATATTAGATCTTTGTCATAAGTTTGTGAATTATGCTAAGATATTGTCTGATACGGCTATCTGAGGAACCCGAGGCATCTTTGTTGATGGTGACTAAGCAAGCAGGTATATTTATCTCGTCTAGATTTCGGTGTAGTGCTTCAGTGCTCTGTATCAGATAGGAGTGATAGGCCATAAGAAAGGAGAGCAACCGTGAGGCCAGAGAGTGGCAGTCTGCCACTGATGGCTTGTGTGTAAACTTAGCCAGCTCGTCTAGCTTCTCTCTTCAGTCTATTCTTCTACCCACTTACAGGCATGCTGCAAGCCTGAACTAAGCGGGGGTACGATTTCCTTGGTATCTGTAAAACGCCATGGGAGCACACCTAACAGCTCTCCTGGTAGGCACATGGAGGAATAAGGAAGAGAAATTCGAACGACCCTAAGAGCCAAGCCTCTGGATTGCCTTCTGCTCCAGACGTTCCCCCGGTACTGCCGGGTGCTGGATTAGCAGCGGGAAAACCTGCCTGTGCGCTTCTCTCTGGGCAGCCTGTATTCAGCACGTGCCAGCAAAGACCTTTTTAAAGATGCTCCACTTTCACCAGCCGGAGGGATTTTTAAAGTTCTGGGGTGGAAGGGGGGCTTCTGGCTCTCTTTATGCAGCAGACAGTTGCCAAGTCATTGTTTGCCACGATTAGATGGTTGCTGTGGGTGTCCTGCACGACAACGAAACCTGTATTTATGCCCTCCCCCGTACTTGTGGCCTCCTGCGTTAGGTGGTCACCGGTGTTAATAGCCGATGAAATCTCCTTCCCTGGGAAATGTCCAACTTTTGCATAATCCTTCACTCTCTAACAGGCAGCCACCTGCCCGCCACGCTCCGGCCACCCGTGGGCCTGCCCAGCTGTGTAAATGGCATGGCAATCAGCGTGGCAGGGCAGCTCCAGAGGCACCACCCCGCGCCCGCAGATTACTCTGCAACATGTTTTCAAGCCATTGACTTTCACATTGCAAACAAAGTCTTTTTATTTGACCTTTTAAATGCTCTGTTGCAAAACGCAGAGGAAGTGCAGTGACGGCACATATGTGGAAATTGCTTTCCTGCTGATTTTTGGTGTACTTTGGCCCATTACAGTGGTTACAGAGGTTTCTTTTATTATTTTTTTTTCTTTCTGTTTTTTTGGTAGGGCCTGGTTCCCTAGGGTGTCCATTATTAACGTGTTTAACTCTAAGCCATTAATGGCATCCCTGGCTGTATTCCCAGCAGATGCATCTGAGGCTGGAAGGAGTGACAGGCTTGTCATCTCAAAGATGCATGTTCCAGCCCTGCTGCAAGCACTCCCTGCGCCGCTGCAAGGCCAGCACACGTGCCAGGATGAACTTTTCTCCCGGCACCTTATCTAGCACAACTGATTAACTTTTCACGTTATGCCACCTCGCATCCCCCGCCCTGCACACAGGCTGAATGCTGCTTTCTGTCTCGTTCCTGAGCCCTGACTGAGGGAGCTGCTTTACCTGCGAATTGCCTGACCCCGTGCCTGGAGCCACAGGGAGATCAGCCTGGCAAGGGCTCCGGCAAGTGCACTCCTAATATGACTGCTCTGGTGCTTAAAAAGGGGTAGGGTTGAACACCGGATCGGTGCCCTGTTTTGCCTCAGCGACAAGCTGCTGGGGAAGGACTTTGATTTAGTCGGATGCAAGAGCTCACGTTGTCCTTGCTTCTGCCCGTAGTCTTTGGTCACAGCTTTTCCCCTGGGTTCCAGCGTGGGTTTTTGAACAGTCACCCCGCTCCCGCTGTCCCTGGGACACAAGCATTACGAACAGGGTGCCTGCAGACTCGAACATAGCAATCCACTCCACCTGCGGAATGCCAGGATGGCAAATTAAAGCCAGGGCTTAAAACGAAAAATATAGACTAGAGCCAGAACTTTCCGTGGGGCTTGGTGTGAAAGCAGAATCCCCTTTCACATGGCTGGGGATGGTGAGGTTCGCGTCCGTTCAGCCTGGGAGCAGTGAGACCTCGGGCACGCTGCAGAAGGGAAGACAACTGGAGCAGGCCGCCTGCTAGAGCATCTCTGGGGATGAAGGAAACCTAGGCTGAGTTCTGTATTTGGAAACAATTTTATATCCCGATTCTGAACTGCAGTCCAGACCAAGACTCTGATTACATGTTCACAGAGTTACACAACTCCCATCGTCTATAAAAAATGAACTATTAACTGGGACTAAGAGACACTGACCCCATAGCCTTCTCACTCAGCGACTCGCCCCGGCTGCAGAGCTGCACCTTGAAGCAGAGCGTGCAGGGCCCTGGGCCGGCTCCCCCGTCCCCAGCGATGCCCGCGCTGGCGGGCTGCCTTCTTCCACAGGAGGCAAAGCAGCAGCCCTCTCCCGCTTTCTCTCTCTGGGCAGTCATTCTTGTGACGAGCTTTGCTTTTCCTGTGTCAGCCTGTTTGAGCCCACCGTACGCTGCCTGTGTGATGAGAGAGGTGCCAGGCAGCCCCGCGCCTGCCCACCTCTCCCTGCGCGGCCAGGAGCGGTTCCCAGGGCGGTTCGGCAGCGGCTGAGAGCCCTGGGCAGCAGCACCCCAGGAGCCCGCGCGGAGTGCCTGACTCTCACTCCTCAAAGGCTTATTAACGAGTGCTCGGCCCGGCACGGGCTGGGGTGGGGGAGTGTTCTCTGTGCACAGAGTGACAATAGCTGCCACGAGTCTCACTTTTTGGGGGATTTTCAAAGAAATAGAAACTAAGTTTGAAAAGGAAGATGCTACTTAACACGCTATGACAGATGTATTCACGCTGGCAGAATTACATTGTGTTTTGTGCTTATTTCCACCAGACATGAAAGGAAATTGGAGATCTTCTCCAAGAGATTAGAAGTGTGGCCACGTTGTCTGAGGAGTTGTTTTCCCCTCACCATGCTCACCCAAGTTCTCTGGCCAGACCGTAATCTGAATTAGTTAAGGGGGTATAATCCAGGAAAAAACCTCAGCATGAAGTTTAGCTGGTATTGATAGACTCAAGCTAAAATCTTGTTAAAGGAATAGTTATTTTGAGGGCCTACATTTCTAAAAAATAAAAATTAAAATAATATACCAAGAAGTGACATGCTGAAAAAGTTGCAAGTTGACCACACAAAGCATTTTTGGGAATCTTGACCAGCAATGTTTTGGCTTGTTGGGCGGCGCTCAGCGCACACATGTCAGTGCTGTATCCAGTACGTGCTTTCCTCACTGAGAAAATACACAAATGTGTAGAAAACTCAGCCAAGGGGAAAAATCGGTCCTTACACCAACCATGAAAAGGTGTTTTATTTATTTGTATCGTCACTCAGAGAACGTTGCCACAATCACATTTAAAGTATTAAATAGATTGTGGCTGAAGATTACGTTTGAGGCAGCTGAGGCAAGCTTTTCTGTTAAAAAGGCAAAATAAAACAAACACAGGAAAGAAGCTCTGGGAGAAGGAGCCACAGGAAAGCAGTAAATCTGCGAAACAGGAGGGTAAAGCACTGTCCAAAAGATCTCGTTTGAGATTTATGCTGAACAATAGTTAAGTAGTAATGAAACAAGGCACTCAGTCTTTAGCTGACTTCACTTGTATTTAATGGTTCTCACCGGACTGCAGGATGAGACCTTAATGATCTTAGTGTGTAGCGAAAAGTTCATTTCAGTAATCTATTCTCGAGGCTCTTTCGGCCTGGAACGCTTGAGAGGAAGGCGGTGCTGCGGCGCGGGGAGGATCTGAGGCGAAGCCTCGCTGGGACCCGCTCCTGGGTGGCTCCAGCTGCGGCGTTGAGCACAAAGGGCAGCTTCTGCAGTGGCGATGCTGGCAGACCCGCAGACCAGGAATTACAGTAATCCCATCTCGCTGCGGCTAAACTGTGCAACGGCTTTCACAACAGCAAGGGACCAGGCAAGATTTAATCCGGGAAATGTTCATAAGATAGCAAAAGGTTGTTTCAGTTACATTTTAATAGACGAGGCTCTTACTTCTCTTTTGACAAGCATAGCTCCCACACTTTTTGCGAATGTGTAATGTGGATATAGTAATCTCTGGGAGTGTGTTTTGAGTAAATAATTATTTTCAAGGATAAGAGAAAGAAAACAACCCTTCAGTTATGGTTAGGATTTTGGTTTTGCCAGTCAAAGCTCCTCTTCCTCTAAAACATCATAAACAATCTTTTCAGCTGCAGAAGGGCCTGTCACGAGGCATATGTAAAGATGTGGGGTAACAAGTGGAACGGCACACATTGACTGTCCCTCAGGCTGCTCGTGTTAAAAGGTACCGCTGACGTACATATTACAGGTTTTTACGGGAAGGGTTTTTTTTGTAATTGTTACATCAACACCTGCGATCATTATAGCGGAAAAGAGACCCAGAAGGATTGATTTCTTCTGCAGGTTTTGAGTCACCTTATTTTGAGCACTTAACACTGTGAATTTTCTCTCTCTCTCTTTCGCAGTAAGGCCCTTGCTGTGCCTTGTGCACGTTGAATCCCTCCCGGGGTCCAATGGGCCAGCATCCATCATGAGAGCTAAGTGTGTGGGCGAGAGCTCTGCTGGTCTGCAGCCAGAGATAGCATTCCCTCAATTTTTAAAATAAAGTTGCAGGGAAGATGAAAGTAATTTTTTTCAGTAGGGATATGGGGTGATAAGGCAATAAAATCGGTGAAGAGACCTGTTACAAATCACAGCATAATGTGTACATGGAATAACCTTAACCAAACACGCCAAAATTGGTTGTTCTGAGTGGAGGCTGAAGGTCAAATCATTCGTCTCTCCAGGAGTAACGACCCGAGTCCTGGCCGGCCCTTCAGACCAAAGTGGAGGTACCTTCCT
Organism: Dromas ardeola; assembly: GCA_013398915.1. Taxonomy (NCBI): domain Eukaryota; kingdom Metazoa; phylum Chordata; class Aves; order Charadriiformes; family Dromadidae; genus Dromas; species Dromas ardeola. The sequence continues at coordinate 285,926 of VYZM01008065.1, forward strand.
GTGGTGATGCTGGTTTGGACTCTGATGAAGCCCCACCTCTGGGGCAACAGCTGGACCTGGGTAAGAGCTGTGTGCCGGGCATGGACAGTCGGAGAAGTCAACACGAGAGTGAAACAGGTAACGGAGGACAGGTAACGACATAAAGCAAAGGAGGACAAAGACATATCTGGTCATTAAGTCCAAGCTTTATAATTGTTCTAAAAACCAATTTTTTGTTTGGGCATTATTTGTAACAACTGAATGACAGGCTGATCAATTTTGATTTGCTCTGGCAAGAGCATTTATAAGGACACAATAGCTATGGGGAGCTCTCTGAACACGTGTAGACGTGTGTGTACAGAGTACTGCCAAAGAGACTGGGCATGTGTTCACGGCTGCGTGCGAGGCAGCGAATTCCTGCCACAAGTCCTGGGAATCAACAGCACTTTGTCTCCCATCGCGCGGCCTCATCAGCCTTGGGCGCACGGGGAACGGCTGTCAGAATTCCCTGTGGCAGTGCCCGAGTCCCCGGGAAGGAGCCCTGGGCCTGGAAAAGGATGCTGTGAGAGGTCTGCAGTTCCGTGCTATTTTTGCCTGTTTATCTGGTCAGTGCCAGCCCATTTTGTGGGCAGCTTGTGCTTGTCTCAAGGTATTTGGATTTGATAATCTGATCAGTGCCAGTCCATTCTTGGCTTCTTTGTCCACCTGCTGACTCCCTTGTGTTACCCTTCTGGTGCTCCATCCATCTGTTAAGAATTTACTTACAAAATGCATTAAAATAAATCACTGTGATTTTATGTGCATAGGGATCCTGTTTCCAGCATTTCAAAAATCCTAATAAATAACTGTGTCTGTTAGTAACAGTATCATAAAGTCTTGTACTTTACCATGAGTGATTTACAGGGAATGCCATGATGCTTAGAAAACAGCCTTTGAACATTCAAATTTGGTGGTTTTCAGGATTCATTTTATACTTTGTTGTCGGGTAATGCAGGTTTTCAGACCAGGTGCATGAGCTGAACTCTATTGTCAAAGAAATATATTCAGAGACAGAGTACAAGAGCTTCCATCAAATTATTGCTTGACCGTAAAGAAGGTCACAGCTGAGACCTGGGGCAGTGGAGATGCTATGGATCCAGACGTTTTTTAGTTTTTGGGCTATTGATTTTTCCGTGGGGGAGGACGGGATGGCCCTGCAAGGAGAGAAGACCATTTTCCATCCTCTGCTGACCTGAGCATTGTTTGTACCAGCATGAGCCCTGCGATAGCTGGGGGAACCTGGAAGGGCTGATGGCACCAGTCAGTGCTGGTCAGACAGGAGTGTGGGGCCGGGTGCTGGCCGAGTCCCTGGTGGTAACAGGGCTGGAGCTCATGGGGGAAGCAGGTCATGTTCAACCTCCTTCCTAACCTGCAGCGCAGCACCCCTGAGCTTCAGGAGCAGCTCCTCATGGGATGGCCACTGAAGGTGTTAGCTCCATAACCATCAAACTGTTGAAGATAGAGGAGGGGAGAAAGACCTGCTGGAGGCAAGGTGGAGACAGGTCGTAGATGTGCTGGCATTTGGAAGCTGCTGAAAGGCCGCAGGGAGGCTTTGCAGCTGAGTGGCTCTGGTCATAGAATCAGTCATAGAATCGTTTTGGTTGGAAGAGACCTTAAGATCATGAAGTCCAGCCATCAACCCAGCACTGCCAAGTGACCACTACCCCACGTCCCTCAGCACCACGTCTGCCCGGCTTTTCAATACCCCCAGGGATGGCGACTCCACCACTGCCCTGGGCAGCCTCTTCCAATGCTTGACAGCCCTTTCCGTGAAGAAATTTCTCCTAATATCCATCCTAAACCTCCCCTGGCGCAACTTGAGGCCATTTCCTCTTGTCCCATTGCCTGTTCCTTGGGAGAAGAGACCGACCTCCCCGGCTACCCCCTCCTTTCAGGGAGCTGCAGAGAGCATCTCCCCGGGTTCCTGCTGCTCGTCACCACCGAGTTTCTAGCTGTTTCCGGGAGACTGACCCTGAAGGGGGACTGCTGAATACAGCATAGTCGACACCATTTTATCTTCTTGTAGAATGGTTGCAAGCTGTAGTTTATATAAATGAAGCCTTTATCTGTAACATACCAGTTAAATCCATAACGTTATAGGACAAGAAGGGTGGCTTGGCTGCTACAGGCATTAAAATCTTTTAACGTTATGTCCCAGATAGCGAGTAATGTGATCTAAAAAGATTCTAATGCATTCAGCAAAGCCAAACACAGCAAGACCTGAACAAACCCCAGCGCACACCACGACAACCAATCTAAAATATAGGTCAATGTTTTCAAATTTAGTGTAAGGTCTTTTGATCTAATTAATCTATATCTACCAATATGTTAATGAGAGGGAGACACAGAAAGCTGACTGCCACTGCAAGGTCCCCAAGGCTGAAAGAAAACAGTCGCAGCTTGTGGCTAATTATTTTTTCCTTAAAATTTATACCCTGAAAGATAAGCAAACATGGTGTTTATTTGACCTGTGCACCTTGTACCAGGCTTTCTTTCCAGATACTCTTCTTTAAAGCAGCAATTAAAATGATAGAAAAAGAGAAGAAAATGCTGCTGAAAAGACAGCGGCACAACAAGGAATAAAAGGGGTGAACATGGCTTGAAATTACAGGAGTCGCTGCAAGATGTTCATCACCTTTCTTCGTGGCCGTGCAAGATGCGGGCTGAGTTTCCAGCCCTGCTGATTCTCCTCGCGGGTCTCATGACATCTGCCGCATTCTTCCTGAGAACCCAAGCCTGGATGGTCTCAGCTTTGCCGTAAAGGGTGCCTCTGCCCCACGCTCCGAGGGAGTAAGGCATGGCCATGGCGCCCCAGGGTGGTCTGCTGCCCTTGCCCATCCTCTGGGACGCCGGCCCCTGGCACCGCACGCCTGGAGCAGCGTCGCCCTCGGCACGGGGCTGTGCCACGCACCACGCTCTGGTTACTCCTGCTTCATTTACAGCCTTTACGTCCCTCACCAAGGTAAGCTGTAATCCTCGGGGAGCTATCAGGATATCTGATTTATGCAAGAGCCTGTAATAAACTTACGACAGTTATTTCTGTAGCTAATGGAATGTAAAAATTCAGATAACATATGTTAATACTGATAAGCAGAATCTCTGATAAGAACACCCCCCTCCACTCAATAGGAATACTCTGCTCTGACTGCGCTGGTGCCTCTGCCCCTTGCTGTCAGTGAGGAACTTTCCTGAAAGATGCATTTGCAGAATAGAAGTAGACTACCAAGACTGAAGTTGTCCATCACTTGACGTAGACCTTGTTCTTCCCAAGCACGTAAGTTGTGCCTGTGTACGGTGACTCTGTTTAACTTAAGATGAGGCAAAGAAGGGGACCTTCCTGATTTACATGGTGTTGCATCTTTGGGAAACAAATTTAGAAAACATGATGCCCAGTCAACGCTCCTGGCAATGACAGCGTTAGCTGCTGCACGCAGCTGCTCCCACTAGTGACTGACTGGAGCCCAAAGGCTCGACATGGGGGCTTTGATCATTTGTCGATGCTTTTGAAATGCGCAGCTTTTCTTCTTCTGTCCTAATGGCTTTATAACTGATTCATAATCTCACTCTTCTGAATGAGGTTAAGATATGGCTGAATGTGTTGCTGAGTAAATGGCTTGCTTTGTGGTGCTTCTATTAGGCTTGAAAGAAAGTATCACTGCCTCGCCTAAGAAGAGGTTTCTATTTCATATAATAGAGGACATACATCCCGATGTGCATGCTGTTTATAATGCATTGCTAGAATTTATCATAGGAACATCCAGACCTCTTAAACACGCACTAAATTTAACTTTAAAGCAATGCTAATTCAGGGGGAAAAAACAGTATGCCTCATCTGTCGTCAACTTGATAGTCTGTGATATGTGTAACCAATTGTTCTTATTTACATTAATTTGCATTGTGAAAAGCAATTTTACAGTTTCAGTCAGACTTAATAGGCAATTTGCAGCTCACTGCCTAATGGCGTAGTTACTTAAGCCTGCCCCCAGGGTGCTTTCTAGACCTGATATGAGACTAAACCTTTTAAATGTTCAATTGAACATCTTAAAAAGTCAAAAAGTCTTTAGCTATTAGAGCCGGTTCCTACTTGCCTTGTCATATTTGATAGTATTGTTACAGATGCCCTTTGATTCAGATATATTTTGCCCTAGACTGCAGAAATGGTGATTTGATTCTACAAAACATCATGGCATGAATGGCTCCCCCCGCCCCCGGAGGCACTTTGCTGAAGGAAGAAGGTGAAGGTGGCAAGCCTTGCACCATGGCCCTTGTGGATCAGTAGATCTGCTGCCTGCACGTAATGACTGACTTTTCACCAAAGCGTCTCATCTTAATGACACATTTCCGTATTTACGAATGCGTGAACCATCTTCGGTAGGTGTGATAAAAGCTAATTTTACAAGAAGACTGAATGAAAGCCCTTAATTCACAAAAATTTTACTTCAGGTTGAATGTATTCGGGGCAAACTGAAAACCAAAATAACCCACATTTGGGTGATGCTGCAGAGGCTATTGTGGGTTTTGGCACTCTCGGAGCACTACCTAAGAGAGGTTCTTTGCCTTGTCAAGTTACTTTAGCAGCTTATCATTCCTCGCATAGTATATTTGGTTGTTGAAGAGGCACTTTGAGAAAGCGTACAAGCAGTCCTGTAGGGAAGGTCACTGGTTCTGAGTGGTGCACCTGAGGGAGGAAGTAGCAAAGACCTTCTCAGAAGATGGAGCCCCACTTCTTAATTCGTCGACATGCAACAAGTGAAGTTCGCGGAATGTTTTAAGTTGTTTATTTTATGAAGAATAGAACATACATGAGACTGAAGCAGGTCACTGATGGTGGACGCGTTGAGCAATGACCATGGTTGTATCTCTCCGGCTTTGGTATCTAGTGAGTCATGTGGAAGTGTCAAGCGGGAGTGAGTTTTGTAAGAATGACACAAAAGATGTTGTGTTGCTTGGTCATACTTGTACTAATGATTAATGGAGACAACAGGGAGTTGGGATACTCACTCGTTTACATGAGGATGTTGAGGAGTTTGAGATCAGGATGCACCAAGACCCGCGTTACTGTTGTAGTTTGACAGCGATCCTCTCTCACGTTCAGCAGGGTTCATTTCCAGCACACTTCCAGATGTTGAGATATTTGTTTCTAACCCGTGCTGATATCACATAGATATATGCACTTCGCAACAGATTATGAAAATGTGTGAATGTTATTGGATTTCTGTCTTCTGTAATATGATAAAGGAAATACAGGGTTTGCTAAATGCCATTTTCTAGGAAAGAATATTGTGCCCCGCTGAACTAATGTAATACCACCGTCTCCCTTCTTTAGGAGTCCGCTTTATTTCTGCAAGAGGGTTTTACTTCAAAAGATGTCGCAATTCACTTAATAGTAGTGTACAAGAGAGATTCAAAAAAATTGCTACAGCTGCGTGCTAGTTGGCATATCTTGCATTTGCAGCATTGTGCAGAGTGTGGAAAGATAGTCAAGCAAAGTTACGTATCAAATCACCCCATGTCATAATGCAAAAAGTCCCTTATCTACAATAAGCTCAAAGTATTTGTGGCTGTGAATATCCCAGCCAGTTTATCAAACAAATAGCTAAAGTAAAATTATCCTTTTAAGATGTTTTTCGACTAGATCTGGCTAGGTTGAGGCCATCTGAGCTTTGTGATGCATGGAGGTGGTGTAGGTAGCCTAGGCAATCTGGCACTGTCTATATTTGTACTTCAGAATATCAGTGATCTAACCTGTTTTCAGTTTTAAACCTTTTTTTTTAAGATGGCCTTTGCTGTTTTCTCACTGCATCGTAATTAAAAAGCACAATAGTTCAGCAATCAAAGTGCGAGAGGTTGAAGACAGCCTTTTAAAATGGGAGGTATAGGACATTTTACAGCACTAGCATGAACCTTTGCTACTTTTCGGAGGTTCACTTGTAACACGGCTAATATTTTTAGCTTTTTATGAAAAAGATTGACAATTACGGCTGCACACAGTGTGTACCATATTCCGTGGCTGAAGGCGGCGTTAGCCCCGGGGCAGGAACGGGGCTGGAGCTCCTCTCCCTCCACCCACGCCGGGACGGTCTTGGTTATGGTCTGGCCGACCCCACCGGGGCCTCGCCGCAGCCCAGCACTCTCGCAGGTGACTTTGCTGTTGTCCTCTTGCACCATCTGCTTTGGTGATCCTGCTGCGGAGTTTGCCACAAAACCCACCAGGGAAATAATTTTTGTTTTTTTTTTTTTTTCAACCTGCTCTGGATTCTTCCTCTGCGCTCACCAGGCAGAAGCCCACACCTAGGGGTAAAGGCTGCTTGCCTGGGACAACCATCCACATCCACAGCCAAGCTTTGGTTTGCTTCCCACCCCGACGCCGGGGCGTTCACTCAAAATGCTACGGGTGCTGGCAGTGCTCCCTGCTGCTCAGCACGCATTTTAGAAGAGTGATCTTGTGGAACTGCCATCAGTCTGTGCTCTACTTCCCGGACACCCAGCTCTCTGCAGGTCTCTGTAAGTCAGTTGGGTTTTGTGTTTCAAAGTCTATATTCTCCAAAATGCGGAGGTAATGTTTAAGAAAAAAAAAAATCACAATAGTGGAAGATTTTGGATTAACTGAGTTCTCTTACCTTTAAATCAATGACCGACAAGGACAATTTCTAGTTTGCTGTGGCACAGTGCAGACACAAAGCTGGGTTTTGTTGTTTATTACTGTTTAATAAACAGCAACCTGCGGATATAAGATGGCACTTTGCAGACTGGTAACAGGCTATGCTGTCGCGAAGATGATGCACTGCATCTAACCCTTCTGGTAATGGACACCGGGCTTTTCATCTTTCATTGATTTTTGCAAGATGGGTTTTATCGGCGGAGCTGCACACCCTCTAGGTTCATCCTGAATACCGAGTATATTCATTAAAGCGTAGAGAGGAGCTCAGGATAGACATTAGTCCATTAATCACTTGCACATATAATGACCTTCATGCCTCTATCTCAAATGGCTGGCCATGTCAGCCTGAGCGGCAACGCCGAAACTGGTGAGTTCTCAGCCCAGGCGAGGAGCAGGCCAGCGCGCTCTCTGCGGGGGGAGCAGAGCCCTGCGAGGAACACGAGCCTGCGAAGAGCTGATCCCAGGAGGTGAATAGTGTGGCCAAAAGCCAACAGCCGTGGGAGCGCCGCTGGTCCCAGCAGACCCCGGCAGGGCGGGCGCTGGGCAGAGGGCAGCCCCCGCCGCCTCCGTGCCCATCAGCACCCGTGCCGGACCCGGCCCTCGCTGCGGGAGCTGGGGGTGCCCGCGGGGTAACGCGGGGCTGAGAGGTCCTCACCAACAGAAGGTGGTGTTCATCTTCAAAATGCTGATATCCACAGAGAGGATATTTTGACCTACTGAAATGAAGTCCTGTACAGATTGCTCACAACTTATTTGCATAGTTGTTCCATGTCCAGAGTCCTTTTCGGCAGCAAAGAATGATCATTAAGGCAAATTGGAAATCAAATGAACAGACATGTTGTGCTTTCAGTGATTATGCCAACATTTTAAAACTGTGATTACCGCATAGAACAAGGCAGAACATATTTCTTTAAAAGGAATTATATACAAAAGCATGAAACTTTTTCTGCAGCTATTCTGATAACAGAGTGCAAAGACTGTCTGCACAAAGAGGACAGACAGCCATAAGAAGATGTTCAGCTTGAGTGAACTTTCTGCCTGTGCTGGTGCAGCGGCACCGGGTGCTTCGAATGTGGTGGGATCTTGTGAAGAAGAGACTGTGGCGCCTTGCAGCTGCCAAACCCGGCACCCGTACAACCTCAAGGACTCACCCCTTGATGCTAAAGAGCAATCTGATCCCTGACGTCAGAGCTTTTGTGCAGTGATATTTGGCTTGTGTTTCTGCGGGACTGTTGCAGGAGGCAGCCCTGGGGCTGGGGGCAGGAGCGGCGTGCTGCCCTCACGCTGCCCAGCCCGGAGCGGCCGGGAAGCCAGCGCACCCCAGCATGGTCCGGTGCCCTTCTGAAGGAGGGTCTGTGCTGCCCTGGTGCGCTGCCTCGTGGGAAAGTGCACGTGCCATGGTGAAGAGCACCCCAGCAGGAGCCATGATGGAGCCGTGATGGAGCCGTGATGGGGAGCCGAGGGTGGGCTCCGTGTGCCTCCGGAGCACGTGCATCAGGTAGGGACAGGCGGGAGCGATGCTCAGCGGGGAGCCACAGCCAAAGCACGCGCCAAACGGAGGGGTGATTCTGAGGATGCTCAGTGAAGTTGCAGAAACAGGACTTGGGCCAACTGGGGGTGTGGGTCCCACCCGGTGTCCCAGATGGGTCCTTATGCTCACAGTGTGCATGTATTCAGTCAAGAGCAACTGGATCTTTGTCTGTGTCTCTCAGAGTGAGATCAAACTTTACAGTTCATCCCAACCTTCTGCCTTTTCTCCTTTTTTTTCAGGAGTTTTCCTTCTCTTTTGCCTGTTGCGGTGTTTTGGCAGGGGTGGGAGGTGTGTCACGAATGCAAATCCCTAAGTGAACACCAGATCGCTTACCGCATGTCAAGGGCTGATGTGGTCAGCGGAGCTTTCCCGAGGCGAGCTAGGCACGGCAGGAGAAACGAGGGGAAACTTAACAAAGTGCTGTCCTTCCACTGTGCCCGAAGGGCCCCGTCATGGCAGTGGCCCCGGCGAAGCGGTGGGTTTCCGCAGCAGGGCTGCCACTGAGGGCGCCGCCGGAGCCCCGTACCTGGGCACGCGCAGGGCTCTGGGCAGGAGGGGTTGGACAAACCCGAGAAGAAGTGTCTGTCTGCTAAACCAAGCGTGGCCTCGAGCACGGAAACACTGTCAAACGGGACTGGCTGTGGCTGAGATTGCTTGTTTCCCACTTGAGTTGGAATGCTCAGACTGCTGCTGTGATACAGCCTATGAGCTGTGTGATACAAAAACGCTTTTTAATTTATCTGGAAATGGTTCTGATACACTGAAAATAGTGATCATGATGGTTGCTTTTGATTTGCTTTTCTTTCTCATCCATAGTGCTGTATACTTTCCAGAAAACTCCAGTGTTTTCGGAGATTTTGCCAATTCTTTATTTTCCTCCACCAAATGTCTGCTGGACTTTGAAAAAAAGAGGAGACTCTGTCCGCTGTATTTGTGAGGTTTCGCTGGCTGTCCTCAGAACACCCGCATTCGAGCAGCTTGTCTGGGGATTTTTAGTTAACTGCTGGGGAAGCTGCTTTATGACAAAAGTATGATTAATGATTGCTTTTGCGTGTTTCTTATAAATGAGATGCTCTGTCACTAAATAAATACACAAATAAATGGGCTGGGTGTAAAAGAACATGTTTTTCATCAAAAATGACATCCTCAGTTGTGAATTTTAACAGATGTCATGAAACCAAAGATATAATCTATTACAAAAAGCGTTTGAAGTTCTATTTTAATTAACTTGCAAAGCCATCAGGACTCTTGGAGAGAAAATGATATGTGTAGTGTATCTCAAGAACTGCTTGAACGTGATCCCCGGGATGCGATGGGCATGGCTGGAGAACAGAAGTACAGCGCACAGAAGCTAAGAGCAGTCACTGCTGTAGTAGCGCGTAGTTGATACTTAGCAAAGAAACCCTGGCATGGAAAGCAACTGTGAAAAGATTGCTGCCGCTGCCTTAAAGAGCCCTTTGTATTGCTGCAGCAAAAGAGGAAAGGCTCTGATGCTGAAGCCAGTGTTTGAAGAAGCTGAGCCTTACCAGAAGCAGAGAATGGTATATCCCGGGGTAAGAGTATATTCCCATAAGGATGGTGAATTTATTTTAAATCATTTTCCCTGGATGCTCTTGCATCCAAAGCCCCAGCCGGGCAAAAGCAGGAGCCCCAGCACCAAAGGGGGCTCAGCGTACCTTGTAAACAAACATACGTCATGAACTTCGCGTGATGGTGACGCCTGTGAACCTGAAACACATATCTCAGGTGGAGCAGGTACCCAAAGTGGCCAGAACTAGGTCTGAAGGCAGTTTTCGACTTGCCCTCCTCCCGTGCTGCCCAAGGCAGACACCAGCGTGGTAAGGATCGCTGCCCCTTCACGGCCTTTGGGCAAACGCTGGGGCTGATCTTCAGCAAGCGCAGTGCGGCGTCTGCGTTGTGCGCGTGTTGGTGGGCACGCCATCGCACGCTGCAGGCACCTTGCAGCTTTTCTCCTCCAGAAACCTCTGACTGAGTGAAAGAAGACTGGGACCACAGTGGATTTATCTCTGAATATATTATATTGGCTGCGGCTGGAGTTCCTGCTCGCTTTGTAGCATCGCTGTGTTCTGACTGAAGGTAACCATATGCTGCATTTCCATAGCATGTGTTTCAATGAGATTTCTATACCAGAGCAGATGGGCATGCTCCAGTATGGCAGAATTGTGTCTCTGTAGCACCGCTACGAACCCCGGTGTGTAACCATGGAGTAGACGGCACTTCACGTTTGTGTATGATGAGCGTGTTTTAAATAGGCTTGTGATTCCCCTAACTAATATGAATTCCAATTAATCACTCTTCCAAAATCGCAGTGGCATGCCCACCGCTCACTGGCTTTCCAGTTTCATATTGTCACTCTTTTTGCTCCTCGTGATGCCATCACTGGCTGTGTCACACTGCTGCGCTGGGGAGGTGTCCCAGCCCGGGGTGCAGCCGTTCCTACACACCGCCTGTGGTGTGCTTGGGCATCAGCAGCACAGCACTCACCGGTGAGTCAGTCACCAGCCTGCTTCTTACCCTGCCCGTGTTCAGCATCTTGCTCTGCTCTGGAGTGCCTGCACAATGCTGGGCCAGTCATTTGGGAGCACGTAGGTGTCTACTTTCTCATTCCAATAAGCAGGAGTTCATCCCCGTAGCCTGAGCTGGCCCCGCCGCCCAAGGCTGAAGGCCCGGAAGGCTGCGCTGCCGTTCGTGGGTGCAGGGGCAGAGCTGAACACCAGCCTCTGCCCGGGGAGGTGGCTCTGCGGCGGCGGGACCAGGCACAGGGAAGGGTAAAGCGCAGCGAAGAGACCTTCCCCTTCCCCTTCCCCTTCCCCTTCCCCTTCCCCTCCCCTTTCCTTTTTCCTTTCTTCTTTTTATCTAGTCAGGAGTATTAAANCCTTCCCCTTCCCCTTCCCCTTCCCTCACATCCCGTTTTGCTGCTCCGTCCCGGTCCACGTTTCCATCACTGCTTTACCACCTGGGTACATGCAGGCCATTTTCTTTCACCCACTCATCTCCTGGTTTATTTGATTCGGAAATAATTGTGCTCAAGCATTAAAATAGTGTGATTCAAATTATTTTTAAAGAGCTACATGACTGCTCAGGGGCTTACGTGGAAGAAATAATGGGATGAATAAATGGATGACTGGCGGATCTGAGTTTTAAATGCAAAAAAAGAACCCAGTTGCCTCAGTCATAAAGGTGGGATTTGGAGTCTTATTTGAAGGTTTATCTAAAGGGTGTATGTTTGGTTATGTCTGCAATTTACAGATTGATCCCCAGTGTGAAGTTTTGCAGAGAAAAAGCTATTATTTTAGTGTCCGGGAACAGTAAGCGGGGCTGGATCCACCAGAAGGCGGTGGATTGTCAGCGTGAAGGAAGCCAGGCAGCACTTGCCCTTCATCGCTGTCTGAATGTGGGCTCTCGACTAGAAAAGAAGCCCCGAGGGCTGGCAGAGGATTATCTCTGCGGCTCTGCACAAGTTCGGGGTATAGCCACCGGAGCAGCGGGCGCCTCCGATTTTATACCAACTTAGCCGAGATAAAGATCGGACTCAGTGCTTCGAGCCTCTGAAGGCAGCCTGATAAAATTAGCAGGAGTCATTTTTTGTAAAAACGTCTTTTGATAGCTTAGCAAAAGCCAGAAGATTAAATACAAGGAGGAGGACTTCAAGCCACGGTTTCTCTGTTGGTGTAAACAGGTATCATTACGCTGAAACAAAGGGAAGGGATCTTAATTTACACAACCTGAAGGCCTGACAAATTCCCATTTGTTTGACACTATAATGAATAGCCATTTCATGGGCATGAGATGAGTTCAGGTGAAAACCTCAGGTTTTTAATTTCCTGCCTGTCTCACCCCGATCTGTATAGCAACCGGCATTATTTCACTGTAGTTGTTTTAAAAATTAAATTATAATACACTCTAGTCAATCCTTCCTACTGAATGATGGATTCCTACTGAAGGAATGATCCTTCCTACTTTTTTTTATTTGATTTTTGGTTTTTAGTTTGACATCCTCATTGTAATGCACCTTCATTCTGATTCCCACTAACTGCTCGGGATTGTGACTTCTGTGGAATTTTTCAGGGCCAGACCTCTAATAGAAAGCTTGCAGCTACCCGTGGCCGGGCTCCGCCGTGCGACGCCGGGAGCGGGAGCCAAAGGTGCGGGGCCGGGGAATGCAGCAAAGCTCTGTTTGCCCCGCGGGCAGAGGGAGCTGCCCCCACCTTTGCTGGGCGTTTTTGCAAACGGTGTAACGGAAAAGTTCCGTTATTTCTGACCTTTCTGTCCACATCGTAGCGCAGCTGTTGCCATTTGGGACAATTTGAGGTGCTTCAGGCTGTTCTGTGCTAGTCAGCAAACCCTTCTAGCACCATCACGAGCCATCTCCGCAGCTGGCGTGGCGTGAAGGCGAACGCTTTGGGGCAATTCTGAGCAAGAGTTCCTTCAGCAGCATTTCTTTTCCTGTAGTTTGATGCCAAATACGAATTTTCATTTATTATTGTACTGAGCAGGATAATGCAGGTTTTTCTTGCTGTCTTCCAAGAACCCGGAAAAGCGTACATTTATCTGAACCTATAATTTATTGGTGTAATGACCAAGAATCAAAGACTGAGGATAACTAGCAACGTCAAGCCTTTTTGATGTTTAAAAAATCTCCCATTTTTTAAGGTTACTTGCTACATGCTTTGCTGTAGCCAACAGACGCAATTTGGGTCTCAGTTAACCTGCAGGTTGGGTCAAAAGGAACAACAGGAAAATTAAAAGAGTTTGACCAGCAAGAAATAATGGTGAGTTTCTCACAAAGCGGATGAAGGAGCAAGAACTGCAGCTGTGGAGCCGGAGTGCAGAGGCTTTAAGGGACTCTGGCAGCCATGAAGCTCCCGGTTCGAAGGCTGCTGGGTCACCAGGGAACCCCCGTCTCTCTCCTGCAGCAGAGGAGCCGCAGGGCACGAGCCCCAGCCCCGCACGCCGTCCCACGCTGACCTGCCCGCCGCGCTCAGCGCTCCCTCTGACAACGCGCCCACTACTGGGACCTGAGAGCGACATTCACTGGCCCCACCTAACTCGAGATTTTATAAATTATCTCTTCAGTAAATTCTACCTTTAATGCTTTCTCCATGCTGCTAGGAAGTACGCTGTTTACAGATGATTGCATTTTCTAAATGACGGCATTTGCTTCTTCGCCCTTAAGTGAAATGCCTGGAAAGATGTGTTCCTGCAGCCTTCCAGGGGCGTAGCGGGAAGGCCCTCCCTCCCTCCCGCGGCAGGACCGCTCTCAAAACACCACCCGGGTTTTAGCACTGGATTTATCTCCACAACGCACCGTCATTTAAAAGCTTTCTGAGCTGTTGGTACTTACAAGGAACGTTTCTCGTGCAACTTTAGAGCACGCAAAGTAAATACGTCTTGCTTGGCAGACAGCTTGAAGAAAACCTACTTAGTTCAATCATTAGGTCAAGCCAAATAAATTTCTACCTTCTTCAAAGAAAATTACTAGTGAATGTCAAGGCTGAAGCGATTTTTATTTCCTTGACATTGAAGATTTAGTTACATCAAACAATAATGAACAGCTGAAAGATGTAATTTTGTATATGAAAAGAGTGCAACGACTCCACGTTCAAAGACAAAATAATTCTTGCTATTCACTGCATCACAATATTTAAATACTTGTGGCACTGAATACCAGCAAGACATTTTTAGAGGCTGCTGGTGGCTCTGAAGCTTAGTCCCCACTCAGTCTGTCAGATCTTTGAGTTTCAGAGGAAAAACTGTGCAGAAAATCTTGCTTTTTGGTCGTGCTTTTCATTCCGTTACAGATCAGTAAATGGTAGTAAATGGAGCTCTGGCAACGGGGAGGTCGCTGCAGGGCATTTGGAAATGAAAGGACTATTTTGTGTCTCGTTTAGAGACTTCTCTTTATTTATTGGTGTGTGTTATCCAGTGGCCGGGGTAATGGGCCTCAGAAGTAAGTGTTGTTTAAGTAAAATAGCTGTGGTTTGGGGGGGAATAACTAAATCAGGAGTTCTGAGAAGCAGCAGCCCTGTTCTCAGGCATCTGAGATGTATCTGCTACTAAAAGCAAAGCGATTTTTTCTAATTCCAAAATCCCAGTTTGCAAGGATGCTAAATCATCCTCGGGCTTAACACAATAGTCTCTTGGCAACTGTGGATGCTTATCTTGAAAGATTCATTTTTACAACAGATTGAATTCTCAGAAAGGAGGCCAAACATAAAGATGTTAGAAATCAAAGTGAAAATCCAAAGGGTTTTGAGGCTTGATTTGGTTAAGCATCCAAATGTTTGGATATTTATTTGAAACTTATTCAAGCGGCTTAAATCTAGAAAACTGGTAGTAGGCTCTATCCTCCCTGCTCTCTGACGGAAAGTCTTGGCACATACAGTTCCAAATTGCATTGACCTTTTTTGCTGCCAAATTCTATTGCATTTTCAATTCTAATTTGCTGTCCAATCCAGCCCCAAGGCCTCTAGCTTTTACTACCTTTCTAGGTTTCCGTTTCCGATTCAATGTGTGCTTTTCCCCCTTGCTTAATAGTCTTCATTTTTCCCCCGTTAAGTCTCATCTTATTACTCAAAAACTTAGGGACTGATATATTAGGTCAGACCGACGATCTGTCCATTTTCTTATTCTTTCTTCTGTAATTTGCCAGGTTCAGATGCTTCAGAAGGCATAGAAAAAACACAGAAATGGATGGTTATGGAAGCTTTGTCCATAGGAGAAAGGCGTCGTGTGTTTCTGTGGTAACACAGAAGGGTTTGTATCCTCTGCCATAATACCCAGCCGAAATAAGTGTTTGGTCTCTCTCTGGATTCTCTCAAATGTTCACTCTCGATAATATCCAGTGGCAGAGAGTTCCACAGGTTTGTTCTGGAGGTTTATTGGTTGTTCCTGCCTACGTTTGTATTTCCTCTGGTGATACCGGTATGATTTAGCTTTTTTGCTGGTTTGCTAATTTCCCAAAGTAGCGTCACTTGTGATTGTGGTTAATAAGCCAAATGTCGCTTCCTTTCGAGTAGTCAGGAAGACGCTATATAAAATGGATTTCAATACACATTCTCCCTCAGATTTTTAAAGTACATTTGTATAAAGTATATTTTTAAGTATATTGTAAAGTATACCCCCTGCCCGTGGTTACCTGGCACTTTTGCCGTTTCTTTCGATTTATTTCTTTATTTTAGCACTCGAGGCTTGCCAGCCGCGCTGGACTGGTGGGACCTTTGCAAATCTTCTTGGCAGCGCTTCCCCTCTTTCACTCAGCTTCCCTTCTCCCTATTGGATGCTTTTGATCCGTGCTTGGGATTTATCGGTTTAATTAATCTAATCTCTGCAGTATCATCCATGCTAACTGAAATGATTCCTGACGATGTTGTGTTGATCCCTGTGATTGCTGAATGAGAGTGAAGCTATGTGGCAGCATATGGCAGTGTTTCTTATCTGTGATCGCTAAGTTTAACATTTTAGAGGGTTTTTTTTAGTCCTTTTTCTTTTAGTCAGAGTTGTCTATTTGCTTAGAGATCAGGCCATTTTTGTGTGTTTCCTCATTGATAAAACTACGCTTTTTAATGTTCCGTAAAATCCTATTGTGTTCCCACAGACATTTGCAGGAGCAAACTTCATACACAGAATCACAGGGCATTGCTACAGTGAAATGCACACAAGTGGGGCCGAGCACAGGCTTTTTTTTTAAGTATGAAACTTTGTCTTTTGCTTTTAAATGTTTGCAGAAAGAACAATGCTTTTTAAATCAGTATGTGGCTGAATTAGTCCAGGACTACTCCCAGTAATGGCAATGGTATGGTTTCAGGCCCTCAGTGGTTATACCCCCAGTAATTTTATATCAGCGCTGTTTCCTGACTTACAAACTGCCAGGGAGTGGAGAGTGGTGATGGTAATCCTCTCTTCCAAGGATGCGCTGACGCGTTTTGGATCCCAGTGCCTGGTATTTATGGAAGGTTTTTCTAGTACAGGCTCAGCAGTTTGCACAGTTTGGTGAATTCGCTTAGAGTAATTAGTGCAACACCAGGCTGGATTTGCAAGTCTGTTTAAGCCATTCTACTTCAAGTATATCAAACTTTAAAACATCTACAGTACAAACATGGATTTTGTTTGGATTATTTCACGTGTTCTTCCAGCTCTACTGAAATAACTCAAGGGTGGGTAACTCGAGGGTTGGTTGACACAGGTCCTGGTCGTTCCGTAGGCTTGAGGCTCCCGCGTGGATCCTCTGATGGACCCCATGACTTTGCTGGCCCTGCTGACACCAGGGGATGACAGCGATGGTCCACTGAGCCCCGGCAGCCAGCAGTGCTGCTCTGCTGCGCTCCTCACGCGGGAATGGAAACTGGTCTTGTGGCCGCTGCAGTGTGTCCTGCTGTAACTGCAGAGCGGTGGCTTTGCCTTCCTGTTATCCCGATTCTGCCGTAATTGTTTATGTTAGCGACAAAACGACCCATCAAAAATTTACTCCCATTTGATTCATTTTTCACTTGCAAAACAGAGAATGAGTCCACATATTTTTAATACATTTTTTTCCCCCCAGGGATGGGCCAGTTCTATTCTACATCTCTTCTCCGGGATGAGCAGGAAGCCCTACAACGCATGCTCGCTGGAGACATTGTGTGGCAGAAGTTGCCTCAAGAGAATTTTCTTTCATGCTTTGTCCCCAAATGCTCACGCGGCTGTTCAGCGCTCTTCCACCAGTTATTAAAAGGAGCTTGTGCGTGTGTGGTGCCCTGTGAATGTGACTCGATGAACAGACCTCCTGGCAAATTTGGTGGGGTAGAGCAGATTGCTGCCCTGGAGAAGACCCAGACAGTGTGGGAGGGGCATTTTGTTTTGTTTTCCATAGAACAATTATAATTGCCTTGACATAAATTAACCCTGTGATACTGGCCTTTCCTTTTTGCAGTTTGTTCATTTGAAATCAGTCAGATAGCACGAAGAGATTTTTTTTTTTTTTTTTGCAACTCCTGGTCTAGGTTCCCTGCTAAAATTAACTTTTTTTCTCCCTCCAGAAGTAATTTTTGACGTTGTTCACCTAAAATAGTGATAAGAAGATCGGTGAAACTCTCCTGCCCCTATGTGTATCTTTAGAGAAGAAGTAGGGCGGCTTGACTGGTCACTCCAGGTCAGTGTCGGTACCTTGTACTGACCAGGTGACTTGCAGTGCTGAATTGCCGTGTTTTTCTGGATGTCACCAGAAATTGTGTTACTTGTGTTCACTGGTTACCTTAATTTTTACAGATAAGGTAATTCAGTGTAGCCGAGCCACCTCTTTTCTCTCAGACGTGCTCCACCCAGGTAGTTGTATTCTCTCCTCTCCCGAGAGCCGCTGGCGCTCATGCAGTCCGGTCTCTGTCACAGCGGCGTTGAAGCGATGCCCCGAACCGCTGGGTACCGCTTGGCTTCAGACCATTAAACTGTGGCCGCGTTTTCCCTGGGGGGTGCCAGGAAGTTATGTTGGTACTTTTAATCTGCATATTAGTTTTGAATTATACACACTCGAAGTTCTTCTAAAACTAACATCTTGTTGTCGTTTTCCCTCACCAGTGGGGCTGGCCAGAAGAACGCGGAGCCGCGATGGTCCGGGCTGTGCCCCAGCTGCCGGCGCGGCCCCCTGCCCGGGCAGGCGGGTGGAGGGACACAAACTGGTGCCAGTGCTGGAGGGTGAGTCCAGGCCGGTTAGCACATCACCGGTCCCAGGCACACCAGCAGAATAGCTGATATGAGACTTGATAATGAATAATTAATTAGAATGTATTCTAATTAGCGTCAATCAACTTGCGAGTATGGAAACAGGACCAGTAGATGAAACTGACTTTTCTTTTTAATGAGGTGACAAAGGCAGTGGACGAGGAGAGCACTGATAGAGCAGCCGGCTGCGCGGCGTTTGCGGTGAGACCGGTGTGGTGTGTGGGGAGGACGCGGGCTGCTGCCGGGCGGCCGCACGGAGGGCGGGAGGCGTGGGATAATCTGCACCCCCAGGGATGGGGACACGGGGAAGGCGCGGGCGCCCTGCTCAAGTCTGGCTGCGGTGGAAACCCTCTGCGCAGCTGCGGGGGACGTGCGTGGGGAGAGGGACCGCGTGGGGAGAAGGATGATATGGGGGAGAGGGATCATGTGGGGAGAGGGACCATACGGAGGGATCGTGCAAGGCCACGGGTGGCAGAGCGATAAGGGCCAGGAGAAGAAGCCAGGCTCCGAGGGGCTCGAAGGAGTCAGGCTGCTGAATTCAGGAATGAGATGGGCAAGGCACGATTCGATCTCAGCCGTCAATATGAGCACAGGGAGCTGGAGTTTGATAACAGAAAGCTTTTCAATTTAGTGGACAGGGATATAAGGAGATCTAAAGCTGGAAGCTGAGATAAACACAGATTTTATGTACGGTGGAGATAATTTGGTAGCTGGAGCATCCTACCAGAGCTGATGGCCGACTCCTCATTGCCAAAATGTCTTAATGGAGATTGGTTTGTGGTTTTCTGAAAGGGTGCTCTACTTGGAAAGGAATTAATCCTGGAAAGTTTTATGTCCGAGCCACAATGGATGCTCACAGCAGCCCTTCCTGGCTACGGACCCACCGTTACTTGCTGCAGGTACTTTATCTGGGGGCAGGACCACCCCCTCGCCCCGAGGCGGAGCGCAGAGCCCGGCCGATGCGAACCTGGGCCAGCAGCACTGCCCTGTGCGGCACTGCGGGGAATCAACGCCTCAGCTAAAGCGGGTTTGATTCCGAGAAGTCTTACGGACCCCAATAAAGATCAGTAATCATTAAAATTAACCACACGCTGATTTAATCAACATATAGCTTTGTTAATTACAGGCTCTTTCTTCGTGTCCATCTGTTTTAAAGATTTTCGTGAACCTGCAGCAGATGTTCATGTAAGTATAATAAACCGGTTGCCATGTAAATATAAAATTTTCAGGAGTGTTTGTGTAACAGACATCCAATTTATTTGTGTTGTTGTCAATATCACGTTTTCAGTGGCTTAAACACAAGACCGATAACTTTGTTAAAATCCCCGTTAGAGACAGTCTCTGCTGTGCCTCTGCCTGCCCCCCCGGCGCCCCACTCCTGTGCTGTGTGCTCGATGGCCCCGGCCCTGGGGGTATACCCTGGAAGGGTATAAAAAATCATATCTGCGCTCAGGGTGAGTACGGTTCCGTCACGGTGAGGGGCGTGAGTGGGGAGCGGTTGGTGCAGCACCTTTCCCGTCCCCCCCACTGCCGGCCGGGCCAGGGGAGGTGGCAGGGGATGCTCACACGGGTCCCACCGGGGGCCAGAGGGGCTGGGGGACACAGTGGCCAAACCGGGCTGGTGTGACGGTGCAGAAACCAAACTGGTTTTAAAACCGGAAATTGTTTTTTAAAAATGAATACGCCGTGACACAAACTGAAAAAAAAACCCCTAGATTTTACTTTGCTGCTAGTGACTAAATGGGGTGCATTTTGCTGGATTAATTTTTTTCTTGTGAAACAGAATCCCCAATACAATGGGGAAAAAATGCATGGAAAAGTCTTGCTTACATTTGCAGAAGAGCTTTATTTTGCTGAAAATACTTTAGAAGTTTAAGACTTAGCTTTTAACAGCTTAATAACAGCTTTTTAATTTTTTTTTTCATTTGGCAGCGTGCGGGGCTGTTTCTGTGTGTGTGGGAGCTGTGGATCGGGGTCCATGCAGATCTTTGTCCATGGGAGCATGGCTCTGGGTAAGTTTCTTCCTGGCGCCCTGCAGCCAAGGGGCCACGGAGGCAGAGCCGGGGCGTGCGGAGGAAACCTGGCTCTGTGATTGCCTGCGTTCGAGCTTTGTTGGATGAGAACTAGGCTATGGAGGGAATTGCCCGAGTTCCCTCTGTGGGAGTACTCTGACAGCCGGTCTCGCACTGCGGGACAGGACAGGTCCCATTTCATCACCAGGAAACAGGCGCTTCTCCAAGGGAAGCAAACTGGGAGCACTGGGGGGCACTGGCTGCAGTGAGTCGTCCATGCCGTTCGTGCTGTGGTGAGAAGAGCCAGGACGGGATCTGGCGAGGGGTGGTACGGATGCGGTGTGGTCCGTGCGCTCCTGGGGGTCGAGCCATGAGCCGTTCTGACGGCACAGCCCGACCGTCCCCGGAGCGCGGGCTGCGAACCCCTGAAAATAGGCAGTGCCGGCTGTTCCTGTGCCGGGTGGCAATCCGTTCTCAGCCCATTAACCTCGTAAAACACACCACTAAAACTCCCTCAGCCCTCACAGGATTTAATACAATAGGTTCAGATTGTGAATTCAGGGAGGAATCTCCTTTTTTGTTAAGTTCGTGCAGTGAAGGCCCTGGTTGATAGAAGGGTTCCTAACTGTGCCTGCGGTGCAGTTAAGTGATAATAATCCCAAAGGCGATCAGACGACAAAGGAAGGAATTCACTGTTCATCTGCAGAAGGTGAAAACCCCCTTATTCTCAGATTCACTTGGCAATATCGGAGACATACGGCCCTGACTCCCACCGGCTGCGCCGGAGTCCTGTCCGGGCAGAGCCCCAGCCCCAGCAGAGCCCCCGGCACACAGTGACAGTCCCTTGTCCTCCCAGCGCTGGTGTCCTCCCGGGCTGATGAAACGGGGGGGCTCCTTCTGTGCCGGGAGGAGGCGCTGGCTCGGCGGCGTCCCTGCTGCCAGGGGTCGTCCCCAAGGGGTGGTGGCAGAGGGGGCCACCAAGAGGCACGAGCACCTTCAGCACCGGTGGGGGTGGGCTCTCGGCTCGCTTGTGAAGCCTCCTTTGAGATGGATTTTGAAGTCAATTAGAGATGAGCTTGTGGCATAATGGGAAAACTGACAAAATGCAGAATTGCATATTCATATTGGTTGTCTAGATTTCCATCTGCCTTCAGAAAATAATTAGTCTAATAAATAGTAGAACTTCCGCTTCAGATGGTGTTTCTCTAATCCACTGTGGGTGTTTATTCCTCCCTGTGTCCTGCAGGTACACCCACCGGGCACGGACACGCAGAGCCTTGGCTGCTGGGTGCCGCGGGGATGCCCCAACCTTCCCGCTCCCAGGGCTTCCCCGCACGCTCCTGTCCCCGAGCACCCCCTGGCGGGGTCCCCATCCCAGGGGACGTGTCCCCTCTGCGAGGGCCCTGACGCCGGGCTGCGGGAGGCTGGGGACCACTGACTGCAGTCAGCCCCGTTGATTCGTCACCACTGGCCCCGCTGTGGTCATCTCCGTCCTCTCTGTGCCCTCCGGGGCCAGGAGCTTCGGTGTCCCGTAGGAAGGCCACAGAGCGACGTGGCTTCCTGCTGACTTCTCCAGAATGGACCACCGTGGTGCGCACGCTGGCAGCCGGACGCAGTGGCGACCAAGGGGCTTCCCAGCAAAGCCACCAACAGGCGAGCAATGGAGGGTAGAGCCCAGCTCGGTGCACGGATTTGCCCACAGCCTGATATCTTCCGTCCTGATAAAACATTCGCAGCCGGGTGCACACCTCTCTCTTGCATGAATTTATCTTTGTAAAGCATTATCCGGCAGCTGATTCCACACGCTTATTGGAGGTGACATGAAAAATGAAACGTATATTTTGGTGCTGGTCGGGGGAGTCGAGGGAAAGACGAATCTTAACTCCAAGTTTCCTGCCGAGAGCTGAGTCTGGAGTTATCTCTCATTTACGTCTGCACTTGAAAAGAGCTCCGCTTTCTGATTTCTTCTCTTATTTTTTAGCTTCTGGGGATTTTGGTTTCATTTAGCTCTGCATTGGCAATGACTTCAGGAGCCTAGAGAGGAGGATGAGGGGGGGTGAAGGCAGATCATTAAACGGCTCTCGTCAGGCGCCCTTTGATCTGAGCCGTCCTCACTGATACCGGGCAGGCCGAGCGCTGCGGGCACGGCGCCCCCGGCACCGGGGAAGATTTGCCATGTTTCAGGGAAGGGAGCGCAAAGAAAGAGAGGCCCGCAAGTGTCTGGGGAGTCCCCGGGGCAGAGGTGGCAGCTCCTCCGGCCCGTCCCCAGCCCGGCAGGAGGGAGTGGAGACCGACAGCACGCTGGGGCTGGGCAGGAACCCGGCCTCGCAGCGAGGGCAAATCAGCGGCACCAACGAAAAAGGAATTTAAAAATGATAGAAAATAGTCATCAAGGTGAGCGGAAGTTCGTCTAAACCAAACTCATTGAATTATTTATATAAAGAAACATTTTTACAATTTCCAGTAATCTTTGCATAACATTTGCTAATTTTTCTGTTGTTTTAATACTAAAAATATGCCCGTCTTGACTGAACACAGCAAATGGTAGAGAAGCTTCTATTTCCCACCGCAATTGAGTCTTACTACGTCAAATCTTTAGATTTCAGATGACAGCGGAAATTAATAGCAAGAATAAAATCTTATAATTGAAACTGAAATGAAACTAAATCTTACAGATGGGATACTATCTTGAACTTCAGTCTGAGTGTCTAAGGAATCACTGTGCATTTTTTAATTCTTCGACTCTTCTCCATAAATGTTTTGACGTGCTCCGAAATTTATCTTCATTATTAAGGCTGCTAGATCATCACATACCGATGAGTTCAAAGTCAAAATTTTTACTTACCATTTACCCAGAAGCAAGTTCCCATCTGGAAATCTACATTATGGGCTTATTTCTCGTATTAGTCACAAGCAGCAACACGGCGCCGGGGCCGGGAGCATCCTGACTCCTGCGGGTGCTCGGGGAACGACCCCTGGTCCCGCCGGGGCCAGTGCCTGTCGTTTTTATTATCCATACAAGCATGCTATTTGGTACGGATATGGCACTCCGATAACATATATTGTCTGAGTATACTCCTGCCTAGAAGCTCTGGTAACTGTTCTTTTTGAAAGAATGTATTTATGGTTTTAGACCATATTGATATTTTAGTTAATAGATTCAAGACCTTCCCTTTTGCGTCTGTTTCTCCGCAGCCCTGCCCTTTTAGACGTGACATTTCTCCTCTGTACATGATTAAAAGATGGCCTTAGAAGTGCAGGAAAGGAGAGGCTATGAAACGGAGGAGGAGCACCTTTAATTCTGTGCCTTTGTCCCACGACGGTGTGAGGTGGATTGAGAAGGCGGCTTCTTACCGGGGTGAGTACGGTTGTGGTGCCGGTGCCTGTGCTGAGCCATGCCCTGCCGGCACGGCCGCGGCAGCCGGCTCCTGAGGGCTTGGGCCACCCCACTTGGGTGCTCCCTGCAAACACTCCTCGCTGATGTACTGGGATCACGCTAAGCCTCTTGCTTTAGAGAGGAATTAAAATAATCGTGGGACGTAATGGAGGAAAATTCCTTTAGCATTTCCTCCTTTATAATTCATATTTCTATAATATCCTTTAATTTCCTCTAAGCTCCTTAAGTGCCCATGAGTTCAGATCCTTTCTACGCTGTTTTATTACTGAGGTGTGAAATACATGGCGTTCCCATTAGCGCTCGGTACGAGCCTTGCAGTCCCCTGTCGAGCAGCCGTGCTGGTGGCGGGGCTGGATCGCTCCGTCTGGTGAGGATTCCTTCTGAAACGAGCTGCGTGGCACTGCTGATGGTGAGAAAGGACACGAGACACTTTTATTTCCTAGTTCCCTTTTGCGTGTGAGTTTAGGGTGAGTATTACAATAGTGTATTTATAGAAAAAATTGGTAACTTTTATTATATGTTGGTTAACATTCAAGAAATGTTTGCTGTAAAAAGCCACTGAGGAAACCTCAACTTTTCGGGTTGGACAACTTTACTGGGTAAACGTAGAGCTCTGAACGTGGAGGGGTTCAAGGCCAGGTTGGACGGGGCTTTGAGCAGCCTGCTTTAGTGGGAGGTGTCCCTGCCCAGGGCAGGGGGTGGCTCCGGATGGTCTTTAAGGTCCCTTCCCACCCAAACCATTCAGTGGTTCTGTGATCCTGTGATGCCCTGCCTCTCCCCGTGGTGTGGTACCGATGGTTAACGAAGTCCCTGTGATGGTGGCAGGGCTGTCATTGTGTGTGCCGAGCAGGGGGTGGGTGCGGGGCTCATCGGAGCTTGCCGTAAGCATCGGTTCGGTGTTTGCCGCCTCACTTGATATCCAGGACCAGCCTTAGGTCATTGACACTGCCACAGACCCATGCTAATTTGCCCAAGCTGGTGAAAGGCGTGGGATTTACACAACGTGATTCAGATAGCAGTCTTTTCGGATCGATTGCTGGAAGACCTTTCTGTTTCAGTGCAGGTTGGCTGCAGTGCAGAACTCGGAGCCTGGTGCCGGCCGGTCCCAGAGCATTGCTGGGGCGGCTCTTCTCGGTTGCTGGTGCGGGGGGTGGTTGATTCCTCAGCAATAAGCAGTAACAGGTACTAAATATTCTCCTTCCCGAGGCTGAATGACTTATTGCCGTACTTTATTGCCAGTTTTAAATTTAATAACACCCTTTGTCCAGTTAAAACACTGATTTTAACAATATATAATGCTTTTAGATCTGAATGGTAGGAAACAGGTTAAATATCTCTGTTGACAGATTTGTGGATTACGAGACAAAAGTGTCTGTCATGGTCACCTGGTTTGACCTTTTGCATAACAGACACTTTAAAATTAAACCTGCAAATCCTTCCTGAAGCCCTTTTCCTTTCCCTTGTTTAGAAAAAGAAATCCATTTTGATTTATTCACAATTGTCTCATTTCTTCATAATGTGAAGACGGTTTTGTGTGCTAAGACAGAGTCCTCTGCTATCAGTTGAAGTCACCTCCTGAACATTTCAGAATAAAATGAATGGTTGATCTCCTCAAATCTGTTACTGCAAGGAGGTTTCCAGATGCAAATTATTCTGGTAGGTCTTCTCTCTGCTGCTGCTAACGTTTCCGCACAAGTCTGATGCACTGATGACAGCACAGGGGTCGGTATTTCACTGCAGATCTCGCAGTGGAGGTGGATAAAGTTTTCCAACCTGTATTTTTTCCGCTTTCAAAGAATAAAAAGTTAAAACCAAATTAATGTCTGCTAAGTCAAATTGTCTATCAAGTGCGCTGTTCAAGACAATCTCAGAACTTTTCTTCAGATGATTCTTTCTTTTTTCAAACATGTTGTCGTTAGACATTTTCCACGTTTGTATTATAGGATGCGTAGCCCCTATTATTTTCACTTTGGTGGCAATAGTGAATACTTTGTTCCAAGTCTACCTTAAACATTTTTAAAGTTATTTTTCAATTCAGCCAGCTAATTTGGTCTTCTGAAAATCAGTTTTAAAGAACATTATTTTTTGTCTTCCCTTCCCTTGATTTGGGAGAATGACAAGCCCTTATGTCTAAACCATGTATGCTTTTATAAAATGGATATCAGGCAGAGAGAAGTTAAAAAACGAGTTACCACAATATTATAGATTAGATTTTTGAAGTCTGTCAAACCAACGAACAATGAAAAATGGAATGAAGGAGTTCCAGATTGCACTTGAGCAGCTATTTGGTATTTGTGTTTATTAATGCTGCAAATCAGTACAAATTTTCTGAAGAACCAAATTTACTAGCTTTATTTCTTCATTTGAATAATTACGGCCAATAAATATCTCAATAAGCCACCATTTAGAGAGTAATTTTCATAAAAAGTCATGGCCAGATCCTCTGCAGTTACAAACTTTCACGCCCAGCGTGTTTCCAGCAGCAGGCGACCCGCCCCCCGCCGCAGGCTCGGCACGTCTGGTGGACGTCCCTCTCCCTGGGGTTATGGATTGAAAAGCTGGGCGACGGGCTTTTGGTGGTTTTACTTTCCAGCAACACCACGGATCAGCACCAGAAAGCGCGAATTCCTCGCTATGGAACTTGCTACCGGAAAGGTCCAAAATATGGCATTTGTAGGTGCCAAAAAAAGGCATTTGTGCACAAGCTCCTCGTGATGGATGGGGGCAACGCTACACCTTGAGTGCAGGAGCAAGCTCGGCCGTGCACACACGGAGACCAACAGCGTGGCCTTCGTGGTCTTTGTTGCCTTCAGGGCCTTCATTGCAAACGCAGCTGCCCTGACCGAGAGAGTCAGAAAACCCCAAAAAATGGTCTGAGAAAGAAAACAAAACAAAAATAAACAATCTTGTTTTTGAGGACAACTGTCTGCTATGGAAACAACGAAAGTCATTTTGGTGACCTTTGCTTTTTCTGTCACGCCTGCTGAAATATTTGAATATTTTTGCTTTTTGAAATGCTTGGACTACAAAAAGCATGTGCCAGATTCTCCGTTGTTAGTTTAAAAAATAAATAAGAACAGAACATTTTCTTTCTTTCTGACTAATTGCGTGCCAAATTGCTTTACAGTTGCACCAGAGAAAGCCCATTCAATATTTTTTTTTCTCCTGAGTGAAAGATCGTTATCTCTAGATGCTTCCCAGGAAGGAATTTTCATAACAAGAGTCTATTAAGAGATACTTACAGACTTCCAGGCCATCTGAGGGGTTACAGGGGGAAAAAAAAAGGCAGCAGCAAATGGTGTGACATGGTAAACATTCCAGCGCAAGTGTCCGTTGCTATAGCAAACGGAGGAGCAGAACTAACCTCTAACACAGCCGGCTTTGAAAAGCTGTGTGGTTTGTTAAGGCTCTTTTGTTCCAAGGCATTCATTTTCTCCATTTCTGCTGCAGTTTGCTAAACTGCTCCCAAATTATTGGAATTTATAGTGTAGAAATGAAGATAGATGTAAGGTATGATCTATAAAAACCTTAAAGAATGATGAGTAAATCTTCTGTGGCGTCCTCACTAGCACATGAGTACATTAATGCAATACTTGTGGAGCGATGTCAATGTTTTATTTTCTTTTTTAGATTGAAGAAGGATCAAAGCTAGAGGAGAGAAAGCACGGGCTATCCAAGCTGGAAGCCAGTACATTTCTGGTTTAGGGTAACATCTGCCCGGGTTTCTGCTTTCTCCAAGCTTGTGCTGGTGTGAATGCACCTCCGGACCGTCTCTTCCCTTGACGGTGTTGTCACCGTTCCCAAGCGCACACTTCGCTCTTAGTCTTTCTGCTGGATTTTCAGCCCAACCTGCACCAACCCCCCCGGAGCAGCACGGCACCCGTGGGCTGCCCCAGCTCGGCCTTTCCAAGAGCACTGCCCTTCCCAGTGCAAAGAAAACAGCTGCAGCTTTCAGCTACAAATGTAAATACAAGCAAATACGTGGTTTTCAAAAGTAATTGCTATTTACTTTAGGTAGCGCAGGAAATAGATCTGGTCAGAACACGAAAGAACACATTCTGTTGTTTGCTCTGGAAAACAGCAGCTTGCATGTACCAGGGAGCAGCCAGGGTTAATGGTCGCTGGTTAAATTAAAAAAGCAAAAACCAGTAGGCATAGATAAAGCCAGGGCTTGCTGTCTGAAAGATACAGAGAATTCCCAATATGAAACACAGTAAATTACTATAACCCAAACTGCTATAATTTTGTAGAAAGAAAGAAACTGGTGAATGTATATAGAAATGTCTGTTCAGATTTAATTGAGATAACAAACTATAAAATTGACGTTAAATTAAAACGAAGGGAGCTTCCAATGCTGCACGTGAGGAATTGGACTGAGGTCGACTTACTGGTGCAGCCGCCCAACACTCGTACAGCGCCGGGGGCCGCGGGCGAGAGGTGGTGGGACGCTGCCATTCAGAGTGCAGAAACCCAATAGAAACCATGTTTTTCCGGGGGAGGCTTTAAAGAGCGGGGACCTCTGCCCTGCCGGAGGCACCCGCCGACCTCGGTGTCACCTGCTGCGGCCACAGCCCCACGCGTCCTCAGCAGGGGCATCAGCTCCATGTTACAGACTCCATACATCCTTCCGTGCAGCCTTTTACATCCTCAATTCATCCTTCCGTGCAGCCTCTTATATCCTCAGTACATCCTTCCGTGCAGCCTTTTACATCCCCAGTTCATCCTTACGTACATCCTTCTGTGCAGAATACCGACATGGCAGATGCTGCTCTTCTGGCATCACCAGGGGCCAGAGTGGTGCTCTCTAAGGTGCGGTGAGGATTTGCTGCCCTCATCTTCTGCAGGGTGGGGATGGCCACGACAGCAACGCCACTGAGCCGGCGGCAAAGCCAGAGCCAGTTCTCCGGAGCCGCCTTTGGGGAGGGAAGCGCCCGCGGGGCCCAGCTGGTCCCTTCTCCGTCCCTGTCCCCGCTCTCCTGGGCCAAGCTGGGCGCCCGGGCGGCTCGGCACCACCGCTGCGGCAGACACGATCACCTGGGGGGAACTGGCAGTGCCAGCAGCAGCTTTAAAAATGCAGACAGTCTACAGTTAAATTTACTTGGTTTACTCTGTTTTATCTCTCGGAATGCAAAGGTTGTGCCTTGTTCTAAAACCGAATGAAACCAAGTGGCACAGAAATGCAGTTGTGCCTCTTGAAAGGTTCCATCCCACCACCCTTGGGAAAAGGCTGTTTTTCAGCTGTAAAATAAGTTCAGTTTGGACCCTACGGGCACAAACAGCATCTCTGACCCCCCCTGTACCGGCGCTGTGGGAATTCTTCCCGGCCAGGGAGAGGGCCCTCTCCCTGTGCTCAGGTTGGTGCCGGGGCTGCCAGGAGCCCACCTTCGACAAACGGCCGCGGAGCTCTGGCGCTCAAGCCGCTGAGCTAAGGTTGAAGCAGTATTAAATCTTGACGTTTTAAGAGAGTAAAATAAATAAAAAATTACTCACTGTTTCACTATAGCCCGGGCAGAACCTGCCCCGCTCCTAAAGCCTAAGAACAGCAGTCACTGCAAACAAGGAAAGTTCTTAAGAGTTAGTCAGTTGGGAAATAAATCTAAAAGTCAATCTAACCAGCAAAATATTGGATTTGTTTGAAAACGAGCACGCTGTAGCGGTCTATTTCTCCAAAAGGAGGTTGATTATAACTGACATCACGGGGCCTCGCGGCCACAAACGCTCCAGCTTCCAAGGAGTTCCCAGAGCTCCTGAACCACGTCAGCCCTCGTGTCCCCACGTCCCACCAGCGCCGGGCGAAATCTCCCCTCTTCCCCTGGCAGCTGGGACCGGTTCAGGGAGACGCAGCTCTTGTGGTTCTCTCCTCTCGTCTCGCCTTGTCCTCCCTTACCACAATATTTCCTTTTCAGTCACTCTGAAAGAGCAACTCTCTTCCTTGAGTGTGTTTTGGTCCATTAAAGAAATAAAGAACTGCATGAAAAAGGGATTACATGCCCTGGAATCCCAACAGAATTAATGTTAAAGTCTGTGTTTACATTAGATTTTTCTTTCTTTGTCACTTCTTTAGATTGTGACAGATGCATATAACAAAGAAAATGGAGAAACATGTACTGCATCTCTCTCTGTGCATATATTTTAATAAGGTTTTGAATGCCATTAAACCCCATC
>VYZM01008065.1:315458-363086 GCA_013398915.1 Dromas ardeola
AATCTTGAGCTACTTTGGAGACTGCGATCAGCTGCTTTTGAAATTATAAATCTAAAAGTACAGCTGGAGAACAAGCATTTGAAATCTGAAAATATTGTGCCTGTAGGACTAATTATGCTTTTGCAAACTTTATCAAAACATTGCTGTTTGTTTAAAGTTAGCAGCGCAAGAACGCCACCGTAATGAATGGTGACTGGTATGACTCACGCATACAAACATCTATTTGCTGGAGAAAGCGACAATTAAGGGCTTGTAATGGATTTTGGTTGTTTTAATCTCTCCGCCAGGACAATGCAGAATTCGAGACACCGTAAGGATGACAAAGGATGCTGCAAACCTGTTCCCCTGTCCCACAGGAGAGCTCTGTCTCCCACGAGGTGCGCGCTGGGGGTGGCTCACGGCGCGGCGTTCACTGTTAGCTCTGGCAACCGGACGCTGAAGGTGCAAACCCATCAAAGGGAGGGAAATAAAAAACGCGTGTCTTGAAGTTCCCTCTTCCTTACCTCTTGCAGGGAACAGGGCCCCGAATCCACATGAGACATGTAAGGGATTTCTCCGGCGTGATGGAGAAAGGCTGGTACCTCTCCCAGCAGGTGCACTCATGGTGGTAAAATACTTGAATTAGTCCCAGTACTGAGCGGAGCCATGACAACGTGAGGAGAGTGTCACGGTTCAGCACAACAGTCCCTTGTAAGGATATCTACATTTGGAGGTAATTTTCTGGCCTAATAAAGATAAAATGTAAAAAAACATTTTCTGTCTACTTGTCTGTGTGGTCGAAATACTAATTTCCCTGGAGATGAAGTGGGTGTTCAGGTCTTGGAGAGTAAATTCAGGCCCTTGACGGTTGCGCTGTGGATTTCAGTGATTCCCCGTAGGATTCATTGGGCTTTAATTTTTTTCTCCTCCACGGCCTTTCCCCCATCTGTGTGTCAGCTGTGTTCCTCACAGATGGGGGGAAAATTCCCCAAACCTGGAACTGTAGATCTGGGTGTTTCCTTCCGAGGAGCCTGACGAAGACATCTCTGGGTTCCCCGCGCCATCACTCTCTCCGTCAGAAGCGGCTGAAGTACCGCTCGGGCCAGGTGCAATCTTACACTTAGTGATGTCGACAGGGAGAGTTATTGAAGCCAATTGACCTGGGATCAGTAGATTTAATTTTGTCTACGTGTAACTTTGGAATTCGGGCAGATGCCGGTTACTGCCAACCAGTGCCGTGGAGCCGTGCTTTTGAGGAAGAGGAGGTCAGGCCGCAGCCTATGAAGCTGATTACACGATACAAGTCTGCCAATACATCCCATGGATGGACAGGAGTCCCGGTATCTTTTTATCCGCACAATTAATTTCCACCACTGAATACCCTTGACTTGCGCAGGGGGAAGAGCGAGCTATTTGTTAGCATTTGACGCAGCTCGTTTAAACCGCCACAGCCTGCATTGCAGTTGCTGCCCGGACGCTACGCAGCTGCAGTAATTTCCAGTGGAAGTCAGAGGCACCTCCAAGTTAAAAGCGGATCTCCTGTGAGGAGGACGTGGGGAAGTTTAAGTAGAAAGCTGCTCCCCTCCGCGGGAACCCAGAGATGCATCTCGAGAGCTGTAAGGCCTTGTAGGATGCAGGTTTTGGCCTTATGCTTTCAAATTGGTATTCTGATGCTGAATCTAGGCCAACTTCACTTAAAGTTCTCTTTTTCTCAATGCTGTCTCACTTGTTTAATTCTTGAGCTCAACTCTACAATGGTTTGACTCTCTTTGATGTGCAGCAGCTGGTTGTGGACTCTGGAAGCAGGGCTGTATTCGAAAATCGGGCTAAGGGAAATGCTGGTGGAAAGCGGATAAAACGCCAGCCATTTCCCAGAGACAGGGAGAGAGCTGCTGTGCCCGCAGTGTCGGCCGTCATCGAGCCCGTACTGCGAGGCGGGGGTCTGTGTCGCAGAGTCGGCGGCAGCGATTGCGGGGAGCGGAGCGCTGGGGTGATGGGAACATCATTCACCGCTTCGGGAGACCCGGATGCGGAGCGGCCGTATGGGAGCCTCAATATTTCTCCTTCGGGATCTGTATCCCATCCCGTGTGGGCAGCACACCGTGGCCCGGGCAGCGCAGGAGCCGTAAATCAGGAGCGAGCCCAGGAAACGGAGGTTTGTACAAGCTTGTGCTGCGGTGATGGGTACGAGATGGATATCTGACCTTTCAGAGGTGGGGGAAGGAGAATGTATTTCTCTGTTTATAGATACCAGGATTTATGATTAAAACCGTATAAAACCAATCTCTTTCGTGCACTGTGCTTTGAGGGCTCAGCCTGAGAATATTGTTGAACGAGTTCATAAAAGCACGACCCAATTCCTGTACAGCGATGGCTTTCAGCAACTGTCCCTGCAAGAGGCAGGGCTCCATCCAAAGCCCACCGCGGTTAATGGAAAAACTCCTATTTATTTCAGTAGGCTTTGGATCGGGTCCTTAGAAAGCAATTTGGGTAGTGAGGTGAGAAATTTGGGATGACCAGCGTATCAATAACAGGAACATCGAGCTCCGCTCTTTTCACTTCAGTTCACAGAATAAATTCCAATGCAAATGCTAAGCAGCCGATCTTCCACACATTGCCAAGGCAGATGCAGATACTAAAAGGTACATTTGTAAATGGGTCTTTTAAATGCATATCTCCAGTGTGTTATTTTTGTACATTTATTCTTAATTTGGTCGCAGATTCTGGTTTTAGTTACTGTCCTAAGGTGATGTTCTGGCTGCGCCAACACCTGTTAGACCCACATTTTCATGTGCTTTAGATGCGAGGAGGGTGGGCACTTTCTGCTCCGCTGACCTGAGCTCATGTTTGCTGGGAGAAGCCAGCAGAGCAACGCAGATTTATCCCAGTAACTTTATGAGATGCCTTTGTTTCCATATGATCCAAATTCCTTGTTTCCTTTCAACATTTGTTTCTCCAGCTCAGCACCCGCGGAGAAAACACTGGGTGTTGATGACTTTTTGCAGCAGCGATGCCTCTTCCTGATGGGCACCACCAACGAAGCCCCTTCTCCAGGCACGGCGCCTTCTCCGTGTCCATGGCGGGGCTGGGGAGGAGAGGGCAGAGGCACTGGATGAAGCCAAATGCCTTCGTTTTGAGCCCATCCTCATAAACTGCAGCCTGTTTTGAGTGGTAGCGCTTATTTGAGGAGGAGGGATGTGTCTTACTGGGGATATCAGTAGCTTCATGCCTCACGTGTTGGCGGCACAGTTTTCCTACAAAATGTTGTTTGGGTAAAATGGGATTTTGGGCAACATCACCAAAACTTCCCTTCAGCATTGCCCTGAAAGAGCAAAGAGAGAGGGGATGCTTCTCTCTGCTGCTCTGTTCAGTGCACCGTGAAGGTCCATTTCTGGATTTAGGTAAATTAACAGGCAATTAGTGTGATTCATACACCACCTTCCCAGAGGGCAATCCCTCACAGTCCCTCTGTCCCAGGGAATTCAAGAGGGTAATTCACATTGGCGTCTGAAGGTGCATTTTTCTGTTTCTTTCTGTCCAACACGAGGGTGCTGAGGATGGACGACCCCGGCTCCTCTGCCTCTGAGTGGGAGCACATGGTCCCGCATGGTCCCACAGCCCCGGCAGCTGGAGCCTGGGTCTCTCTGGAGGAGCAGCCTTTGCCCGCTGCCCTCGGTGCCCCGGTGTCCCCCCATTGCTCCGGGGCACAGGAGGGGCCGAGGAGCTGCTCTGCAGCTGCGTGCCGGACCCAGCGGTCCCCTCGCACGGCTCCCTCCTGCACACCTGTGGGCCTGTGCAGGGGCTCCCCCAGGACGCCCGAGGCCTTTGTCTTGCGAGCCCTGTGCTTCTCCCCGTGAAAAGTAATTCCTCCCTCTGCAGCATGTTCTCAGACGTTTGTGAGTGCCGAGTCCTGGACGTCATGATTGCCTGATATACTTTATCGCGGTTCCTCCTGGGGTGAGCTCCCGCGGCTTGTCCCCCACCAGGGCAGCAGGGTCGCGGGGACAGACCATCGCTTTGCCCAGGGAAGGCAGGGATCGGTTCCAGGTGCGCATCCAACACTACTGTACAGCTGGATCATAAATTATTTTAAATATTTTTTCAGACTTTGTCACAAATTTTGTCTTGCAGAAAAATCTTGCTCTTGTTATTGCCTTGTAACTTGGTAAAAGGGGTACGGGACGAGGTCCCTGATCGTGTGTGATTGCTGCTGGATAAGCTCTCGGTGAGGGCAGGGAAGAAATGAGAAGAATATAAATATCAGTTAGAAAGAGATGTTACTGGACTCCTGTGGCAATTTCCTATGGTAATAAGCATCCAGGAGGATATTAAAAATGTCATTTGTGCTTTAAAAGTAATAATAATTGAAATAGATTCTGGCATCTTTTATAACAGCAGAGCCAACAATTATTACTGGGGATATATTAAAAGAAAACAAACACATTAAATAATTAGTTAATTGAATTGCCAATATGCTGATGCTGCTGAAATTAATCTGAAAAACATGAGATTCGCAGCGTGCTTTTGCACCATTAGAGTTGGTCGCAGATGAAATCCAGAGGTGGGGTGGGATGCGTGGAGCGGTGCAGCGGCTGGGCCTGCGGCGGGGGTCCGGCGGGAACCCCCCAGGCCTGGGCACCCTCCCCAGGGCAGGGGGGAGGCAGTGGGGCCGGGGGCGGCCGGGGGCTCGGGGAACTGGGATCCACCCTCCCGTCCCCGCGCTGGCCCGCCATCGGCTGCGCTGAGCAATGTGGGTTTTTTTTTCGGAGTTGTAAAGTTACCACTCTGCGAGCAAGCTGAGCTCTAAATGTCTTATCGTTCCTGGTTTCACAGCTATAGAGGTACAAATTTAATGTGTATTTTGAAAACTTACCTCCTTGGATGGGAAGAGGACAGGCTCGAGTTGGCAGGTGCGGGGGTGTGCACCACCCTCAACCTAGCCTTCGTCTCCCGTCTCCCTGCCCAGCAATGGCCACCCGTGGTGGCCACCATGGTGCATCTCTCGTGGTGGCTCCGTCCGGCTCAAAAGGGGTTTTGGGGAGACGGGTGACAACAGAACAGCCAAGGGCTGGCTGGAGCAATGCGCCCGCCCCACCACAGCGCTGGTACCGTGGTGGAGATGCAAATACGGCTATAGGTCAATCATCCCACCCCCATCAATGGGGACCAGCCCCAGAGCCCCCTGAGCTCTCCTGCGCGGCAGCGGCTGCCCTTGGGCAGGGACGTGCCTCAAGGTCACTGCTCGAGAGCCAGAGATTCCCTGCCACAACAGATCCTCGGTACGTGGTTAATAGCATGCTGAACTGTGAAACCTTAGCTAAGGGATAGAAAGGATTGATTGCACACATACAATCCTTTAGACATAAACCATTGACCAACTCTGGGTCTGGGATTGGATCCAGCCGTCCCCAGACTCCCCTCTGAGAAGGAGTTTACAAAGCCGGGGGGTCCCCTCTGGACCTCGACTCGACGGGAGGGTCTCCCTGGCAGCTCTGTCTGACCCTGCCCTCCGTGCAGTAAATAACCCAGTGTGCCTCGCCATCCAATCTCCTTAAAACACTGTCACATTCACTATCAAACTTTGTAAAATCCCTGTTTTATATCAATAAATATCTCACTGCTTCTCTCTACAGTGATGTGCATCACTCCATCCGCCACAGCAGGCTGCGTTCAGCCGGGAGCCCCGGCTCCGAGCCGGGAGATGCTTCTCCATCTGATTATTTCCCCTCTTTGGAGACAGTTTAGAACGGGACTGGGGCTTTTACTGGGACTGATAACTCAGAAGTCCTTTCTCTTTTTTTCCCCCAAATTAGGCAGGAGAATCAGCCCATGGCTGTGCAGGCACCAAAACCTGCTGAGCCCGGCACCGAAGAAGCCGAGCCGTGCTGCCAGAGGGGGTGTCACAGCCGGGCAGACCCCTGGGCTGTGCTGCCACCCAGACACAGGGGGCAATAAAGGCAGCATTTTTGCAGCCCTCCCTTTCTCCCTAAATCGCAATTTTTAAAGCCTTGTGTGTTGTAAACATTACCCATGTGAAGGGGAGAATATATTTAAATATCTTTAGCGCTCTCCTGAATACTCCGTCATGTCTGGCACAGATACACACACTTTATAAAATGTGTCAGCGTTTCTCAGAATCTGTTTTATCTCCCCATTAGAGCTGCGCGCTGCCAACGCTCCCCTCGGAAAGCCCCCCCTCCCGCCCCTCCCGCCCCACACACTCTCTGTGCAGGGTCTGGGCGTCCAGATGCGCTCCTCCTCCTCTTCCTCCTCTTCCTCCTCCTTCTCCTCCTCCTCATCCTCCTTCGGCACGGCGCGCGGCAGCGGGTGTGTAGGAGCAGTCAGCCCATGGGGCCACCGCCGTGGCACCGGCTGCAGAACGGGTGCTCCTGGGCGCGCTGAGCCCCTGGAGAGGGCAGAGCCCTCCCCAAGCCCTCGGTGGGTGCCCTGCGCCGGCGGGTACCAGCGAAGGGTCCCTGCGTCGCAGCCCCAAAGCTGTCCCAAAGCTGTGCCTGTCCTCGCGCCCCGGTGACAGGGTCCCTGGTTGCCGCTGGGTATCGCGGTGTCGCCCATCGCTTGCCCCGGCCAGACTGCAGGAGACCGAGGGCTCAGAGCTCGTGGCAAGAGCGCAGCTGACACGGCGGCTTGCTCCATGCCGAAACGGCCCCTGCCAATGTAAGAAACCGCTTCCTCCCTGTCCGAAGCAGGAATTATCTTTTCCTTCAAGTGCCGTTGTGCAGAGTCCCGGCACGGCCCGGGAAATACAGCATGAGCCGCTTTCAGCCGCTGCTGCTTCAGGTCTGTTCTCTCTGCTGTAGCTGGGACACACACGCCACGACGAGGGCTCAGCCAGGGTTTTCCCGGCTGCATTCCCATTTTCTTCTGTAGTTTCATCATGCCAGTCACACGCACAGTTTCATATATTTATATACACACACACACGCGCAAAGATTTACGTGCACGTTCAGCAGAATGACAGCCTGGTCTGCAGGGAGAGCTGGAAAGAAGAGGCTCAGCAGGTACCAACTTAAAATTACAATATTTTATGGTTAATTAAGATTGCTATTGTATTTTTTGTCAGGCTACAGCTCTCACAAGTAGTAAAATGGTGTGGGGAGTGTTGCTGTTGTGAGAAGAAAGTACAGATTGTGGTCCCTCGATGCCAGGGCGGGGGGATCCCTGCTCCAGGGCTCTGCCCCGGTCCCCCCCCGCGGGGGCCATGGCACCCATCACTGCGCTCCTTAGAGACCTACACAGGCCAAATTGGTTTCCAGTATCGTAATGCACCTAGGGGATATTTTCTTTCTTTAAGGAAAACAAATGCATTGCTTATTTCAAAGCTGAGGAAGATACACGTGCGATTTATTTCCATGCTGCAGACAGCAGGAGGCATAATGTCTGATGGAAACTTATTTTGCCACACTGGCCTGTCTCTGAACTTGCCAGGGAGCTCACAGAGCTCTGAGAAACTTCTCCGTCGTAAAGTACCAGGTAACACCCCTTGTGTGTTGTCCTGGTTTTAAAAGAAATAAAAATAATTTTAAATTTTTGGAAATTTTGCCGCAGCCTTGGTGACTCTTCTGTTCATGTTATTTCTTCACCTCTCCCCTTTAGCAAAGCAGAGGAAGTTTTTCTGAGCGTGAGCATCCCTGTTTGAGGCGGCGCCCGCGCATCCTGCAGCGCCGGGTGGGGGGCACGGGGACAACGCAGCACCCGCACCTGCACCCGGTCTCCGGGAGGGACCGGCGGAGGGAAGCTCCTGACGCTCCTGACGCTTCCTCAGGGAGCAGTCGGGGATGAGCGTGGGCACGGCAGGCCCTGGGCAGAGCTGTGCGTTGGGAGGGCAGAGCTCTGGTTTGGCAGCAGCGACAGCAGCCGCCACCCGGCCGTCCCCACCGCGGCCCGCGGAGGTGTGTGCGCTGGCGAAGGCAGCACCTGGGGCTGGAACGCCGGTTTCTAGCAACTCTTACATGTCGGCAGAATAGCAGTGAGTGCAGTCAGAGGGAACATCACTTTTTGTGTTGCTGCTCCGCACCCTGCTTGCTTTTTTCCCTGGGTTAAATAAAACACTGAGATGCTTCGAGCCCAAGAGCAGAGAGCTCTCCCATGCGGCATTGTGCTCCTAATTGTATTTTTTATTTTTATTCAGCATCAGCAAGTCGGCCTTGCGAGAGACTTTTACCTTTTACCCTTTTTTCCCAATACGTTTTCCCTCTCACCCGTTCTCTCGCAGCCAGCCCGGATCCAAACGGCTGCCTTCAGTGCTCCGTCTGCAGGCGTCCGGCCTCGCCGGCTGCTGCTGCTCTCGCGCTTTCTCTTTATACAAATTATAAAATATATCAAAACCATTTTCCTCTTGTATGTCTGAAGACATAACCATTATTTCTGACTGGTGTTCAGAGCAAACAAAATTTCTTTATTACAACTTATCAAGCCGTGCCACTTGTCAATTTTATGAGTTTTTAAAATAACATCTAATGTTAACTTGGCAATGAATCTGTCTTAAGACACACTACCCACTCACATTTTATTTCCTCTATTAAAGGAAATGATGTATAAACACTACGGGAAAGCATGGATAAAACTTTTTGGTATGACATCTAATGGAAAGAAATGCCAGCCCAAGGAACTAAAGGAAGGGGAGAGTCGTGCGCATGTTCCTCGGGGCTACAGAAACCAACAATTATTTTATCTTGGTCCACCTGCACAAGAAATGGGAACAAATACCCCGTTGTGGAGAGACTTTATTTTGGTTTCACCTTATTTATAGAGAATGGGTATTGCTTGCTATAAAAAGTCTGTTTAGGTCAGATGGTTATGCTTTAACATTTATTTTATTTTTGCAGCTTTATGATTACACTGTTAGACCCTGATTCACGGGTGACCTTCATGCATGAACCCAACTTAAGGCATATAAATAGTTCTATTGATTTGAATTTGAACATTGATTATAGTGGGGTGAGGTGGAAGTCAGTGTCAATAAAAGTGATGTACAATGTGCCACCATCGGTCTCGGTAACACAACAATGGAATTACAATTGCCTCTTGCTAGGAAAAATAGCGGCTTCCCTTTTTGTGATGAGATACGGATTTTAATCACTCTCAAATATACTGAAGTGCAATGAATTCTATTTTTTCCTAACTTACAAATCCACACAGAAAATACGTTTTTTGCATTTCTGGAGTGGAGAATGTCAGTGGTTCAATTTCATTCTCTCCTTTAAGAAAAGATTTCTGGAGTGGGCACAACACCCACTTCAGACAGTTTTACTCTCAGCAGCTGCACACATCGTCACTCACAAAAAAGGATGCGTTTAACCTCTCACTTCAGAAGAGATTCTTTTGTAACACGAAGTCTGATTAGTTGTGACACAAACTATGTTATCTATATAATTGAGTGCCCTTGTGGGTTATCCCGTGTTGGGAAGATGCTGTGACCCTTCACGACGAGCACACCGAGCAGAGCGGCGCAGCCGAGGGCAGATGGAGTCTCCCGCGGCCACCGCGTTTTGTCTAGCAGCAGATGCCAACGGCATAGAGGAATTTACCTTTTCCTAAGTGCTCTCCAAGCACTAATGACTCGCCCAGCCCCACAGTGAGAGGCGAGTTGTGCGACGCCATGGAGCTCCTGCCCAGGTTAGGTGTGGCGTAGAGCACCGGGGCTGCAGCCCCTGCTCCTCCACGGGGTCCCAGCGGCACCATGAGCGGTGCCATGAGCGGTGCCATGAACGGTGCTGTGAGTGATGCCATGAGTGATGCCGTGAGTGACGCCACGGGTGATGCCACAAGTGATGCAATGAGTGATGCCGTGAGCAATGCTGTGGGCGCCGGCTGCACCATGGCTCCGCTCCTCCCTGCTGGGAGGCATGCACGCCAAAGCGCTCCTCTTCGCTAACTACTAGAAAACCCAGAACCGGACATTTTCAGCTGAGGTGCAGGCAGCCACCAGTTCTCCTATCTTGCTTTTACACCTTTTGTGTCAATGGGTAACAGCTCTGTGTCCCTCTCCCTGCCTCCCCAGCAGGAATGGCCACTCCTCCAGCATCCACATACCGAGCCTTTCTGCGGCTGGAGGGGTCGGCATTGCTGCAGCAGCACCGAGCGTGACACTGGGGAGGGAATTCTTGTTTTGAATACTGCTTCAGCCTCAAATCATATTTGCGAGG
Organism: Dromas ardeola; assembly: GCA_013398915.1. Classification (NCBI taxonomy): domain Eukaryota; kingdom Metazoa; phylum Chordata; class Aves; order Charadriiformes; family Dromadidae; genus Dromas; species Dromas ardeola. The sequence goes on from VYZM01008065.1 coordinate 325,604, forward strand.
CTTTCATGCATGAGTGTTTGGAGAAAGTGAGTACAAAAGCAGGGTAAACACAGCTGAAGCAAATTCATTAAACGTTAAAGCAAATATTTGCAGAGATGTTGGTTTGCAGCCTCTACACGCTTCCAGAATTATAGTAATGGAACATGGGCACGTGTTCAGCAGGCAACGGCAAGATGGAGAAAACCATCGCGAGCACAAAAGGGACAGAGGAGGGTGGCAGGAGGTGGCTCCTCAGGCTGCTGCCGATGGGTGGTCCTGCTCATCCCCAGGGAACAAACCCTGGGAATGTGTCACCACCCCTTAGCCCTCGGCTTCGCCTTTGCTGCGAACGGGAGGCCACCAGTTGGAGTAGACCAGGAGCAATATGCAAGATAGGAATTTATTTACTGAAGCTTGGAAAAATAAGCTGTCAGGTGGAAGAGCAAAGGAAGTGGAGAGAACAAAGGCTGTGACGGGCAGGGCTGTGAGATGCCGAGGGTCCGGCGGGGTGGGGGGTCCTGGGTGCCCCCTGCTCTGTGGGGCAGAGGGAGACAGCGGCTGGGGAGAGGCGAGAGAGGGAGGGGAACGGTGAAGAGGAAAGAGAAAACGTGGAATGGACTAAAGTCTGCTGAGAAATACACAGATAAGTATAAATTAAATTGTCTAATATTTACATGTTGGATCAGCTGGGAATCAGCTGCCATACATTATTTCAGGCAGCAGTTAGTCAGATGATATTATTTCTGCTCTGATGGAAGGACTGAAACTTCTGAAACAGAAGAATAATGGCCAACACTATCCTAAACATTTTGTTGTGTTTTTTCCTCTGCTCCTAATCACTGGATTTGAACACATTTGCAGGAATATTCAGATTGTTTCAAAATCTTTGAATAGGTAACACATGGGGGGAAAAAAAGCACCACCCCATGACTCACCAAAATACCACCAAGGCAAAGGCTGCAATACTCCGCTATCTTTAGCGTTACCTTGAAACCCAGCCTGTATTTTGGGGCATGGAGAGCATGTCTTGGGTCGGGGTGGTGAGCAGCAGCCTCCACTTGCCACAGCTGGGATGGTGCCATCTGCCAAAAACCCCTGTTAAAGTACGCACACGTGTCATGTACCTGTTTTCAAAGAGGTAAGAAATGGGAGGCTCCGTCTCTCTGCAGCGGGTGCACGCGTGCTGCTGTTAGAGACACCTGCACCAGGGACAAGATGCGCCTTCATGTCAAGATACTGATGGATATTAACGAGGGTGGCTGCCCACCGGGGTGTCTCCAGCACAATTTTTTGCATATATTTCTCTTTAAAGAGGTATGCATTGATTACTGTTAGCTGATCTTCCCAGGGCAGAAACCCCAAAGGGTGCAAACACAACGGGGGGAGCAGGGGCGCAAGGGACAGTCGCCAGAGGGGTGTCCCAAAGGGTGCCCGCTGGCTGCGCTCAAGGTGAGACCCCCGGCAGCGAGTTTTCGGGGTCACACGTGGTTGGAAGCACCATACAAAATCGGTGGCTTTTCAGTGAGCAGAGAGAAGCCTGAGTTAATGAGTTATAAATGGTGAGGTAAAGCATTTACTGCTGTTTCAACATTCAATTAAAGAGACTTTAAGGCATGCAATAAGCTGCAGAGAGGGCTGCAAAAAGCCATTGTAAACACTTAAGTGGTGAAGTGCAAAGGAAATCAGAAGCTGTTCTTTATTTACTAGAGGTTATTGTACAATATTTGTGTGTAAATGTATGAAAGGAAAGTCATGGGTATAAATTATCTTTGCCGCGGAAAGCATTTTTAGATTGAACTGATATTGCAGGAGTTGAATAACCGTTCAGCTTTATCATTTGCTACTTTTAGAGTTAGCTTTGGTTGAACAGTCATTGACAATTGTCTAAATGGGATTCTTAAAACACACAACTGGCCCAAGTCTGTTGAGGGGATAGCTACGGCACCGCCTGGATGTTAACATTTCCCCCCTGAATACTGCCCAAGCAGGTAAAGTTGTTCAGGCTTCAGTTGCATTTTTTCTTAACTTTTAACCATATTTTCAACAATTTTATTTACACCTGACAAACGCAATCTTCTTTATTTTGCTGTCTGTAGATTTTACCATAAATTTTGTTTAGTTAGCAAGGCAAACCCAAAGCGTGCCTGCTTTTTTGCAGCAGCTCTGCCGAATTCGGGTGAACAGCCGTGCCTGCTGCGAGAGGTCGTGAGGACGGTTAAGCCCGTGCACTGCACAGCTCACAGCGTTTATCTCTCTACCACGATACAGGGATGCAGGATCAACCCCGGCATTACAGGAGATCAGTCTCAGCATTACAAGGTGGCCTTTGTCACAGAGCAAACAATGCCCAGGTGTAAAAAAGGAGAATCCTACATGGTTTACTTTTGCCATGTCACTCAATTTTTTAATATGTGGTCACTCATCATTCATTATCCGTGCGGCAGCCACACAGAACCGCCCCACAACGTCTCCTTGACGCTGTGATTTTTAATGTACCCAGACCTTGTTTCCATTGGGTTGCTCTCATTTTGCATTTAGTTTGCTGTTGCACTGCATACCAAGTGGCGACGCATTCCCCTCATGCTAAAGACTCTGAGAAATGGGGGAAAGCTGATTTTTTTCAAGCGTAATAAGCAGTGACCAATTGTCTGTACAGAGCCCGGGCAAACACTGCACCCAGACCTCCCCAGGGCGGTGAGACCGACGGGATGGAGTGCTGGTGAAGCGGGTGCCCGTCCATTGCGATGAGGCTCTTGGCAGCTCTCTCGGAATGGAGGCCTGATTTGATTATTATTACACCAGTTTCCTTGTGGGAAAAAAAGAAACTTGGCTGCTGCGCTCAGCTGTGCCCCTCACCGCCTTCAGACAGACCCTCCTCAGACCCATGTTAGGCAGCTCCTCTGGAACAGCCGCAGGATTCTGGAGGTGCAGAACGGGCGTTTTCATTCTCATTGCAGCAGCGGCTGCTGCCGGGGCTGCGTCCGCCGACATCCCCTTCGTCCAGCGCCTTTCCAGAGCAGGGAGAGGAATGGCTCGTTCCCACGTTACCGTGGCACGACCTGTGGGATGGATGGGGGCAGGCACACCATTGCGTCCCCAAGAAAAACACGGACTGCCTCCATCAGCAGCGGGCCGGTGTTTGTTTTTGATGGCCTTCCTTGTATGCAAAAGTATAATCCCTCGGCAACCAAGACTTCTACATTTTAGAGCCTTAAAATGTTGCCACACCAAAGTATCCATCCTTTTCCGGCCCTGTCAATCTTCTAAGAACAAAGAAAAATGAAATTGTAGAGTAACAGTAATCTTATTTCAGCTAACGATCTCATATAATAGCTTGTTTGTGACAAAACTCATCTCTTTCTCCTGAACACTGTTCAGCCACTAAACTGTGGAATCAGGATCAATTTCTGGAATAGGAAAGAACATGTTCTTGTTTGCCTCATTTGAATTTCTCTTTTAATGTGTTGGTAATATCTGCAATGCCCACTGCTGATGTAATACAGATCTAATTCTCAGCTCATTTAGTTGCTGCCTCAATAGGAAAACAATGCCTAGTGGGAGTGACAATTAGAAAGCAGCAGCAGAGACACCAAGCATGGATAAATGAAATAAATTACGGAAAAGTTACCGATGACATGATCTCTGGCCACATCAGTCAACTGCTACTCTGATGCACTAAATTGCTGCCTTTTCTTTTTTTTTTTTTTTTTAAGTGATAGCCACATTATAAAGCAGCAAAGAGGAGGAAAGCAAGCAAGAATGCATAATACACATAATACACCCTCTCCTCCCGACCCCGGAGTCATGGGAGCATCAAGTGTAGAGGAGACAGAGTCATAAAAATGAATTGCATGGAGCATGCCTCTCAAGCTGTTATCTGTTATTTATTAAGAATTAAAATGAGCCAGTTATTTCATATGTGCTAGAAAAATGAGTTCATCAGTATTGTGCTGAAATGCATTATGACTTACTGATTCCGGATTTCATAGCTGTTGTACTTATTTGAAAACCTATTTATATGCTTTGTATCAACTGCTAACCATTGAATTTTTATTGTACATTACGGAGGAAAATCTTATGTTTCAATTTGCATCTCACTTGATTCATTGACATACAAATACATAATTCCGGTCTTGTGTGATTGACTTGGGAAATATCTGATCCCAGGCTTTGGGGATCTCCCTCCCAAGGCAGGCGGGTAACTGCCCTTAATGCCAGTGGCACCGCGCGGGTCCGTAGGTGATCGGAGCTCCGGTCCCTGCCCACAGCCAAACCGGTGTGTTAGAAATTGCTTCATTTGCGTACAGCCTGGCAAAGTCTGCGCCTCGAACAAAAAGCAACTGAAAATACCCAGACTTCTTGAAGGGGGTTGAGGAGCTGAAGGGAACGAAACACACGGGGAGCTTATGGTCTCGTGTCCAGCTGGGCTCCCGAGCGGCCGCTGGAAGGCTGGCGAGGGCAGAGAGCGCGGGTGAGATGGAGCCGTCTCTCACCTTAGTGGAGGCAATGCTTGAATTCCGACTTCTAGCCGGGGCTGCCCATGGGTCAGTAGTCCTTGGTGAGCTCTATGTCTGTGCCAAGGCGTGCTTAGCAGGGCTAGAACATCCAGGTCAGGATCTTTGTTGACTTTTAAGTTGGTTGAAAGCTGGGAAAGTTCTTTCGCTCCTATCTCACCCCCAGTTAACAAGGAGTTTGTGTTTTTTCTAAAAAACCCAACTTCTTGATTTTTAAGAAACTGTAAAGACAGGCAGCATTTTAGCTGTCAGTGGCAGCTATTGATGCTTGGTGCGTCTAAATTTCAGCCTGCTGTTATGGAAGAGAATAAGCGTGATTTCCACAGCCCCATCCGAGGCCCCCACACCTGAAGCCCCCGTTTTCGCTGTGCTGAGCCTTTGCATTCCCCGCAGGGAGCCCGGTGTTCCTGGGGAAGCGGAGCTGTGCCGGGGAGGGGGCCCTGGCTGCGATCGGGGCTGACCCCCGTGCGGGGCAGTGATGCCCACCATACGGGGACCAGCACCACCGCAACCCCCACGTGCCGTTGGACTGGGTGCACTCCTCAGTGGCCGTCCTCAATGTGGCATTAGCGGTACAGCTTTTCAGCAAGATTCTGCTCAACCCTAGCTGAATGAGCTGAGAAATACCAAGCGCGAACTCCTCATCCTGCTGAACAATCTGGCAAAACTTCCATTGCATTCAAAACTTTTCACTTGTGATGTTTTTTTTTCCTTAAACCATTATCAGAACATTTCTATTAATTTTATCCCTATCCTCTTCGTACAGACAGTGCCCACTGACTTATAGGTCTGGGTTATCAAGGAAAACTGATTGACAAATTTAGCTGCTTTTCTTAAGCTAAGTAGTTAGACCCAAATTCATATAATCAAGATACAAAAGGCCAGAAAGGCCTTGTTGGAATGACCACCTGGAATGAAGGGTACTGGTAGTGCCTGTGGTAGGATTAGTGAAAACATATTGCGAAGAAAAACCATGCAATTATAATAAAATAATGATCCATATTTAATCTGTCAAGTTTGTAAACTTACTTTACTTTTATTTATACATATTGATGAGGTGCCCCTAAGCCTGCCCTGCTCCAGGCGGAGCAGCCCTAGCTCGCCCAGCCTCTCCTCACAGGAGGTGCTCCAGGTCCTTCAGCATCTTGGTGGCCCTTCACTGGACTCTCTCCAGTATGTCCATGTCTCTCTTGTACTGGGGAGCTCAGAACAGGACCCAGCACTCCAGGTCGGGCCCTATTAGGACAGGTTGGACGGGGGTCTGAGCAACGTGGTCTACTTGAAGATGTCCCTGCTCATTGCAGGGGGCTGGACTAGGTGCCCTTTAAAGGTCCTTTCCAACCCAAACCATTCTGTGATTGTATGATTTTATGATTTTGAGGTACTGTGTTTCTTTTGATGGGTGACATTAAAACTACCCTGTGCTGAATGTCCTATAATTTGATTTGATGGTTACTTCTGCTCACTGCTTGAAATCCCAGTAAACCCTGGAGATGAGCTAAATTGGAGAATCAGTCAAAATATGCATTACTTTAAAGGCCAGGTATGCAAGGCGTTGGGCATCACCGTCTGATGGTGAGATTCCTGATCATGGGCTTTGGGATTTCACATCACTGTACCCCTCTCAGAAGGACTCGGTGATCCTTCGGACTCCGCTGGGGACAACCAGATTAGAATTAATATGAAGGACCAAATCCTTCCTTCACGGTGGTGAGGGACATCAGCTTCATTGGATACAGCTGAATATGCAAGACTTAAGATCTAATACGTTCCAAAGTAGGTCTGGCTATATTAGTTATAATCAATATAACTCACTCAGATCAGTACACATCCAACTAGGAATTCAGGAGGTAACTTTAGCTGTGGATCTCACCTCACACAGGGAAATGAGATGCAGAAAATCCTAGTGTATACCACAACTGCAGAGACTTGAATGAGCATGGCTCTGCGCTGTGCTTTCATCAATTGTATGATATTGCATTTCTCTATTGGGAATATGCAATGTACTCGAGCAAAAAATTCTGGAAAAACAAATATGAAATGCTTTTATATTAACCATTTCCATGGTAGAAGAAAAATTGCACTCAAAGGAAAGATCCGTTTAGATGTGGTGTTGGGGGATACGGTGTAGGGGAGACCTATGTAGAGTGGGGCTGATGGTTGGACTTGATGATCCCAAGGGTCTTTTCCAACCTGAATGGTTCTATGATTCTATGAAAGTTAACATTCGAAGTCTTCCGCTATACTTGCTTTTTATTTGTGCAAGTATTCACCTCACCTTCTTCAGCATCTTATCTTTTTAACCCTTTACTCTCTGCTGAAACAGCTGTACCCCCGCACAAGTGCATGGAAAGCGAAGTTATATTCAGATACACTAATTCTCTGCTCTGGTACTTTGATTTTATACCAGAGAAACGCCTTTGAAATCAAAGGCAGGTAACCGCCTGAAAAATCAAATGTGATATCTACTTCTCCTTGATACATAAAGAAGGTAATGGACCAGATCCGTCCATTGATTTATGCTGTGGTTGACTTTGGTTTCAGAGGTTTAACAACTTGTACTGGTAATTGAAATGACCCCCAAAATCAAAAGGAAGAAAAATATTCACCTTTTCTTTCGGTAGAGTAATAAAGGCAAAGATCCAGAGAGGGTCAGGCACAAGCTTATGTCTCATAAAAGAGGTGGCAACCAACTTAAAACCACTCCTACTTTACATCAAGAATGAATATCTATTGAATTCATTGCTGAAAGCTGTCATCTGAGTCATTATCAGCATCCAGTATTCATAATAAATAATAAGAATTTCCACATGTGGAAAATACAGAAAATATTTAATAATATTTAATATTATTAGCTAGAATCTTCAGAGCACAAATTGACATGGCACAACAGTAGCTTTGTTGTGCATCGTGTATTTGTTAACTATCGGCTGCGGGGGTTTATCACCTTCCCTGTAGAACCTTTGACGTTGGAGACTTGAGGAAACAGGCGCTGGAGCAGATGCGCGGGATTTGCCTGTACGGCATGGAAATTCTGGTGGTTCTATAGAGATAAACTCTTGAAAAATAGAGTGATTAGGTTACACAGGAAATAAAGATTCCCCTCGTGCTTCTACTGCCTGACATAAATGCCTCCAAAATTAATTTCAGGGTGAGTTAGGAACAGGAAAATGCACTTTATAGATTCACATTATTTAAATGTAATTCTCAAACTTCATATATACAATCCTTAAGGTAAAATATTGAGCAATGTGAAGAGAAATCGACATAAAAATATCTCAAAAGGGACAGTTTACTGTCGAACTCTCCCCTTTCCCTTGTGTCCGTATGTACTTGGATTTGTCCATCTGGGCGCTTCCCACCGGCAGCTTCCCAACGACGGCTCCTCCGCTTCCACTGGGGTAGGAGGAGGCCAAAAGCCGCCCGTTGTGGCAGGACGCTCTGCAGCCGCTGTGAGTTGAGGGCTGGGCATGGTGGGCGTTTCGGTCTGACAGCGCCATCGTTCTGCATTGGGATCACTGAGGAAAAACTCTGGAAGAAATTGTTTCGTTTAGAGCCCCTTAACAGACTGAATTAATGTAATAGTGAAAACACAGTCGTGACACAAGAAACCTTACAAGGCTGCAGCTTCCAGGCTTCCTGTGAAACACCCAGATGTTAAGCAAGGGCAGTGTGCACCTCCGTGCGGAGGAAAGGCCGAGAGCCCTGGGGCTGTTCAGCTGGAGAGGAGCCGGCTGAGAGGGGATCTCATCAATGCTGAGCAGGAGCTAAAGGGTGGGTGTCAAGAGGATGGGGCCGGGCTCTTCTCAGTGGTGCCGGGGGACAGGACAAGGGGCAACGGGCACAAACTGCAACACGGGAAATTCCATCTCAACATGAGGAAAAACTTCTTGGAAACTTTTGGAACAGGTTTCCCAGAGAAGCTGTGGCTGCCCCATCCCTGGAGGGGTTCAAGGCCAGGCTGGACGGGGCTTGGAGCAACCTGGGCTGGTGGGAGGTGTCCCTGCCCAAGGCAGGGATGACCTTTAAGATCCCTTCTAACCTGAACCATTCTATAATTCTATGATTCTTTACTGTGAGGGTGGCAGAGCCCTGGCACAGGCTGCCCAGAGAGGTGGTGGAGTATCCTCTGGAGAGATTCCAAACCCTTCTGGACGTGTTTCTATCCAGCCTGCTCTGGGCGACCCTGCTCTGGCAGGGGGTTGGACGAGATGATCTCCACAGGTCCCTTCCAACCCCCGCCAGTCTGTGGTTCTATGCCATGTTGTGACCTGTCACCTGTGTCAAAACCTCCTGCAGGCTGAACGCTGGGGAGGTAAATCCAGCCCAGGGAAAAGCAGAAACACGTCCATCAGGAAACCCTCTTCAACAGCATCTCGTCAGGATGGTGCTGGGTGCTGGGCCAGCACAGGCGTGCTGCCTCTTGCCCGAGGGCTGTTGGCACGGCCGTAGCACGGCTCCCACGCCACGGGGCCGAGCAGAGCCGCGGCTCACTTCACTTCGCAGGACCCGCTCTGCTGGATTTCAAACCCAGCACCGAGAAGTGATTTGGTGGGTTGTGACAGTGATGAGGGCTGTCGGCAGAAGAGCATTTAGTAGATGTATGGTTCCACTTTCCCGGGCGATGGCTGATCTACCCGGACTGACGCTGAACGGAGGGTTTCCATCAGCGGGACGGTGGTGCCAAGTGAGAGCGTGCACTGCATGGAGCTGCGCTGTGTTCACGTTGCAGTCCTGCCATTAAAGAACAGAAGATAAATATTTATACAAAGCATTAAAACAATACTAATAGCATACTGGCAGTAGATGATTATTGGGAAAAAGTGCTGTGCTTTTTTTACAGCTACGATAGACATGAGTGAGATGAACTTCTGAACTACAACAAAACCACCATTTTGTTTATTTTTACTGACTTTGGTAGCTAGGAAATCCTGAGTGCAGTAGTATATCTTGATAAGCTTAAATAGCATCCTGCATAGAGACTGTACGTTTGCGGATTAATTTTTGGTGTGAATTCAGTAATGGTATACAATAAATCTGACCTGAATGTGACAGAAAGTAAGAGAATTCTATATTAATGCTTTATAATGGGTTTATAGTTAAATAAATTTTATGAAAGCATAGGGGTCTCATTGTTACCAAGCCAGCTTTCCCCATAGCAATATTTTCACATGATTAAGTTAGAGATCAGATAACCACCTTATGCAGTATATACCCAATAGCAATTTAAAAAATTCAATATCAGCTGTATTATTCTAAAGAGTCATTCCATTTTCAATGCAAAATGAGTACAAAATAAAGAGATAAACTACATATAAAATGTAAAACACGGAAAAATTTATCACTTGCAAACATAAAAGCAAAAAGGATAAAAAAGAGAACAAAAGCAAATGGAGGCTATAAAAGAATACAGAAAAAAAGATAAATCCGCCGTGTTACCTTTTCCATATGTAGTTTAGCTGGGTTTTTATTAAGGTGCATACACTTTAGCACAGGAATGTAATCATCTCTGTAATGCACTTTACGACTGCAGGCTAAATGAATTTATGCCGCGCTGAACATTTTCAGCCCCCCTGGATAGAAAAGGGCAGGGTGGGTTCGTGCAGGAGGCGGAGAACCGGCCGGTTCCCCTCCCGCGGCGTGGGGTGGCTGAGCCCCGGCAGGGTGGTGATGCCGGGCAGGGAGCGGGGTCAGGGCTGGCTTGGCGTGAGCGACCCACAGCATCCTGCCCCACACCATCCCATCCCACAGGCCGTTGGGATCAACCGGGGCCACACTGGAGCTCACATTTGTCGTGTTGCCATGTGGGAGCCAGGAGAAAAGTCCCGGAGGCGATGGGCTCAGTCCCCAAGGCAGCTGGGGGTACTCACTGCTCCTGGGGCAGCGGGGAGAGCGCGGGTCACCGGTGCATCCCCATCAGCCCACACTGTCCCTAAGAGATTTTTTTCCTGCAGCAGCCCAAAAGCGAGGTGATGGGCGCACACAAGTATTCACGAGGCTGCCCATGTCCAAGGCGCTGCCGCTTAGCACTGGGGTGTGGTACTCACGGCTGCGTCAGAAAACAACCCCGTGTCCATACCACAGTGGGGTATGGGAGGCACAAAAAGGCTGGTGAGGATGAGGAGAACAGAACTCCCGGCTCCCTGCCCATGGCCCAGGCAAACAGCCACGTCTCTGCCTCCCCCTTCCCCACGGGAGCACCATCCCCATGGGCTGCTCCCCTCCCTGGGAGGTTGTGGGGGTCCCAACCTGGCTCACGAGGAGTGTGGTCCCCATGCGCCGAGAGCTGCCTCTTCCACCCAACAGCTGCTGATGGGCGGTGGGCATCAGTGCCCTCATGTCTCGGGTGCCGGCAGCAGCGCACAGAGCCTTGTGTTCCTCAGTTCATCCTCAAAAACACCTACCGGCACCTTGTTCCCAGCGCTGCAGTTGAGGTTGGGCCAACAACTCTGTTATGAACCTGCTCTCAGGAGTTATAATTACTATATTCTATCTGCAAAAAGTTGCCCGGCACTGCCATTTTGCATACATGGTTTTCACCCAGGCACAAATCGTTTTGGTTTTGTTCCTTTGCTAAATTGCTACTCATGCCACAAAATCTGGCCAGTTGTACAGTGCATAAACACAACAACAGATTTTTCAGTGGGCACTCGGGGTTCACACAACCTTTTTCTCAGGATATAAAAAAGCTATTTGTGGGAAAAAAAAACCCCACCAAAACGCAAAAAACCTTTCAGAGAGAAAATGGACTCGTGCATTATCCAGTGACCCTCATTTCAAAGGACATCATCATTTCTGTCCCAAAGTTATTCATTTATTATTATATATTATTATATTATTCATTTTCTACTCACTTTTGCTCTTGAGAATTTGTTATGTCAGAAATGAAGAGTTATGAAATTGAGGCAATAGAATGAACTGTTTACCCTAAAAATAAACTACAGTATGTAAAGTTTCCTGTAAATAAGAGATGGCACAGGTATTCTGCCTACCGAGTCTTTTTCACGCTGATGTAGAGCACCTCCAAGCTTTTGGCTGAGCCTGACCTTCAATCTGTCCTCAAGACCAAACTTTGAAAGCAGCATTGTGTGGGACTTCATGTTTTTAAGCATGTCCTGAAAAACCCACGGGTGGTGGGGCAGGTGACCCGGAGAGCCGCAGAGCCGTGCCGACAGCTCTGCCTGGTCCCTTCGGTGTCCGAGACACCTCCGTGCCTGCAGTGACATTCAGGGACGTGTCGGGACGTGGGGCGAGATGTGCTGCCATGCTTCGGGCACCATGGGCAAGGCCTGGTGGTTCTGCTGTCGTTCCCATCTGCACACGTTTGTGTTCTCCCTGTTGAAATCGTCGAAGGAAATCTGAATTTACTTTTCCTTGAGCAGTTGTATCAGATGTTGGGCTGGCAGATGGGGTAGGACAGGACCGAGCACAAAGAGGCTGGATTTATACCAAAAGTGACTCTTCTGTATCCACCAGGCTCATTCCTGTGGAAGAGGGGACAAACTTAGATCCAGCTTTTTCTTGCAAGGCCCAGGCACGGCCTTTGGAAAGAGGCCATCAGATCTTCTTATCCCCCCTGGCAGTGAGCAGGGCTCCACCTGCCAGATGCCATCTACCTCTGCACGGCAAGGCCACCTTTCTGGTACATCCTTTTTGTTTCCCTGTGTCAGAGCAGGGTTACTGTCCCCTGGCCACCACTCCGCTGGGCTCGCAGCCCTCCTTCCATGTAGTGACAGGCGAAGAAAAACACTCATGATGGCTTTTTTGAAAGCCGCTGTTTGAAAGGGGAGACTTCACAGGAGGAGTGATAACTTCCAGTGGTTGCAAAGGTTTTTATTGTCACCATTATGCCTGAAGAGGTCCCTTAGCACTTGTGAATGAGAGCAGATTAGCAGTGAAAAAAGCTCAGTGGGACCACAGTGGGAACCCGAGGAAAGAAACATGGGGCCATATTTCGGCTGTCTTTGTTCTTTCTGTCTGGTTCTTGCAGACAGAGCTCCACGTGAGATTTCGGGCTTATGGGACCTAAATGGAGGATTGCTGGGGAACTGCTGTGGCTGCGTTAATCCAGAGGTGCCAAACTTGTCTGGTTTGTTGGCAAGTGCTGATGGGCCAGAAAGAAGATGAGTTTGGTGAGAGCCATCCAAGGAGAGCCAGCCCTGGCTCACGGGCCCAGCTGACTCTAATTTCACAGGTAAACTCGTTCCTTTCCGCAGTGCTTTGAGACCTGCATGTTTCATGGTGGGCTACCCTGAAGTTTCAAGTTTATTTTCACTTTAACATCAGGTTAAGGCAGCTCTGAACTGGTGCTGCTTTATATGGCAGGTGTCCACAGATCACAAAAAGGCACTCGAAGCGAGGGGGGGAATGGGACAGAGGAGCACCTTTGATTCCCCGTGGCACCATTCCCTTCTTAGGACATCTCAGGGTTTCATTCCTGCCGTGAATATCATCTCTCCAGCCTAGACCTGTGCCTAGAAGCCCCTCCAGTTCACCCAGGGCCTGCCTGCTGCCTCTTCCACGTAAAATGTGGCTGTGGTTGGGAGCGACCACTGCCTCTGCGGCGCTGGGCGATGGAGAAGCATCCGCGGGAGCTGCTGGCAGCTGCCGTGGGGAGGAAAGCTGCGACACGGGGACAAGGGCAGGACCGGCAGGTCGTTTGGAGCCGGACCTCGTGTCAAGTGCTGGTCAGCCTCGTGCATGGCCTCCCACCAGTCCGGGCTCACCGGACAGCCCGACGCCGGCAGCATGCCACCTCCGCTCCTCACTCACCCTGCTCCCACGTCCTGCTGCAGGATGCGGGGGATGCGGAACCCCACTGGCATCCCCACGGCTCAAAGCGGGATGTGGGGTATATGGAGCCCCACTGGCATCCCCATGGTTTGGAGCGGGATGCAGGGGATGCAGAGCCCCGCTGACATCCCCATAGCTTGAAGTGGGATGCAGGGGATGCAGAGCCCTGCTGACATCCCCAAGGCTCGGAGCGGGATGTGGGGGATATGGAGCCCCGCTGGCATCCCCACGACTCGGTGCAGGATGTGGAGCCCCGCTGGCATCCCCATGGCTTGGTGCAGGATGCCAGCCACTCTGCTGGCTGCCTGGGGGGGCTTCTACCTCCTCACAAACCCCTGGCATCGTGGCCACCAGACATCAAGACAGCTAGTTGGAGATAGCTAATAAACTTAATATGTATGCTGAAAAACTCCACCCTTCACAGTACCAGTTTTTTTAAAATTTACATAATGCTAAACAGTATCTTGCTCACATACCCATGGATCTTAGTGGCTTTGTTGTCATGGATACCAGTACATACCTTGTTTTCTTTGAGAGATCTATCAAATATGTGCATTTGGATGTTTGCTATATTTGCCTGAATGTTATAAGCACATTTTTTACACTAGTAAATAATATTAAGCAACTGTGTAATTTATGCTGGAAGACTAAACACACTTTAGCTCAGTATTTTACCACCCTTTTTTCACCCTCGAGATTTCAAATCCAAACACCCTGCCCAAATGCTATTCTCGTCGAGACTGAGCATGACTTGCAAGAAACTGTTCTTTCTGTAGGATTTTACTACGAAGGACCTCATCATGTGCAAACTGCTCTCAGCCCACGGGCAAGGGAAGAAATCAAAAGCCTTGTTTTCAAGCATGAGCTGATTCCTTTCAAGGTAATGTTCCAAAAGATACTCCCAGCCTAAAAAAAACCTTGCGGACTTTCTGTATATTGTAACAGCTTCACCTTTTTAGTGGAGGCAATGAAAATATTACAAGCCACAGGCACTGTGGGGAAACGTTGGAGGTAGCTCCCCCATCTCTCCCCTTCGTGAAAAGCCGATCTCCCACATGAAGGTACCGCACAACGAAAACGGAAGTTTTAAGTCCCAGCAATTGCAGAAATTCCCAACTCATCCCTTTTGCGTCATTACCTGTTCATTAGTCCCCAGTAACCTTCACGGCACCTTCGTGCTTGACAACATGAAGCAAAACATCTCATTAACAGTGAGGACCTACAATTTCTATCTTGTGTGCAATGGCAGGGCTTCATTAATTTCATAAATAATATGCCAATGCTGAAGACTTCATACCCTGGGTCTGAAGACGGTGAAAAGCTGGGGAGGAAACCTTGGGCTCTGTCTACCGAGTCAGCAACTAAGCTGTAAGCTCCCTTGTGGTCTGGTTGGTTAATTTACACCAACGAGTACAATGCAAGCAGCTCAGGCTGGCTAATGGGCTTGCTCCTATGGTTTACAATATTAAATTCAATTAAGCTTCGTTTATCAGCAGCAGAGAAAGAAGACATTGAAATAATGACAAGGGAATGATAATATTAGTTGTAAAGAAGCAAAATTTGTCATGATTAAAGAACAAAATTGCAACAGAATTGACTCCCTTATCTGCAATTTGTGAAGTCAGGAGTATATCAAATAAACATGGGATAAATATTTGAGATATGCACGCACAAACCCACGCCTCTGAGAGAAAACATTTCCCTTAATACGGTGACTTGTTACCCGCTTCAGAATTGCTGTTAAATCTCACCTTGGGCCTGGAGACTGACTGTGGTTTTCTTCCTGTTGCAAATAGCCGTAAATAGGGGTAAAGCTACAGCCCCCAAAGGGAAACCAGAAAGTCCTGAACCACAGAGGTAAGGGAAGAGACTTGCTAATGGAGGGTGAGCTCCTGAGGAACACCCTACGAAAAGACGGGGCAGGGAGATTTTGTAGTTTTATTTTCTCTTCCAAGGTGGCAGAAATACCAACTTTGGAAAACAGCAAGAAGAGTGGAAGTTACTGTCCCTTACTGTGATCTGCGTGGGAATGCCGGGATGCCTGAGCCTGCGCTTCAAATTAACGTCCTGACTACAGCTCCGTAAGACTTCAAGCCTGAAGTCTGCTTCCTTTACAGGGTCCTTGATTAGCAAATTTCAGAGAGGGTTCAAAATCTGAGTAAAACCCTAATATGTAAAGGAGGCTGGTGTCTTTTCTCTCCTTTGTACAAAGGAAAAAAAAGAAAAAGAGAAAAGGGAAATGTAATTCTCTTTCATTTGCGTGTGCATGAACAAATTAGTTTCAGAAGCAATTTTACGGTAATTATGACCATCTCCAATGGATTAGATTTTCAGAAATATTCACTCTAATGTCATGATGACAACTATCATATCCTGATTTTTTTATTTGATGTTCTAGCAATTTAAGGGTTCCAATAATTTGTGTGCATGACTAGACTAGAACAAAAACACATTTACAACTTACGAGTTTTGTGACACTGAAAATTTTATGGTGAAGTGATTTTGACCTTTGGAGGATATGAAAAATTCAGTGGTAACACGATCTTTATCTTCTCAGCATGGCATGTTGATATAGTCTGTCATTTCAGCTCATATTCCCTGATAATGAGGTGTGTTTGATCTTTTATTTCTCATAATACTTGAAGTGTCTCATAATTATAAATTTATTTGGTAATCACTCCGATAGTACTGATACAAGAATCCGTTTAGCATTTCTATGTCTGTCATACTTCCTTTCACTGCTGATACATTGTGATTCCCTGAAGAGTTGAAGTAAAAAGCTTCCTTGTTTTCTTGTACATAGAATTTAATGTAAATAAACTTCAGGGAGATTTGGTGAGTTTTGGGGAATTCTGCGTGAAAAGTATCTAGTGCCCTTTATAATGGTTACTCAGTTACTCAGTGTTTGTCCATTCTGAATGGCTTTTGTGGTCAGTTCATTGTCTGCCTGATTCTCTAGTAGTACTCCATTAATATATGGATTATTTGGAATATCCTTTGAGAAACTTGTATCCACCTTTAAGAGTTTTGGTGGTTTGTGGTTTTTGTTTTTGTTTTTGTTTTTGTTTTTTTTTCCCCAGAGTAGCTCAACCTTGGTTTAATTTTGGTGTCCATTGAGAACTTACAGAAATTTTCAGCTGAGTAAGCGCAATGCACTGAAAGCCAGTCAGACCACTGTTGACAAAAGGCAGCCCCCAGCCCCATGGCATTTGCATTTGAATTCAAAGGCAGCCAAGACGGTCTTTCTGATGATGTGATTTTGAAACTGATGTCGGATTTTAGGCAGACTTTCCTTTCTTCCCTTGCAGTTGTGGCACACCACGCTCCGGGGGTGCCCTTGTGCATGACCGGTGCCTCTGGCTGCCTTTCCCATGGCGGGGCCCGAGCTGGTGGTGTGGCTCATGGTTGTGATGACACACTGCAGACCATACGGCGACGTGTGCCGGTGGAGAACGGTCAGCATTGCTGAGGCCGATGTCAATATTGTGCTCAATTCTTCAGATCGTTTAAACACCGCTGGGGCATTCAGGGGATGGGCGGTCAGAGGTGGTGTTGTCCATCCCCTGTACTTGGTGTTCAGTCTGAGAAGCCCCTCTCGGGTCACTGGTGTGAACTTGAGGACTTGCATGGTATGTCCCTGAGCGCTCTTGGGTCCTGGTGAGGTCCACGGAAGGGAGAAGGTCTGCTGGCCGTGGGTGATGGGAATCGCCCCTGCACTCCAGCGGCTTTGGGCAGCTCTGTGGAGCCAGCCATGGAGTCACAGCAGACTGAAACAGAGACAAGGAATAAACAATAACTGAGGCCACCAAAAGTGGATCCCTTGGTTGGTGTTTTTAACTGGGTAACAGCCCTGGGCTCACCTTTGGGTGAGGGGTCCATGTAACGTGCATGTGGAGGAGCAGCTCCTGCTTCACCGGGGGCTGGGGTGCTCAATGGCCACCGCGCGTGGGTTCCCCGCAGCCCCCGTCCTGGCCACACCAGCTGACAGCACACGAAGGCGGCGCCAGCCCGTCGGAGCTGCTGCTTCGTGCAGTTTACGTGGAGAGCGGCTGAGTCAACAATTATAAATGAGCCATTTCTTGTTCCGTGCGGTATCATCCATCGCTAGACACTGCTAAGTGAGTCTGGTAACATTAAAACCATGTTTAATAAAGCCAACATTTCAATACCACTTATGATAGGGTCAGCAGTCGCCTAATGGAATTAATCATTCATTTACTGAGAAAGTTAAGGGATTGGAGAGCAAAAGAAAACAACAAAAGAAAGAGGAAGGACAGTCACACAAAATAAAAAGTAGTCATTATACCATTACTGACATTTTACTTCTGATTTCTCCTCCTGAAATACCTCCTGAAGTTTTTCAGGATTATTTTGCAGGGTAAAGCAAGTAGATTGAGAAGATGTACCCTGGGGGTGTGATGGGGATATTTTCCCAAGAGGAACAAGTACAGTAACTTAACATCGTCAAAAAGGGGAATGCATCTATTGTGTCTCCTTCACAAAACCAGGGAAAGAAAACGGTCGGGAAGACAAAGGCAGACGGGTGGTTGGTTCTTACAGAGCTCTTCCAGAGCTGTTTGGAGTCAGTGGAGGTGCATGGAGTGCTTGCACGCGTGTGTGTGCACGTGCGTGTTTGAGTGCACATGTGAGCGCATGTCGGAGGGACTCCGTGCCTTCTATGGGATTTCTCCAAGCCCTACTGTATGTCTGCGCCATGAACACAACCATTGCCTCTTTTGAACTGAATTGCCAATGATAAATAATCTGATTTCTGGCTATTTGTAGCGTGACAGGAAGCCAAAGCCTTTGCTGGATATTTGCCAGCAGAAATCCGGGTGGCAATCTGCCCTCCCTGCCGCAGCCCCGGCTGGCGCTGGCGTCTGGGGCTCCCGTGCCAAAGCTGCAGCACCTTTGGTGCTTTCGCCGAAGCCTTTCTGCCGCTGGGGCTCTCCCCGCAGGCCTGCGGAGCAGCGGGAGCCGCACTCACTGCCAACGGACCCCTCAGGAGTGAAACTCAGGACTGCACCAAAGGCTGCCGAGGTATTTGGACTGCAGTTACTGTCAGAATAGAAAGACCTTTTTAATTCATGGGCTGTGTAATTTCGAGTAGGCAGACAATGTGTGTTAAGAGTTTTGCTCTGAAGGATGCTGCGTTTTGCAGGTACCAAAGAGCAGCCGCTGCGGCCGGACTCCTGCACTAAAGGCTCCTGCTGCAGATGAGCGCTTCTGCCTATCCCAGGAATACCTTCATTTATATGCATCTGATAAGCCAGTGAAGGGAAAATGGGAATGAGTTGGCAGGTGGCCTTTCGAATGAAAGGGCACATGGTAAACTATCTGTTTGCTGCTTTCTCACCCTGGAATACTAAACACGTCACAGGGTATGCATATTCCTTTCCATTTCCCCTCTATTCTGTCCTTCTTATTGCTCATATTCCAAAAATTAAATATATTTTTTAAAGACATAGATAAGCAAGACGCATTTGGGGTTGTCTATTGCATTTGCAGCATATAAGTTCTGCTGTTTATCCTAATGGCCCGTGTCAAAATGCAACGAGGATTACAGCATTAGACTTTATGCCTTTGTAAAACATACAAATTAGAACAAGTCTTTATTCTGTAAGCAGGATGTGAAAACAAAATTAGTGCTACTTCTTGAAGCAATTACCTCCAGGTACCGTCTCTCTCTAACCTGCAGCAAGCTGCTGCCAAACACAGCGTTTCCTTTACGTTTAAACACACCCGCTGATCTTACAAGCAGCCGTACCCAGACATGAAAAACCATCAGGCATCAACATTAATATTTTAAACAATTAATTATTTAGTTATTTACATTGACACAAAGTGAAGCTATCACACTGGTACGTTGGTTGTTTGCATTCCTCAGGCTTACAGCTGCCTGCCTGGATGACGTCTCCTGGGGGGAAAAAGCCACCTAACCCCCCCGGCCCTGTGTTTCTGGCTGGTTTTGAGCTCCACAACCTCCACAGCAAATTAGTCCTCGTGGAGAAATTAAGTGCTGATCTTTGTTAATATCCTCTACCCAGAGCTTCTCAGGACTCTTTGCACAGAGCAAGGCCAAAACAGAGCAAAGCAGTCATTTTCTTTGGCACCCGGTTCTCCTGTACGTGCGTATAACGACTCCCAGAGCTGAACTGAGCAAATAATTACAACTCCTCTATTTGAATTTGTCGTAGTTACGACAAATTTTAACTGTTTAGTTTGAAATATTCTTAGTGCCTACCTTGTACTAAATATTTTCAGCGTTTTGTCAGAAACAGCTAAATATCTGGGTCTTTGAAGAAGTGCACACACACATAGCGAGCATGCAATTAGACTAAATTAATTACCAGCTGACTTCTGATCACCGCCGCACTGGAAGTAAACTAAGGTAACTGCTGAAATTGGTGGAATTGCTTACTATTTTAGTAACATAAAAGAGATGTGAATTGAACTCCATAGTTTTTGCTGTCTGAAATATTTGTGAACTTTAGGTAATTACTGATCGCGAGCCCGCGGTCAGCGGGAGTCTGGTCAGAGCTAGAAGTGAGGGACCTGAGCTACAGTAAGGGATCGATAGAAAATGGAAGAAATGAAATCACTAATTGATGGTTGGGGCTCCTCCTGCATGAACAGCTGATATTCGTGTGCTAATGAGGTTTCTGAGAGCAGGGGGAGCTCGTTGTGGGGGGGGAGGAGGATCATGAGCATGGGATTAAAGAGGGAGGAGATGAATATTGGTCCTGACCACCCCGAAGCTGGTGATTGCAGTAGTGGCTCTGCAGCTAATGAAAGAAAACATGACAAGTTCAGCGTGTGCTTGCTGCAGCAGCTGCGCAGGATGGTGGATTACTGGGTTTGGTGCAATTTTGGGTAGCTGGTAACTCTGGGAACAGCTCCTGGGCCTCAAAGATGCTGGGAGGGCTGGAACCCCTCTGCTGGGAGGACAGGCTGAGAGAGCTGGGGGGGTTCAGCCTGGAGAAGAGAAGGCTCCGGGGAGACCTTCTAGCCCCTGCCAGTCCCTCCAGGGGCTTCAGGAAACTGGGGAGGGACTCTGGATCAGGGAGGGGAGCCATGGGACAAGGGGGAAGGGTTTGACACCGCAAGAGGGGAGACTGAGCTGAGATGTGAGGCAGAAATTGTTGGCTGTGAGGGGGGTGAGCCCCTGGCCCAGGTTGCCCCGAGAAGCTGTGGCTGCCCCATCCCTGGAGGGGTTCAAGGCCAGGTTGGACGGGGCTTGGGGCAACCTGGGCTGGTGGGAGGTGTCCCTGCCCAGGGCAGGGGGGTTGGAACGAGATGATCTTTAAGGTCCCTTCCAACCCAAACTATTTGGTTATTCTGTGATTGAAATGAAACTGTGGCTCTGGTGAAGGTAGTGGGTCTGACTGGGAGAAGGAAGAGGAACGGCTCCAAGGAGGCGCTGCTGTTGTCAGGAGCAAGGTGCGCATCTGTACAAGGCTGGGAAAGCGAGTTGAATCCCAGAGTCTCTGGTTTTTGTTGGTTAAATGTGTTAAATACGGTTTGTTTGCTTGCAAAACCCCAGTGCTGGCTCGGCACGGTGCTCTCTGGATTCCTGGTGAGGTGACTCAGCTTCATCGGCTGGGAAGGCCTTTTACTGAAATGGACTAATACAATATTTATATTTTCTGCAGCCTGGCTTCCTCCAGAACTTTGACTTCAGCTCTCTCTTGGGTACTATTTATCTGTTGCTGGTGATGTCTTACCAAAGGAGAGGCAAAAGAGCGAGCAGGCAAAAAGTTTAAGAAAATGATCTAGGGAAAAGAAAAACAATCTAAAACTTATTCATTTGTGAAGTAGTAATATTTATATGTTATGCTGCAGTAATTTCTCTCCTGATGCTGTCATTTGATCCCAGAGATATTTAGGTTTCGTGGTTTAAAAGCTATGCGAGCTTAATTAAAGTCAATTACATACATGCACAAAGAGGAGGACAGGAAAGGAGAAACGAATCTCTGGTTTCGGTGTTTTGGCTGCAGATTGACATCCCCTGGTCTCTGCAGAGGGGAGACCCGGGGTTCCTCTCTCACCGGGGTGCTGCCTCTGCCCGCAGAGATCTGTGCTGGGACAGCCCCAGGCACTGGCTCGGGCCCCGGCCGGGGCTGGCGGTGCGCGGTGCCTGCCTGCCCTGCCTCCAGCAGCACCGCCGGCAGCCTCTGCCGTGCCGTCACCTCCCGGTGCACACTGCCCGCAGCTCCAGCCCAGCCACATGGACCAAACCCCGGCTCCGTGCAGGGTGTTGCTGTTTTAGGTGCTTCATCCATCAACAGCTCTGGTTTCTCATCTCCAGCCACAGACATGGCGCGGGGCACAGCGGCCAAGCCATTACCCGGCTGCTGTCCGCTGGCTCGTTTCACCGCGGGGGTGCCTGGGGTCTGAGGGCAGCCCGAGGCTCCCTCTCAGTGCAGCCCCGTCCCCGTCAACCTGCCTCTGAGCCAGCTTCTCAAGCGGTGGCGGCAGCTCTCCTCGTACAGAGACCGGCACGGGACGCCGTGAAAGCCTCGGGGCTGCGTTTGGCTATGGTGAGCCTTTGCGCAAGCGAGGGATGGCTGCTGTTTGTCATCAACAGCTGAGGATATTTGCATATGGTTGAGAATATTTAACATGTCACCAGAAGGTGTTTTTATGATTGGTCATTCGCTAACTGCTCCTGTGGAAGGGTCTGACCCAAAGCCCATTAAAACTAATGGAAAGACCCTCAGTGACACCAATGGATGAGCTGCCTAATTTGCCCAGCACATTAACACAGCCCAAAGCCGTTCAGCAGGATGATGATGTGGTACTGCGGCCAAGAGACAGGCTGAGGGCCTCTTTCTGCCTGCAGCCCGGTGATTTCTCTCTTGGTGACTGCTGCAGCCAGGACAGCTGTAGGCTATCCGGCCTTGGAAGCCAGCACAAGGATAATTAAAGTCGACTTTCAAAACAAAGTTCAAAAACAGGGCAGCACAGTGGATTCTGGTTGGGATTTCCAGGATGCTCAAGGCTGCTTAGCAGAGCACTGAAATAAATAAAAGAAGAATTAGAAAAGAAAGGAGAGTTTGAGGAAAATACTGTTGTCCAATGTTGCACATTCATTACTGAGATGCTGGAAGGCCTTGAGGTTTGGAGATGACCTTACAGGAGCCGGAATTATGGATGTAATTAGTTGTTTTCTGTGTCAACTTGATAAAGAAAACATTTCACTGCCTTATACAGGTTTTTGTTTAGCAACATTTGCATCATTTTGAAGATGAAACGTATATTTCAGGAAGTTTAAGAAGAGGAAACAAACGGGATGTGGGCAAATATTTCAGTAGAGTTAGAAAGATATTTCAGTTCTTGTCGATACTGCACTATGCCCCTACACACTGTGAGCGTAATTGCAAGTTAACACATACATGGGAGCTGGAGCTGAAAAATTGTTTGACTATCGATCATGTTATGAGACTTAAAATGAGCAGAAGACATTCTTTCATGGTGGAAGACATTGCTTCATTTTAAAATACGCTGTATAAATGGTTCCCTAGCTTCCCTCTTCCTGAAAACTGGTTTCCTAAAGCAACGTTAAGGACAGTTCTCTGACTGTTCTGTAATGGCAGAGAAAGGGCAAAAACCCTGATACGAATCTTAGCAAGACTAGGAGGAGGCACTGTTGGTGCTTCTTGGTGTGTGACTCATCTGCCTAAACTCTGGCATCTGGGGACATCTCTCCATCCCAGGGTATCTGAGCCATTGCGGGGAGCTGGCAGGGAAACCTGCGCTCCAGCAGTGCCTGGAGACCTGGCAAAGATCCTAAGGTGGCCAGACCAGCACTACATACCTCTGTGAGGGCGCCTGAACCCCTCATCACCCGGCATGCAGCTCCCGAGGGTGCCTAGGGAGCGGTCTCGGAGGTGTCGCAGGGACTGGCTGCTGCTGGACGCCCGGGGGGAGCTGACATCAACTGCTGAGTCCACCATGGTCCAACGGCCAGCCGAGGAGCCAGAGGGAGAAGTAACTCACAGTAACCTCAGCCCTTTTAATTCACTGCCTTCCTTCGGTTACCCCTTCTCTGACTCATGCAGGCTTGGTGTGGAAGCACCTCGAAGAGCTCTCTGGCTGAGCTGGGTGATCACGTGAGATGGCGAGAGGTGGTAGAAGGAAAAGGGGCAGGAGCCAGCGCACGTAGAATGAATTTGGATTAATGCCTTCCCCATAGCAAGCCTGTACAATACTTTGCCTGAAGGGTAATTTTTTTTGACCTGAGATGCTAGCATTTGAGGGTCATCTTTATTTTTATTTTGGCATGAGCGGGATGTATTTTCTCCTTCAGTTCTTGGAAGCTTTTGCTTATTAAGTAACAGAAATGAGTTTCTGGAAGAGGCTGATAGGAAATGTCTTCCTTTCATCCGTGTTTTTAGCCAGTCCTGCTGCAGTGCACCCTCCTGGGGTTGAAAGGCAGCTGCTGGCCAAGGCGGACCTGTGCGGGAGGACGCGCACCAGGCTGGGGCGCTGGTGGGGAGGAATATTTGTCCACATGTTTCTGCTGTGTAAATGCCTTTCAAGGCTTGATTTACTGCATATAGCGCGATTGCTGTTGAACTTTTGAAGAGTAAGCCAAAAGAGCTTTTAATTTGTGGTAACCTTGAAAGCACACAGTCTGAGGAACCTCGACAATACATTTAGAAAGAGTAGCAATAACTGTGAACTGATGTTAACTACCGTGGGTTTTACAACCAGATCTTTTAAACATATTCTGAGCAAAAAGATGGCGTGAGAACATCGTTAGCAAGCTCATTAGTCATCTGAAACTGCCAAGCAAAAGCCATTAATGGTACGAATCATATTTGATAAGAACGGTATTTGCAAAGGCAATCTTTCAAGGACTTGGATGATGTGAGCGTTTAGATGGGGTTAGTTTCACCACTTTGACTTCAAAACATGGACAGACAATGGTCTTACATCAGCTGCGCCTTCGCACCTGGCACGGGCCAGATCCCGCTTGGTTTTCACGGGATGAGCACGGCACGGTTTTGGCAGGCCAGTGGTGAATAAGGCACTCAACATAAATATATAAATAAATGCTGATCTGTGCCCGTCTTTCCTTCCACTATTTATTTTCCATCCTGTTTTTATTAACCTTATTCTATAAATTTCCCTGGGCCCATACTGGCTGGGTGTGATAAAATTTTTGCTACTTCTGTCACTTCATTCTTCACTTTTACAGGTTGTCGTTATTTCTGCGGAGGGCTTTCTCCTCCAATGCCATTTTGTTTTAGTGGGTCTTACCTGAGCTGTGGTGGGACCTCCACGTAAAGGTAAAGTCACTTTCCAGAAACTCTTTGTCAGGAGCCTGAAACTGCAGCTCATACGAAGTACCCAAAGCCAAATACATGACCGTGGCATGCATTATTCGGTGCGGGTGTAGGGGAGGTCTTGTTTAAATCAATACAGCCTTACTGTGAAATATCGCGTGTGTGTGGAGAGTTGTGGGGCAGTCCCAGCTGCTTTCCACGTCTGTCGCACAGTCGGGCCCGGAGAGGAGGGAGCTCCAGAGCAGGGGTACCTGTAGAAAGCCCCTTCATGGCAAACACAGTACCACGTGTGCAATAAACAGCAAGAAGTGTTAGTTACCCTAGGAAGGAAAAAAAGCACAGGCAAAGCAAACGGCACTTTATGGTTCGTTTTCTCTTTCTCAGGGTTATAGTTCCTTTTTATGTTCTGAAAAAACAGTATAGGCTTCCTTTTTTTTTTTTTTCCGGAAAAATGCACCCCGATAGGTAAGTGGCAGTTCAGCTTGAAAGTGATATGTTCAGCCTTGAAAGTAATATGCTTAAAGAATCTCCGTTATTTAATATTTGCTATGTTTGCATGAGGCTGGTTTATTAATGATAGGAGGGTGTGATCAAGCTTGAAAGTAATTATTAAAATGGTTTTATGAGCAATATGGTGATAAGATATTGCATATCTAATGCCAGAATTGGAGCTCAAGACACAGGAGAAAATGGTCAATTTTATTTATTTATTTGTAACAATTCTCTTTCAGTGGCACAGGAAGTAACATCCCCTCCTTCTGCCCAACCCAGACCCTGCTTTTCCTTCTTGTAAATCTGAACTCCTTTTTGTTTCATTTCTTAAAGAGAGAAGCCCGCGTTGACGCATCGCTGGCTGACCCCACTGGCTCCGGCTGCCCCACGTGCCGTTGCCTCCCTGGGTCCGGTTCTCGGCCACCCGCGGGTCACCCCGGCTCCTTGTGCCGCTGCCATCCCTGCGTCCTGGCGCTGGACACGCACCCGCTCCGGTTTGCACGGTGAGCAACGTCTGTGCTGCGTTCTGTGCGTCCTGAGCACACCGTCTGCGGCGGTGGTTTTGAGGATGGGGCTGTGAGTGCGCAGTGTCAGCTCCGAGCTGATAACACACCGTCAGGTCTCATCCAGGCAAACTGCAGAAGTTAAACCATAAACCTTTAAAAACACAATTTTCCACAGACCCCGAACTAGAGGGTAGTGGCAGATACCAGAGCAAACCATTATATATATGTCTGTACACATACACAAACGCCTGTCATAGATACAAAGCAGTTCAAAAGGCTTTTGACATTGGCTCTTCAAACCCAGGAGAACTGAAATGCTAGAAAGACGACAAGTGGAGAGCTGCAAAGTGCAATGAAAATAAGCCTGTATTTAGATTTCAGATTTGGTAGGTGATAAATAATAGTGGGTTCGGAAGCGTGGCTTGGGCCGGTTCCTTCTGCAGGTGGGTGAGTGAAGGGTGATGCTCTGCCTCGCAGAGGAGCCGTGGTGGCTGTTTGCTGTGGTGATTGATCACTGAGGTGGAATTTAGTCCATAACTGTAATTTATCCCTCCCACGGTATGGCTGTGCTGGCTGCCCTGGCCCTGGGTGCTGCGAGAAGTGACGCTGCCAGGGGTGTCTGCGGGGTCCCTGCCCCGGGGCTGCCCCGCGCTCCCAATGACAGCTCTGTCTGCAAAGCATCTCCTCGGGCTCAGCGTCCTCTCGCCTCCGGTACCCGCCAGGCATCCAGATTTTCCTCCCTGAGGTGGGAAAACATAGAATCGTAGAATGGTTTAGGTTGGAAGGGACTTTAAAGATCATCTAGTTCCAACCCCCCTGCCATGGGCGACGTTGGTTTTACATCCCACATCCTATTTTGAGTATAACAAAGTAAGATGCAAAATTCAAAATCTGGAGCATTAATAAAAGTACAGTAAGTTGAGTTGCGATATTGAAATTTTTTGAAGTGGGGGCTGACTTGACACCCATCCCTCCTGCAGCCCGCACCTCTGCCCTGGAGGTGGGAGCAGGGGGGTAGAGCGGGGGGTCCGGCGTTGGCAGCAGCCCTGTGCGTGGTGCTCGTCCCTGCCGCTGCCCGCTCTGTGCCCGGCGTTCCCTCTCCTGGGCTCAGCTTTGCGGCGGGCCACGTGGGGAGATTGCGGGCTTTGCTCTCGGAATTATCAGTGCTCAGGCAGAGCTGGGAGTGGTGCTCAGCTCCCTGACCTCCTGGCATTGTCATAAAATAATCTTCACGCAGAATCCGGCTGCCTCAGCACTTGCTGCAGGATGTCGTGCTTGAAGTATCTGGGGTTTTAGTGTTGTTGATAATCACTTCCTCTTAAACTCTTTCAAATTTGGCTCATTTTTTCCTTCTGGCTTGAGCTAGTCTGTTGGGTGTGGGCAGGGATGGGGAGCACCTGAGCTGCACTGACTGCAGATTTTTTCCCCGCCAGGTTCTGCCTGGGCTTTCGGAGGAGAGGGAGGTGAGGTCTGACGAATGGAGCCCCTTCCTCGGTAAAGCTGCCCATTAAGCTGCCCTCCTGCAGCCTCCCGGTGGCTGCCTGCCTGGGGGAGCTCGGGGACCCCCCGCAGCAGCGGCCACCCCTGGGGACAGGGATGGGGACCGCAGCAGCAGGGCCCCTCTGGCAGCCCAGGATGGGTGGCCTGGGGCACCCCGGGGAGCATGACTGTCCCTAGGGAGAGCGGAGCCCACTTCCCCCATCCCGGTGCTGCTGGTGCCACCCGTAGGGATCATCACGGCGGAGAGGTGTCGATGAGCAGCATGTCAAATCTGAGGGATGAAAATCAAGTGTTCTAGAGAACCGGGTTTGATCCTTTTTCTTTTTCAAAACTGGAGATAAAAGGCTGTCCAGCCATGACCAGAGTGAGACACTGCAGAGCAAAATGCCGTCTTAGAGGTGGAGAAGTGTGATAAAGCGGGTAACTGCTGGATCACTCCCCAGCAGCATCACGGCCGTACCAGGGCGGTGAATCTCCTGTGGGGCATGGTCTGCGGCCAAGTCCAGGCTTTGCTGTGTCCACCCCTGCCCCAGCACCCAGAGCCCCCGCCTGGGGAAGCCCCGGGAGAGGGATCCCCTCCCTGAGTAACGCCGGCAGCGCCCGGTCGTGCTTCAGGGTGCTGCTGGGATGGCCCTCTGCTGGGATAACCCACTGCTTATCTCACTGCTGGAGCAGGAAGGGATTTGCTTTAGATGCAGGAGCTGACGCGTAGATTCGTTTCATTCAGGGATTTTAGGTACTGTGCTGTACGTATATCAATGTCTTTAGATGTCAGTGTGGTGCCTTTCTCTTCGCTTCCCACCTAGCTGTGGTTTAAAGGATCCTTTCAGGAGGAGAAACAAATAAAATTTGGCAGCAACGCACAGATTTGATCATGAGGGTGTTTTGATCTTTCAGAAAAGCTTTGAAAAGTCAGCCAACCTTGGAGCCATTGCCTCACAAAAATCAAATTTCCCCCTTTACGTGCTGGGTAACTGGAAGAATTATCTCAATAATCTTTATGGACAGTACTTCAGGTGGCATGATGGTCTGCACCCTTCCTTAGAGACGATGTTGGCTAGTTCTTTCTTCTTATGATTTTCTTTTTTTCATTCTATGTATTTTTTTACTGCCACAGATGCAAGCGATGTATATGAAAGGCATATACTGGATCTGAGACATCTGGTTTGGGAATATCTAAGCAATTCATGGGGCCTTACTCTCAGGCAGCCAGGTGCATGTGTATATGATTTATACAATTTGCACATACCCGAAGTGTCCTGCCCTGCCTCCGTGGTCTCTCACTGCTGTCAGTGGACTTTGCTACTATGGCTTCCATTACTTATTCAAGTACCACGTGATAAAATAAACAAGACATCTGCTACGAGTACAGTCTGGCTAACACTCCAGAAGGCTCCAGCCTTCCTTTCTTTTTTCACTCTTCGTGTGTAAATTGGAGGATGAAGGGCATCCAGATTTTATTTTCCTGTTTCCACATTTTGAAGAAACACAAGCTGACGGTTTTGTTTTCCATGGCGACACGAAGATGTGGATTCCACCCCAGAAATCAGCTTTGCTGCATCCAGCACCGCCACGTGCTGGCACCAGGGCACGGGTTTGCTTTCGTGGCAGACTTCCCCGGCACTCAGGAGGTGCAACCAGGCTGCAGACGCCTTTTATGTAAAATTACGCAAGAAAATTTGACTTGGGTTTGACATGAACTGTCCTCTTTTTCTCTCACTGCAACTGGGACCTTGAGGCAGTTCATTAACACGCAGGGAAAGGCTGGGAAAAATCTGCAGATTTTAGTGCTGAATGTGAAACCTGAAATCAATACGGTGCTCAGGTTAAGAGATTGAAACTGGGAAACTTCAGGAGCTGAAAGATACTTTCAATGAGTTTTCATCTGCATTGCACGAAGCTGTAAGGAATAACAGTTTTATTTTGCTAAAACTTTCAAGGGTTTGGACTTTGTTGTCATTTCACTTTAGAATGAAAAGTGAGTAAAGTATATAAGCCAGCACCTTGCCCAGGGGCTCTGAAATTCCTTTTGAAGGAACTTTTCTCCATCTCCAAACTAACAGCCCAGCAGGCCAGCGAGGCTGGTGTCTCGTTGCCGATACCTCGGTTTCTAAAATTAATTGGCATCAATATTCCAGGAGCGGTTTTGATACTTCTGTAAGCATCCTTCTCTGCTTTGCATTGGTCACGTATCTCTATTATCTTTCTTTGTAATGAGTGGAGACACGTCACGCTTGCTCACAAATTTTGCTGGCTGTCCTAGGTATCAATGGAACCTGCTGGCTTTGGTAAAGCAATGTATTTGATGGAAACCGTTTCATCACGGATGTTCCAAGCAGCTCTGTAGAAGTGACTCGCTGGTTTGGTGCTTTATATTTCACACTTTCTATTTTGCACTTTTTTCTTACTATTCCTACGTTTCCTATTTGCTTTAGGTATCACCCGCGGCACTTGGGGAGTCTACAACGCACACTTTCCCCCCCCGAGGCTTGGTGGGACTGGCAGAAGCGGGGAAGGAAGCCCGAGCCTCGGTCTTCTCGAGAGGCGGATGCACAGACTGGCCCATGGGCAGCGCTGGCAGGAACCAGCCCTCGCGGGTGATGCACAGGTACACGCACACGTACACGCACACGTACACACACCCGGCCCTGCTCAGCGCACCCTCATTGAGACTTCCCCACACCATTTAAGAGCTGAGAAATTGCGAGCGTATCGAGCGCTGAATTTTCACAGCACCAAGTTAGCCGAGATGCTTCTGTAACTGATAAAGTGGGAAACTTCACAGCGTTGAGTGGTCCTCAGATTCACACTTCCACATGTGTCACAGTCTGGTGTTAATGTACTTTGAGCAGTAACGTAAACCACGGAAGCCTACTGGCTGGGCAACAAAACCTGCCAGTTTTTCCCGTGCTGTCCATGCTGTTTGCTTGTCTGGGAGGTTCTCGCCTCGCTGGGGTGATGGAGAGCTTTGTGACAACAGGGAGTGCACAAGCTACCGGCGCCCTGCCCGGCGCCAGCGCGTTCATCACTGGCAGAGAAGGTCCTCAGCCAGGCGTGTGCTCCCGTTGCATTTACCTTCCTTCCGTTTGTAAACTTGTCTGTGATTCTGGCATTTCCCCTTGTTAAACGGGGCAAAAGGAAAAATCCCATGGAGGTTGTTTTAACTGTGAGCCTTGCAGAGCCCTCAGCCTGAGCTGGATGCGTCCCCAAACGTATTTCTGATAACTCTGGGTAAACTCTGCATGGAAACCTTTGGAAATTCCTTTATTTGGAGAAAATATCTGACAGCAGTTGAGCACAGGCAGGCGAAGAAGGCAACTGAAAATATGCTATCTTCCATAATAAAACACAACATTACAACTCCTCAGAATAGAAAATGCGTCTTAAATCTTTCCATGAAAAAAGAAAATGCGGACAAGAAAAAAGTGTAACCAGATTACACAAGAAGAATATTCTACGTGAAGAAACAAGGAAGTTTCTGATAGACGTAGGGAAAATCTTCATGTCGATATTATGGTTTCATCGTAATTTTAACATGGTGAGGAAACTGTTGGTGTTGAAGTCCTGAAAAAATTCGGGCAGAGGATGCCTTTTATCCAAAACTATCTCTGCAGGCAGAGAGGAGAAAGAGACACAACAATACAGGAAAGAGAGAATGTGAGGAATAAATAGAAACGGAAAGGCAAATAGAAAGATAAACTCATTTCAGTAATAGCTTGAAGTTGTTTCAGATCCTCCTGCAAATGCGTGCTTGATCCACAGGTGGGTTCACAGGAGAGGAGTTGCCCTGTGGCCAGCAGCCGCCCGCGGAGCCGGGGGTGCCGCGCCGTGCCCTCAGCGAGGGGTGCTGCGCAGCCGCTCACAGCTTCAGGAATGCTGTCGATCTAACGGATTTTTTTTTTTTTTTTTAGCTAGATAAAATGCATTGTGAGGAGTAGGATATCACAACACCTTGTGCGGTGAAGAGTTTGCTTTCAGAAGGGACTAACCATGTACCTGCGGCAATGAGGATGCTACACCTGCTCCCTGGGCAGCTCCCGCTGCCCGCTCCCGGCTGTCCCCGGGAGGAAGCACCCCCGGCTTCTCCTCATCGGCAGCCAGCGGCGGGGCTTTTTTTTCATAGAAAAGTCAACATTTTTTCAAACGGACTGAACAATTGCATAATGCCTTTTAAAGGAAAATATTCTGGAGACAGGGACGCAATCTAAGCACAGGCTTTCCAGAGGCACTGCACATTTCCCTGCATTTTTCTCTGGCTTTTTGTGACGCACAGTTTTGTGAAAGCTTTGGGTGACACCAGAACTTGCTGAGACCCCCCCCGGGGACTCACACAGCTTTCTCTCAGCCTGCTGAGGAGCCGGGAACAAACCAGGGACCTCTCGGATTTGTCACTGGGGGCCTGAGGTTTTCCACATGAGAACCAGATCTTTCCAACAAGGAGCAGCACCCAGTCTGGACAACCTGGGTGGCATTTCCAGAGGAAGGAAGTGGCATTTAAAAACATCGATGGGTAATACACTGAAGACGGAATAAATATTTTAAAAAGCATGGACTAATATACCAGGATTGAATAATTGTGAAAAGTAAAGCAGTTCCAGTAGGAATGAGAAACAGGAGAAACTAAACTTAAAGCTGACTCGAAAGTCGTGAAATATCAGTGGGGGTTGTACTAGATGATCTCCAGAGGTCCCTTCCAACCCCTGCCATTCTGTGATTCTGTCATTCTGTGATTCTGTCTTTGAGATCTAGCTTAAAGTAGATGTATTTGAAGAATTTTTAAAGTTACTCTAAGAGCAGCACTTGATAAAGGAAATCTGTGGAAAACATTATTTAGCTTCATCTGCTATTCATGCTAAGGTGCTAAGGGAGTCGGTAAATTAAGTTTCTGAACCTCATGATAGCAGATTTTGAAAACTTGTAGGAAAAGTTGTTGGAGCCAGCAATGGAGAGGAAAACAAATGTCGGACTGATATTTACAGAGGAAAAGAGGACCGATGCCAAGCCGGGGGATCTGGTTGCACCCTCAGGGACTGAGCTGGTGGTGGGAGGAGGAGACCCTGGCACCCCGCTCCCGGGCGCTGGAGCATCCTCTGGGAGGGCAGAGCCGTGGGCAGGAGCCCGGCGGGCGCCAGTGCAGAATCCGCTCTGTTGGAAGTGCTGGGGAGAGCCGGCACACGGCGACCAGCCTGCGAGCCCCTTCACGCCGGGGAGTCCTGGGAAAATAAATATTTATGAGGAAAAAGCCACGAATTGCCAAGTTATCCTGGAAATTATCAGAGAACCGCAACATATTGTGGAGGGAAAAGGTATTCTCTGAAAAGACCTTTCAAGTACAATGCCTCATTCTCTGCAATGTTCGTCTTCAAACACTAAGAACGGGGAAGGATTAATGGTCCAGGAGCCCGAGAATTCACACTTCCCGGAACAAAGACCATAGACGTTAAGCCTGTCTTCAAATGCCCCTGTTTTCTACAAAGGAATATAATTTTGCTTCTGTCATCATTTCAAGAAATACTTTCTCCACAATGATTTCTTTTCCAAAGTCAAAGAGTTGAAATCTTGCAAAAAAAGAGGAAGAAAAAACCCTCGCATTTTCTGAAAAAAAAAACCCCAAACATCCCAGCAACACAGGCTCTTATTTTGCTGGCAGAGGCAGAACTTATTTGAAACAAGAAGAAAGAAGGAGAAGCCAAACACGTTTCAATTAAAAAAACATTATTAGCTCACAAAGGAAGAGATAAAAAAGCGTTTGTTCTCCAGGAGAGGGATGGGGCTGCCGGCTGCGAGCACCGTGCTCCTCGGGGGGGACGGAGGGTGCGGGGGGTCCAGAGGGCTGGGAGGGGAGCGGTGCCGGCTCAGGGGGCTCAGCAGTGGGGATGCTCCGGGGCTGCATCCCGGCCCTTCCCAGGCATCCCCCTCTGCCCCGCCGGGCTCCCGGTGCATCCCACCGCTGCCCCAGCCTGGAGGATGTGACGTGAAACTGGTGCGTGGCTGCAAACTGGGGAAGGGAAGTAACACCTTATTTTCTTTATTTTCTTGGTCATCAGTGCAGCACCTGTGGCACTGAGCCTGCCGCCAGCTGACACACTGCACGGGCTGGAAATAAAACGGTTTGTTTGCCTGCATTTGGGGTTTGTTTCCAAACACCTGGCAGTGCCTGGGGGGCTGGAGCGGAGCTGTGGTGTTGCTGTCGGCCATGGAGAGGACACAGAGGGGTGGCCTCGGTGGCCCCGCTGCCACCGCTCCGACCGGGCAGGGGGTTTCTCTGCAATACACGTCTCGTGTACACAAATGTATGAACTTACAACCCGTGTGGCTTTGATGTGTGGGCAAAACAAGGTCTCACCGTCAGGCAGAGCCCCTGCTGATCGCTCAGTGCGTGCTCGCGTAGCACATCCTGCAGGATTATTGGGACCGAAAGGAAATCCAGGTGAATTGCCAAAAGCCATGTAAGAAATGAATCAAAATCGCACTTACTGCTCTTGCTAAGAGCAAACAAAGTGTAAGGAAGATGTGCTGGCAGCATCATGCACTTGATGGTCACCAGAGATCTCATTTCCGTGAATATCTCTTAATTTCCAGGTACACATTGTGGACATAAAAATAAGTGATAACATCTCATCTGGAAATAGACACTTAGGAAACAGCATTTCTCAAGCTGTAATGATGTTAAGCAGAAAAAGCATTTTACGGGTAACAGCCTGACAAGTGAAATGCCTGGCAATGCTGGTGGCTGTCCTGGGCTGGCCCATGAACCCCATGGCTTTTGAACTTTATTTATTATGAATGTAACAACCAGCCAGACTGTTCTGAAACAGTGAGGCACCGCTGAACATAATGAGCACCAGAGCATCTAACGGGCGGTGACCTGCTCCACCACCGCGCTGTCATTGGTTAGACTTTTGCCATACAAGAGCCACCATGTTAATTCATCATTTTGGACAGCAGGACCTTCAGGAATGACACCGCTACAGTGTCATACAGCACTAATTAGCTGTCACTGTCACACTACTCTTAGAGTTGTCGTCTCGTGGAGGCGGCACATCCAGGAGGATGCGGGGTGTCAGCAGTCGGAGCATCCTTGTTCTCAGGAAGGCGTGGGTCGGTGCCGGCGCTCGGGAGCAGCAGCAGCTCAAGAGGAACCACCGTGTTTCTGCTGTTTAACTGTTGAAAGGTTTGGCTGCAGGGGAGGAGACATGAGAAGCTGTGCCACTTTTTCCCTTTTGGTTGCCTGCCTTCCCCAGAACACCTCCTCCTTCACAGGCCAACAGGTAGTGTCCTTTTATCCTGTTGGGAGCCATGAGCCCAAACACCACGCGTGTCCCGCGGAGGGCTGTGTCTGGGTAACGGAACGGGTGGCTGCTGGCTGGCGAGAGCAACGCTCCGCAGCATCCATGGCATCGTCCTTCTTCGTCTGTGGAGAGCTTCTTGGGAAAACATAGGAAGAAAGTGTGGCGCTCAGTCTAACAAACACAATTTTAATTCCCCTTTCCCTGTCCCTTTCTAAAGTGAAGTCTTCTGGCTTTTTACTCAAACAATATTATAACCAGAGTTTGCGTATTTCCCCTAGACCAGAAATGCGGAAGCTCAAAATAATTATGAAATATGTAGTCACCCAGAGTTAGATGTTTATAATTCGGGCTGTGAACTTCACAAATTCCACAAATTAAGCAGACACTGGTCAGTGCTTTAACGAGAGGTTGCCAGCAAGGCAGCAAGCAAGTTGACCTGAAAACAATGTTTTTTGGCCACTGCCATGTGTGGTTTTTGCAGGCACCAGCTGAAAAGTTCTTCTAATCCGCTTGAGCAAATCTTTTGAGAAGACGCATCTGCTGCCAGTTCTCAGGGTGGAGAAAGGCTCCCCGACGCCCTGCTGTGCGCCCCATCCCATGGGACGTCCCTCCGTCCCCCACAGCCGGGGCAGGGCAGCAGCAGGGCCGGGGAGGGCTGTGCCATGGGAAGGGAAACTGGCACCCCCAACATGGGGCACGGGCACCCCCGATGCCACGGAGGGGAGAGCAAAGAGAGTTCAATACTGTCAAACCATCACCCACACGATCCTCGGGGCTGGAGACGAGCAAGACGTGACAAGAACTCCTCTTGTCACAAACCTCCGTTCTTTTTAGAGACGGTTTTTAGGATTTTACGCAGTTTTGGGATCATGATAGGGTCATTGCAAACTTATATACCTGAAATTATAAGATAATATATGACTGCGTACAGCTAAACCTCCCTCCCAAGCCCTTCCTGTCTGGTGTAACTAGATTGGCAGGTTCATTTTAATGCTTTTCCTGAAGAATTATTGATGGGTTTTGCTCAACTTTTAGAAATGGCAATGCTCTTTAGGGCAAGAAAGGTGGAACCGGCTCCTGTCTAGACAATAAACAGGACTTTTTGTCTGCTCTCCCGGTACTTGTGTATAAATTAATCATTAGCCTGCAGTGGTGGAAATGTTCCCATTTGCTTGGTAGCGGAGGGATTCAACCCTTGCTTCATGAATTCTTTATCGCTAAAACTTATATATCATGTAAATTAACCACTATAGCCTGCAGCTTACAAACGAGAATGGTGCATGTATTTCATGGCTAGTTCTTGCACCTTTGAGAGCTTGTGGTCGATGGCCAGGTGAGGAAATTAAGACAGTTTTTGAGATTTCAGCTGGAGTCACTTGTTCTTCCTGAAGCCTCCCCAGAATTTCATCCAGGTGTGACCTGTTCAGACCCTTTGCTGCAACTGCCCTTGGCGGGACCGGGGGGCTGAGTGGTGGGATGGCCGGGCAGGTGATGGGACAGATGATCCCGGCTCAGGCTGGGATGGAAGGTGGAGATTGGTCAGGATGGAGGGCCCCGTCCTGGGCTGAAGTGGTCACCTGGGACCCGGAGAGGGGAGGCATGGGGGTAGATTGGGGCCGTTAGGGCTATTTGTTGTGTTCTCGGGGCCCTGGGAGTTTGGGGTACAGACTGGGGTTTCGCGTTCCTTCTCGCACCAGCCCTGCTTACGGAGCATGTATTTACCAGAGCGGAGTGCTGACGACAGGGAAAACTGTAGACGAGTCACCATCTTTAAATGTGCTAACCACAAATATTTACTTAATTACTAGAAAAGCTGATATCCGTACATACAGTCGAACACAAACTGGCACGGTAGTTCCGTGTTTTGTCAGCCCGTAGGCTGCAGCTTGCCACCTTTTTGCAGCTGTTAACCTCTCCCTTGTAAACCGAGTCCCACGCTGCCGGGGATTTTATTTTGCTGCCATAATCTGGCCGGATTCTCACCGATGGCCATTGACCTTGTTCATGGCAATGGAAGAAAACACAGATACAGGCCACCACGATTCATTTTACCTGTGTGCCATCCCAGCCTAGCATCAATTGCTTTAAAGGTGGATTTGAGGAAAAGCACAGTGTGATTTTTTTTTGCATCGTCCGACATTTTGCCATCTTCTCAAAGCCTCGTCTCTGGGTTGCAGCTCACCATGTTTGGCTTCAGCCCCCAGTCTGCAGTAGGAGGACAGCTTCTTGGATGCAGGTAATCATCTCCCTCCTTTCCTCTCTTGCTTATTGTGGTGGGTTTTTTTAAATGCCAACTCAAACTCCCTCTCTGTCCACATATTTTCTATACAACGAGCTTTGTGGAGGTAGCATCTTCAAGTGCTTAGTTTAATGATGGGAGAACTGAGGCAGCTATGTGGATAATTTATTTGATTTCAAAATGCTGCCACATTCATACATGGAAAACTTTAAAGAAAATTAAACTCATTAAAAAACCCCATAGAAATTGTTTTTGCAACAAAGCAATTAAGAAATCTTGCTTCTCCAGCACGGTGGGCAACATTCTAAATAAAATAAAGCACAAATTACCTTTTGCTGGAAACAAAGTAAGAGCTATCTCTTGTGACTTAATAAGAAATGGATGTTTTTAGAATTAATACAAAGATTTAGCAGATCCTTCTATATGTGTTGCTAAGCATTTTGCTGAAATTGCCTCAGAAAAAAAAAGCAAACAATTCAAAAGGATCACATCTATGAGAGGGTGGGTTGGCTGTTTTGTTTTTTTTCCCCAACTAAATTACTCTGCTTTACAGGATGCAGAAAGGAGTCAAGGATTTTATTTTCTTCCCCAATGCATGTATATGCAAAGGTTTGATAGGGTTTGGTTTTGTTTTATTTTCATTGTTTTAGCTTCGAACTACTCCTTAACCCTCCCCCCCCCGCCCTGTTTCTATGGGAACAAAGGAAGAATACTGAATCAATGGACTGCAAAATGTGGGGCCTGTCCTATAAATCCTGAGGAGCAGGTTTTATTCATAGCAATAGTCCCTTTGAACACTGGAATTACTCCCATAGATAAGAGCTTTCAGGAGTGGCCGCGGCAGAGGAGAGTGACGCGATGGCTTTGCCTGATGGAG
>VYZM01008065.1:363311-376778 GCA_013398915.1 Dromas ardeola
TGCTGGTACCCTGGGGGTGCTGCCCACCCGCATCCCCTGCCTCGCAGTCGCTGGGGGGATGAAGGGGAGGATGCTGGTACCCTGGGGGTGCTGCCCACCCGCATCCCCTGCCCCGCAGTCGCTGGGGGGATGAAGGGGAGGATGCTGGTACCCTGGGGGTGCTGCCCACCCGCATCCCCTGCCCCGTGGCCCCTGGGCCATGCTTCCACCTCCTGCTGCCCCCTGCTGGGGTGCGCTGGGAGCCGGGGGGGCCTGCCATGGGTGCACCCCAGGAGGGGACGTTCTGTCTCCTCTCTCGTGCCGGGGCTGAGCCCTGGGCTCGGCGGGGCGAGCGCTGTGGAGGGACAGGGTGACACTGCCCGGCGGGGTGGCACCATTACAGCATCTCCCTGTGCTGTCACAGCAAAATCAGAGGGGTCTTTCCCAGGATGTTGAACACGCCATTTATAAACTGCGGGTACATCCAGGAAATACGGATCTACTGAGATTCTTCTGTTGGATCAGGCTGTTCCTGCCCCTCCTGGGAAGCACTTGACAAAGATCTCCTCTTGGCAGGGGCTCTGATGCTCCAGAAATAGCTGGAAAAGGGTGTAACACACCCCATTCCTCTCAGCTCCCCGCGCCAGCCCTGCCAGGCGTGCTGCCCATCTGGCACATCCCGCAGCCGTCGGTCCTGCCCAGGGGACAGCGCGGGGCCCGGCTGCCATCGCAGCGCTGCAGCCCTGCAAACCCCATCCGCGCAGAAAGGCCCCTCGTTCTGCTCCGTATGTCAAGAAAAACAACTCGGCAGGCCAGGGCGGTGGGCTGCGGCGCGGGAAGCTGTGCAGCCTGGGCTGTGCAAGCCCTTGGAAGGTGGCCAGTCCTGTAGGGTCCCTCCCGAGCCTACTTAATTGCATGAAATAAGATGAAAAGACAGGCTAATGAGAACCCCCATCTGCCAGCCAGCTAAAATTAAGGCTGCCTTCTTTAGCAAAATGTGCTCAGATATCCGTATTCTTTTAATATCTCTTCATATGGCCGAGCAGGTTTCAGACGTGTAGCGGTGCCTGTCTCAGCGCTGATTTTTTCCTTCGTTTTCCTAGTTTGCTCCTGAACAGCAGGGTAAGTGGAAAAAAACTGACTGAAGGGTTCTGTTTCAGCATGAAGTTATTTAAGAGAACATCAGCTAATAAACGCTGCAGTCCAACCTGCTTATTATTACATTATATTATGTGATTCAGTGATTCATGATATCAAATTGGTTACGGATGTGATATAGCAGGTGGTCTCATGGCACTGTGGAACTTCCTAGGAGAAACTAGGAAAGAATTGCAAAAAAAGAAAATTCTCAGAAAAACCCTAAGGGTATTTATGTAGGGAAAGGATGCATAAGGAAAAGTCTTTTATTTTACTCAGTCTGCCCTGCCTATACTCCCATGCAGCTTCTGTGCCCCTAACTTGCTTACTTGTTTAGTTTGCCTTATTATTTGCTCTACTGATGTTCAAGGAAAGCTACTTCTTGCTGCAAAGGGTTGAGAACCAAATGCCCCCATCCTGAAGGCTTGGGTGTGAGGATGGAGTCGGCAGCAGCTGATCTGTTTGCCAGCGACGGCGCAGCTGATGAACAGAGTGGTATCTTAATTTTCCTTTAACCAACTGGTGTTGAACATCAGGAATCACCTCAGTAAGTCAGGAAAAGTTATAGCAATGTAAAATCATGGACAGGAAAGGAGAATCTATAAAAGCTTAGGAACAGGTAATTACCAAACAACTCATAGTACTTGAAGACCACGCAAGTACAAATTCTTAAAGCAAATTGCACACACCTTTGCAAAACATGTATTGATTTTCACCATGCCAATTGAGAAATAAACGTCTAATAACTTTTTCATGGATTAAGACTGAGGGAAAATGTATTTTTTCTCTCTCCAGAACTTATTGTTCAAACAAAGTGGTGTAAGTTAATCAATTTTGTGATAATAGCTTTCAGGATAACTGCTTTATTGGAATTCATCTTTCTTTATTTTTCCATACAGCAATGCAAAAAGAGCCAGCTATGGCCAGCATAAAACTACACTGATCTATTTTTAAATTGTAATTATTTTAGAGTTGGGGTTTTGGAGATTTTGGTGCTTCTCTTTAAGAATACGAACTTTCTGAAAACTGAGAAGGTTCCTTTGGAAGTGATTAAGCCCAATGACTAACTGCAGACCTTACAGCAAAGGTTTCATCAGCCCTGGTGAATGGCTGCAGTGAGGAACGGGTGTGTGGCAGTGCATAGTGAAAGGCAGCTCTGCCTGCCCAAGCACTGCAAATTCCCCTTCAGCGCCTGATTTCCCTTTGTCCCAAAGCAGGATCGGAAGCAGGGAGGGGTTTCGAGTCGGGGCGAATTGCTGAGTTCCCAGATTTTTCCTGGGCTGATGCCTTGTTCCCTTCCCTTTGCCCCGGGATGGACGGGTGCAAATGGACCCCCTGCGCCAATAAAAGGAATTCACCTTCCCGAAGGGGCTGCGCAGGGGCAGGGAGGAGACCTGGCCCTCCCCGCTGCACATGGAGAGAAACGCTAAAAAAGAAAAAGACCCACTTAAAAATGAAAGCTGAGATTAAAGTGAAGAACGCTGGTACAGCTGAAAGAGCCTGCACGATATGATAAGAGCATGTTTTTAAGGAGTTCTCATTTTTGTGAAAATTAGTTTTGGATCCTCATCAGTGTATTCAGGAGAAAAATATTACTCTAATGTCTATAGAACAGAGATAAAAGGGAGATCTACTGAAGGAGAAATAATGAATTTACACTTTTAACATTCATTCCGAGGTGCAGAAGACACATTCCTCTGCATTAGCCCTGTATTAGACTTAAATAAATTTCATTATGAAAACAAGATGAGAGGAGAGCAGTGCAATTTGAAAACGTCCAGTACTTATACGATTGCTTAAAATAAGGAGCTTTCAGGGTGGTAATAAGTGGCTATAGCTTTGGATAACTGTATATAAAATATATGTTAAAATGATGTAAAGGGTCAGCATTAAATATACACCAGTGGGAGGATTCGGGGCTGTCTCTAACTCGTCAGAATGCCGCTCTGGTCTCATACAGGCTGATATTAAAGGCATTTTTGTTGCAATCCGCTCTCTCACCCTTCCCAGGGTACTGTGGGAGCGCCTGCTTTTTTATGAAGATGCTGATGAAGCCCGTGGAGGTAGTGTGCCGTCCTGTTTATTAGGCAAAAATAGCGATTCCTAGGAAAACGTTGAGTGCAGTGACAGATGTGACTGTATGCTACAGACCAGCAGGGGAAGGGTGCGCTGTCTCTGTGCTCAGGGCTCTTACCGTGCTCGTACACTGCTCACCAGTAATTTTTATTACAGCAAGGCCCATCCACCCGCAGTAACAGAACCTTCTGCAGGCAAA
This sequence comes from Dromas ardeola, assembly GCA_013398915.1. Taxonomy (NCBI): domain Eukaryota; kingdom Metazoa; phylum Chordata; class Aves; order Charadriiformes; family Dromadidae; genus Dromas; species Dromas ardeola. Next base: position 366,703 of record VYZM01008065.1, read on the forward strand.
ATAAAGAGCAGCCGCAACTGTTCATGTATAGATAATCTCATACCGCAAATACGCCAACCATTTTCTTCTCTCAAAATGTGTTGCTTTGCAAAATTAACTCGTGTTCTTATTATGCAAAGTCACTTGGTATCAGGGTTGCAAAAAGTTGACTGCTTTGTGGTTGAGATTCTTGCTTATTAAAAAATAGTTGGAATCACATGGCAAAATATCTTCCGCAGAAAGAGGTTTCCAGAAGTGTACTGTTAACTTTTTCGCTAATTTTTAGTAGCTGTTTTATACAACCTTTGTATGTAAGCAGGCTGGAAAATGAAACCTGTTGATTCTTAAAATACTGCTTGTGGACTGTTACAAATCTTGGCTAATTAGCAGAATGGCCAACCAGCCATTACTTAAAGACCAGGGAAGGCCAAGGGCGAAGCTGGGCTGGAGCAGGGAGGGACCCCGCGGTGCCCGGGCCGGGTCTGCTCCATCGCTGGGGACGGGGCGAGGGGGGGTCCCCCGTGCTCCTGCCAGCCTCCCCCAGAAACTCTTTCGTCCCAAAATCCTTGAGGAGCTGTCACAGATGAGCCTGCTCAGCTTTTGTAATTAGCGGGCTTTTACAGGACCTGAGTACAGCTCTAAACCTTTCAGCTTATGTGTCTGCGTCTTTCAGGTGCAGTAACTTTGTCAGGCCAAAGCTAGGTCTTGTTTAATTAAACGCAAACTCTTATTTCCTCCAGTTTCAGGGGAATTCCCCATTCAGGGAAATCCTGGTTAGGAACAATTTAGCACTTCAGAGAGAGCAGAAAATAATTTAGAAAGAAGAAATAAAAATTAATTGCACTTTAATAAAAATTAAGCAACATCCTGTTTCGGCAAGATCTGAAGGGGCTGGACTTTGCATTTAGTTCTGAGCTGCCCCAGCACCATTCTGTGGGAAGTGGACACGCCTCAAAGGGGTGCATTCCCAGCGTCCTCCTGTATATCATTTGTGAGTCTAAACTGACAATTAAAAGTTTATGAATGCAATTCATTTATCACTCAGTGCATTCCTAGGATGCTTTCCTAGTGTCCTCCTGTATGTCACTTGTGAATCTAAACTGATAATTAAAAGTTTATAAATGCGATTTATTTATCACTCAGTATTTTTCTATATGAGAAGATTCAAAAAGAGTTTCTGCTTTGCTAATATTTTTACTTTTTCTTCCTTGGCTCCTCTTGTGCCATGCTGCTTCTCTTGCCTGGAGGTGATGAGTAGAAGAGTGACACTACGATGCAGGAGTAAAATGCCAGTGCAGTATTATCTGAGCTCATCTGGCTTAGGAGTTCCAGGGTGATCAAAGCCTTTAAAAACAATGTTACTGGGACAATCTATGATAAAATTTGCAAGCTGAGATCTAGGCATCTCAGGGAGAAAGGCAGGCAGGACAGGAGCGGGAGGAGCGGTGCCACCAGCGAGATGCACGAAGTGACTCTGGGAAGGTTCTGCCGCGACCTACTTACAGCTCCTCCAGCGCGATGCTGGGTGCTCGAGCTGTGACATGCCAAAGAGTAAAATTACATGACAGCAGTAGATCTTAAGCTCTCGCTGAATAATTTAACTATGGAAAAATGAAATCAACCTTCCTCTCCTGGAAGTCTATGGTGAAGAGGGAGAGTGGTGTGAGGGAGAGGGGAGAGGAAAAATTCAGGTTTGAGAAAACACAAGCTGCTATTTGAGGAACTTGAAGTATGTAGAATAGACTATTTTTATAGTCTTTAAGTTTCCAGAATCTTTCAGTCAATTACTGATACACTGATGTTCTCAGAACAAGAAAATTTCAAATATGAATTTTTAATAATTTTGGTGACACCATGCTAAGGTATTTTATTTCCATTGCCAACTCCAAAGAGCGGCACAAGAGACAACAGACAGAGCTCTGACTGCAGCATTATCATACAAATGACTTTGGGTGCTTAAGGGGTCAAAACCAAAATCAGCTGGCTCCTTCTTTTTCCATGACAAAAAGAATGTATAAATCTTTATGTACATATGAAGGTATAATGGTAAAAGACTTTGAAGACAGTACATCACAGAAATTCATTGAACGTTCTCCTTGAGTATCTAATATGCATGGCATGATGTAGACGGCTCACTAGAAAAGCAAACTGCATTTAGTCTAAGATACAGGATGGTTACCGATGGTGTGGTGAAAGCTTGGAGGCTGTTTAGACAGACCCTGCAGCCTCCTCCAACCTCCAGTCCAACAAAGCCCTGGTCTGAGATGGAAAATTCTCACGAGCTGGAGGAACCACGTGTGTACCGAAGTGTACTCCAGACTTACATAACCCCTTTTTTCCTGCTAAAAGCCTGTTTTCGCCTTGCGGCCCATCCATCTGATGTTACTGTGTGATGGGTGTCCTTCCTTCCAGCACCCGATCCCGAGAGCATCCTGCGTCCCAAGAGCCGGGGCCCGAGGCAGGTGCAGCGGGAGGGTGGGAGCACCCGGGCAGTGCTGTGCTTGGGGACAAAGAAGTGCCCCAGCTCCGACAGCTCTGCGCCTTCTTTAAATGGGAGCAAGGTCTCAAATTAAGCTCCAGTTGAAAGAGGAGTTTTTCAGTCTGGGTCCTCAGTGAGCCAGGATAAGTATGGGGGACCAGCCACAGAAATCTTACAAGAAATTCCATTTATTCTTTAAGGTACTTGATGCAAAATGCTTGTGAACAGCACGTTACCCCAAATGCATTTATAAAATATATTCATGCCGTGATGAACAAGTACAGAATATTGTAAAAATTACCCAAATGTGCGAAACTTATGGAAGTCCTAAAGAAATGAAAGCAAGCTCTGACTGCAATAACTACTTCAGTCGGCAAGTGCACTGGCTGCAGCAAATAGGCAGTTGCCAATATTTATGGTATTGCTCTGTCTCTTTCTTATTCTTCTGGATAAGCCTACCTATCATTTTGGACTGACACCAGCAGTAAAGCCTCCAAATCGGTGTGAAACTGAAAATCACTGCAGCCAGCTCTATTTATTACCGTCAGCTGCTAACAAATCGCCTGCTTGATGCTTTGATTCACTGCCTTTGTAGGCACTGAATGCGGATTGACTGGTTTGTAATTCCCTTGGTCCCTCTTTTTAAAAATAAATATTCTCGTTCCTTTCCCAGTCCGCTGGGACGCCTGCGAGCTCTTGAAGATAATCACTAACGTAAGTGATTGCTTCCCCGAGTTCCCCAGGTTTGCCTGGGTAAATGTCACAAGCCTTCCTGCCTTTGATTAACATCTCATTTAATTTAAATATTTATTGATCTTTCACCTCCCTATTTTGACATAGGTTCTTACTGTCTTGCTGTAAAGATGTGACTTTGAACACCAGCAGAACAGATGGTCAAAGTCACGTAAAACTGCATGTATACACATATCCTCTCCCCATTGCTGAAATTCGTGCTTTTCTATGATAAACGGGTGCTACGATTATTCTGATGAGAGATAAGAAGGTCATCAATATCACATCAGTTAAACTCAATTACATTTTTAATTCCCCGAATGTCAGAAATATCTTTTCTATCTTATTTCAACAACTCTTCAATTAAACATAAAATATGATCTTTTAGGCAGTACTTTCCAACCATTCACACATGGCCATTATTTCGTTCCAGCTATCCCATCCATGTGTGATGCAGAATTCATGTCCAACAGCGTTTCCAGAAGAGGTTTCCAAACCTTTTTTCCCCTCACATTACACACTAAGTTTGGAAGTCGCTGGTGCACAGTTGTAAATAGCTTGTTTTTACTTCATTTTAACAAAGAAATGGATTTAATACACTTTGGTATTTATGCAAGGATTAACTAACAAGCAAAAGAATTCATTTTTCTCCGCAGGCTTTTAGCCCATGACTGTTCGACAGCTAAATGGAAAGCATCCCATCAGGTAGGTGAGCTGCGGGAGTAATTGGCAGTGAGTTTTTGCCTCGATGACTTTGCCTTCCTTTGGTTCAAGAAATGTCTTCCGACAAACTACAGACTTGGTAAGTGCCAAGCGTGAGCACACAGATGCTATGCGTGTGCGTAGCTTTAATTGTGTCAGTAGTTGGGTATCATTTATCCATCCAGGTGTCTCTGGTTTCCTGTAGCCTAAACGTACCCTTGGCCTTCGGTCCTTCAGGCAGAAATAGGAAAATATCATGGCCAAATCCTGATTATTACTTGCAGACAGTTGGACAATGGATTTTCCTATGTGCCATTCATTTAAATCTAAAGACATTTTAATTAATAAGGATTTAGAAAAAGGCTTTTTATTATCTACCTGTATTTGATTTCATACACATAAAAATATATGCATGCTTACGAAGCAAGAGCTGAAGAAGAGACCTTGACCCACTGACCCTCAGTTGCCCAAGTACTAGGAGGAGATGAAAATAATTAATATCTACATTATATGTGGGCTGACAAAAGCTGAGCTAAATGTAATGAATAGTATAGTGATATAAAGAATATAAATAATGCAATATATAAATTGGATAAATAATATAAATAATGTCAATATAAATGATAGGTTTCATGCATTTAGTAGCAACCCCCCGTATTTGAAATACGCAGGAAGGTTTTCTCAGAGAAAGGGCATTTTCCTCCCCTCCTGCCCGCCCCCCACTCAGGGTCGGGGCAGTCCCTGGGCACAGGGCTTTCCCTCACCGGCAGAGCCCCGGTGTCTCTGCGGGGGCCGGGGGAGGCCTCTGCTCCTGCCCCATCCCACCAGCCCCACCAGGGCTCCTTCTGCAGGACACATCCGACAGGTGACGGGAACGCCTCTGGGCTCTTCATTGGAACAAGCCACGGTGCAAGATGTCCTTTTCAGTCACACATCGCTGCCACTTCAACCACTTCCGTCCTTTCCTGGCGGTACGTGAATGCATTATTTTGACTTGGCAACAATACCTTTTCCCTCCGTTCTGACGGAGACCTGCTCTCTAATGAGGAATACCGGCGCGGGTTGTCCAGCGGGGCTGTGCCAGCGCTGTCCCCGCAGAGGGACAGACCTCGACAGAGGTGACCCCGAGTGCCCAGGCCTGGCTTGAGCGGAGGTTGGGCTGGGGACCCCGTACGCCCTGTGCCACGCGAGCTCTGCTGTGATCCCGTGTCCGCCTGCCCGACGTCCAGCTCCGGGGCCAGGGGCAGTGGAGGCACGGTTGGTCAAGGAGATGTTAGGGCTCCCTGCTAGAGAGGGCTTCTCAAGCCCAGAAATGGCTACTGATATCAAAGGAGGAAAGAATAATCCATAAATGCCAGTGGACACAACTGACCAATGTCATTTTAGGGTCGCACACCCAGTTTTCCATTTCGTTACAGCACTCCGACCACTACGCCTTCTTCGCAGATACCATCTCAAAAGAGGCAGCTCTGAAACCCCAGAGGAATTATTACATATACAGCTTCATTTGTATTTAGATGGGTACCATATGTCTTATTGATTTGATAGTGTAGCTGTTTCCAATAAATTGCATTTATTCAGACAAAAATAGGGAAATAAATGTCAATAGCTGTGAGTGGGAGTGCTGGCAGGAAGAAACGGAACTTAAAAGTGCACGGTTCAAGAACCTGTGCAAATCTGATCTGAAAATGGAGTGGAAGCACAGTATCATTTTAGTGCTCCTTTTAACACTGCAACAGCAACAGGCAGCAATTACTTTTGGCATTTTCCTGCATAATTATATACTGGTGATAAAACATTGAAGTAAATATCTTATGAGGTTTTCTTTTTTTTGGCAGAGATTGTTAAAGCACCAAGGAGCTTTTTCTGACTTTCCTTCAAGAGGACAAACAAAAGCAGTGATAGACCGGGCTTTTATACATGGGAAGTATATTCTTGGGTTGTTTGACCAGTACAAGATGAGGATCCTGTACAGCAATTTCAGTTTCCATGACGCATAAAGGACAATGGTTTTGAAAATAGGTCACACATAATAATATGAATACGGAAAAGAAAACCACCATCATAATAAAAAAAAATCATTATCCACGCTCTAACAAAGGGAAGTAAGCAAGCGAGTATCTTAATCACTCTGTATTGAGATTTGCAGCAATTAGCACTTACCATTTTTCATCTCTTCTGGCAAATTTGCTCTCCCTTGCACGGATCTTCATTGCTTACATCTGGTGTCTCTTACCCTGATCTCACATGTCCAAAGCTCCGTTATTTTCACTGGAGTTAATCTGGATTTATGATCCTGTATCTGAAAAGTAAATAGATGGTAGATCTTCTTTATTATTGAAGATACAGCAGGATCTTTTGAGATGAAAAAAGATGAATAGTCAACGCATCTAACATGTAAGCTGTATTTGCACCAGAAATCTAGCTGGAAAAGCTCTTTCCATTCCAGTCAAATGGCATGACGTTACAATGCCATTTTTGTATCTGCAGATCCTGCACATTAACCTCCCAGGCAGAGGGATTACTACAAATTTCATTTGAAAAAAGAACAAATGAACCAAATAATTCAGAGGATAATTTCAAAAGGATCGTTGCATTCACGAGAAGTGACCCTAGACTATATATAAAGCAAAAAGAGGTGAAAGTCATTGATTATGGGATTCACTGTGAATTATCTACACGTATACTGTGCTAATAAAAATAACAGTTTTCATCCAATTTAAGACTTAAAAAGGGTGATAATACTTTTGCAGACTGCTTTTCTTTCTCACAAACCATGGAGTTTCACCTAGGACTCTTTTCTGTACAGTTTTGATGTATAACGTTTTACATGTTATCTGACGCCAAGCACTGGAGATTTGATGGAATACTGCAAATTTCTCCAGGTATATAATCAACAGGCTTATTTTCAGTGCTAGCCCTTATTAGATTAATTTGATGGCCTTGTGCTGATTTTTTTTCTGCGTGGATTTCTCACACACATTTGCTGTTGAATATGTAGTTACTCCAAACAATGTCAAAAAGGGAAAGTAAGAGCATAGATCTCTGCTGGCAATTTTTCTAAGCTTTGCTTGAAACAACCAAATATAGCAACATAAATTTACTTAGGTGCTGTACTCGATAGTGAAATTTCAAGTGTGGCCAACAGTGTTTTTCTCCATCGTATTCTTGCTGTTTCAAAAGTGGCAGCAACTGGAAAGCAAGCTGTGTTGTTTTGATGTGCCTGAAATAGTTCATTCTCTTGCCTGGCATGAAAAAAAAAATATAAAACAAACTCAGGAAAGCATTTAAGTTGATATTATAATATATTTTAAAATATCCCTCCAACCTTTAAACGTTGACTGAGAGCAGTATTGCTCTGCTGCCTGTAAGCCCACGGCACAGCCTTCTTTCCGTTAAAACTGCTGATGAGATTCCCTCTGGTTTCAGCAGAGGCAGCCGGAGCAGGAGGCGTCCTCCAGCACACCCTGCTTGGTGCCCTCGAGTATTAAATGCCTGGGGCTGAAAAAACTCGGTGTTTCATGGTGCAGCCGCACAGGTTTCACCACGATACTGCCTGTCTTTCCCCCTGGGGCTGAATTCAGCCTTCCTGCGCGCCGTGGTGTGCGAGGAACAGCCCCCATCCCCATCCCCATCCCCGGCCCTGTCCCCCATCCCCTGTCCCCCCGCAGTGCCCTGCCTGCAGGGAGACCTGACGGCCAGAGCAAAGCTCTGCAGCGAGACCGGGGGCATGGCCAGCCTGCAGTTGGCTTGGCTCGTTCCCTATTATAAACAAAACGCAATTTCTATCTTATTATTGCTTTCTCTATAAACGCAAGTATCCTTCATGGTAAAGAACACAAACATATTTTTTTTTTCTTAAAGTCCCGTAACAGTATTACTGCATTACAATAAAATCATGATGAACACTGGTGCTCTTAGACCCCATAGTTCCCAGGCACATGCTTCTGTGTTCAGCTGTGTCAAAAAATAAAATAAAAAATCAAAGCCAAATGTGCCCCCCCAGCCCCAAACCCCAGAACGCCAAGCTCCAGAGAAGGCAATTTAAAGTGGTAACAGCTCTCCACCTAGACAGACACATTTGCTAATTCAGACCAACAAAAGGTTCTTTTCTGGTTTGTTTAGATGCTATAATTGTAGAAGGCGCTGGCAAATTAAGCATAAAAGTGCAGAGGTGTGGGGAAAAGTCTTTATATTAGAGAAATACTATGATAAGTGATCGACTGGGGTTTTTTATTAGAGTATTTACCATTAACTTTATCCCAAGTGGCCAATTACTGTCCTTTTTACGTCCTTTTATTGTGAGATCCAGAGAACACTCTGCAAACAAACCCCTTCTGATATTCCTCAGCAATTATTCCTGTGATTATATGCCTTACTTTTCCTTGTGTCTGCGATGTCTGCCGAGTCTCGGGGAGGCAGCGCTGGTGCTCCCCGGAGCATCCCCAGCCCCATTCCCTGCTGCATGCCCCCCCCCAGCAGCACCAGTGTCTCACTGACATGCCCTGGCAGTAGCGGTGGGGCTGCCGGTCTCCCGGGCACCCCTGGGGAGCAGCTCTGCCCAGCACTGACCTTCTTCTGAAGCAGGCACAAGCCCCTCCTTTCCACCAGATAAGCCCAGCCAAATCTGCCCCAGCTGAAGCCCAGCCCAGGGCGCGTTGGTCTCTGCCTCCCTACCTCCAGCTGAGCCAGGACTGGGGCTACAAAGGTTTTTTTCAGGCATTTTCTTTCCCCCAAGTGTTGTCAGCTGGAGGTGGGACAGGTTGTGGCACATCCTCCTCCTCCAGCCCAGTTGCCATCAGCTCAGTGGTGGGTGTTACTGGAGCAGTAAGGGCTAAACCAAAGTATTTGCTATTAGTGACAATGCACTGTAGGGAAAGGAAAAGCTGTAAGACTTTTAAAAACTTGCCTGATACAGAGTAAATTTTTAAAAAAACACTTTTACTTAGTGCTAGCTTGACCTTCCTGCTTGGCTAAGCTGCTGCTTCAATCTCTATGTAAGTTGCTATTTCTGCGTGCATCTGGATGAGCAGTGTTCTGAAACAGCACGAGTGCCTTCATCTGAGAAAAGTCCACTGTGTCCTCAAGCAGGTGTTGGACTGCGCAGGGAGCCGGGACGTCGAATGGTAGAGGGAAGGAAATAAAAACTAAGTGTGGTCTCAGCAAAGATATTCATCTTCACGGCACCATGAATTTGTACTTGGTAAATAGATATTATGTGTTAGTAGTCATTGCATTACAAACCCCTTGCAGCAGCTTCATTATTGCTTTTTATTTTACTGATTGCACATTAACTGTCTCTGTTCAGCCACCTGGATGTCTGGGCGCTCACTCATTCTGCCTGTGAGAACGGGGGTGTGGGTTAAAGAGGGAAGGGTGCCAAGCTCCTTGGAGTAGGTTCTTGACCATGATAGACGTGTTCAATAAAGCGGCTCAGCCTGTTGAAATGACCTCTTTACCCTGATCCATCTGATAATACAGTTAAACCACATTGCACCTTCATTCAGGAAATCATTTTATGGGAATGTGTTGATGTTTCACCCTTCCACAGCAAGTGAGTAGAAGTCTCGTGCTCGAGATGCTGGTGCAGCTAGCTGGGTTATCCATCACTGATGGTGATGATCACTATTATCAGAGGGATATCTCATTTTTAGCAGTTTGGCTTGTACAATCCCCGAAGGCTGCACAAGAAATGAGCGACGCAGGGCTGTGAGATATGTGTGTTAGAGAATATTTATCTGAAACTTGTGGTCATGTAAAAAGCTGAACTGCAAAATACAGGAGAGCAGCAGGAGAACACTTGGGTCACACCAACCCCATGGACGCTACAGGCTGGGGCAGAGCGGCTGGAGAGCTGCCCGGGGGAAAAGGACCTGGGGGTGTTGGTCGACAGCTGGCTGAGTATGAGCCAGCAGTGTGCCCAGGTGGCCAAGAAGGCCAGCAAGCACCCTGGCCTGTGTCAGCACTAGTGTGGCCAGCAGGACTGGGGCAGTGACCGTCCCCCTGTGCTGGGCACTGGCGAGGCCCCACCTCGAGGGCTGTGTCCAGGTTTGGGCCCCTCACTCCAGGAAAGACCTTGAGGGGCTGGAGCGAGTCCAGAGAAGGGCAACGGAGCTGGTGAGGGCTCTGGAGCAGGAGTCTGGTGAGGGGCGGCTGAGGGAGCTGGGGGTGTTCAGCCTGGAGA
>VYZM01008065.1:376936-414115 GCA_013398915.1 Dromas ardeola
AGGCTGCCCAGGGCAGTGGTGGAGTCGCCATCCCTGGGGGTATTGAAAAGCCGGGCAGACGTGGTGCTGAGGGACGTGGGGTAGTGGGGGTTTGGCAGCGTTAGGTGAACAGACTCAGTGATCTTAAAGGTCTTTTCCAATCTAAACAATTCTATGATTCGAACACCTTACTCTTGTGGCTGAAATATGAACGGCGTAAATAAGCATGTTCAAAAGCTGGTTTGGCAAAACCACTATGACCTCATTCTAGTCTGTACTCATATATGATATTTTTTGGTTCCAAACTTTGACCTTGGTGGCAATGTGTTGTGCATAAATACTATGTAAAGACAAATGCATATACGTGAAGACAAATATAAAGGGCTGCAGCTGTTTTTTAGTCTGCTTTAGCCTTTGACACACAGCGTTTATCAACTGCTATTCTTATATTTTTATTTATATTATCTTAGCAAAAAAGATTTTTTTTTATAAATCAGGACTCCAACACAGATAAAAAAAGACAGTGCCCAGCCTAAAAAAAACCAACAAAACCCACAAAATTCTCGACCTTGCATATCACCATAGTTACCTGACAAAAACCCCATCATGTGCTCAGTAAGACTCAGTTACTGATGAGGAGGTGACAATATATTAAGAGATACCTTGTGTTTTTAATATGCACTTATGAACTATTCATGTGCAAACCAAAAAATATGAAGAATGATAAAATACATACACAAAAGCATTTTCTGTTACGAAGTACTCAGCTTTTAAGAAGTATGCCTGTAATTTCATGTGCTCACAGATTGCAGGAGGTCTATTACTTACAATAGCAAATGGAATTTAAAAAAATGTACCAGAAAAAGACATGTCCTTTGCAGTCTATTGTTTTAAAATGACTGATTACTAAACCGCGTTTCAAATTAGTTGGCTTATTTTATTGTTGTCTTTAATAACTCTTTAAGATGGACCAGGAAAAGTACCCCAGGTCCTCGTGCCTGCACCCTCCGGGGTGGCCATGCCGAAGTGCAGGGAAAGGAAGTCCCCGACGGCTGACAAACCCCTGCAAGTTGTCAAATTCATTAGCACAGATCACCTTCGTCATGTTTCTGTGAAATAGAAAGTAAGCAACAGGTGTAACAACTATATCATCAAGTCTGTAGTAGGTGCTTACATTTGGAGGCAGGAGCCAGCAGCTGCTGGCCCCGGGTCGGCACGCGGTGAGGGTGGCCGGTGGCCGGCCGTGCTGGTCCCTGGGGTGTGCGGACGTTGCCTGCTCCTGTGCCCGTAGGTGGAGAGACATTGCTGCCTCTGCTGACCCTTCCCTGGGGTTTCTCCTGTGGTACATCCACTTCCCCGCTTCGGCCCTCCGCAGCGGTCCCAGCCCCTCGGCATCTGTCCAGCTATAACAAACTTTTGGGTCAAATCAAGCAGAGAAGTTTTGGAGAATACATTCAAGAAAAAAAGGAAAGAAATCTCTGTTTAGGAAGGGGCCACCAGCAGAAGGCTCTAAAAGCTTTTCAGTTTGTTTTTTTTTCAGTCTTTGTTTGTCTGTTACCAGCATATTCTTTAAAGCAGCTGCAGCTCCTGACCACAGGCTACTGAGCAGTTCTGCCTTCATCCCGCAGGGAGGGAGACGGCTCCTGGATAACCAGGCGTGCAGATATGTACGCACAAGTCTGTTTACACAACGGATCTGGGCAGAGCTTCTCCTTCTCTGATCACGTACCTCCCACACAACCCACCAGTTTACTTCAGCTAACTGTCCAACCATGTACTTTAGGAACTTTTAGCACAAAAAAACTATTAATGCCTTTTTCCATGAGCTCACAGCAGCTGCAAGCAGAACGTTGTCTGTCCGGAGCTTATTTTGTCTTTATTTTCTCATCTTGGGACTAAGGGAAGCTTCTGATTTGTCTCCATTATAAATAAATTCAAAGTAACTTTACATAATAATGCTAAAATCCTGGCTATGTTTTTCTGGGGGGGTGTTTGTGGGGAGGGGCAATTATTAGGGGAGAAATTGGAGTGGAGAGACCCTGGCGGCTGCACCAGTGAGGAGGAGCCCCTGAAGGCCACGCTCCTCACCTCTCCAGGAGCGCAGACCTGAGGTCTCTGCTGGCATCACCGCTGGTCCTGGTGGCCACGGGAGGCCCCTGAATCCCGTGGTCCTGCTTCAGCCCCTGGGGCAGGGTCAGGGTGCTGGTGCTGCCGTGCCCCGGAGCTGCAGCTGTGCTGGTGGCCAGGAGACATCTCCTCGGTGCCACGCCATGCCTGGCACCCTGCTCTGGCTGTTCCATCAGGTCCCTGCCACAAGGTCCTGTCTCCTCAGCCCAGACCCGGCATCCAAAAATCGTCTTGGGCTTTGCAACGTGCAGGCAGCTGCAACATCGCAATGCGCTTCTCGCATAGACAATTTCACATCAATTGGTTTGAAGTTCAGTTTCAGTTTTGAGCGTAGCCATACAACAAAGCCGTGTTCTTATTTGTATATCACAAGCAAAGTTGGGGCGTTATCTCGTTTTCACAAAAACATAAACAGCAGCAAGTCAACAAATCTCTAACAAAGCTGAATTCTCCTGAGCCCAACCTGAAATCTCAGTGCTGAGCAGGATGTTTTCTGAAGTGTCTAACACACAAAGAAAGGTTTTTAAAGATGAGCAAAGCCAGAAGTTCACTTTAACGTAAATCGTTCTGGGGATGTAACTTGTGTCCCCTCGTGAGGGTGTTTTCTGGGACCGCAGGCCAGCGGAGAGGGCGTTTGGGGAGAAGGTGGTGAGAGAAGGGATTTGCAAGGCAAAACATCCCTGGGGGTTCCTGGGCAAGCACCTGAAATTACCACCATTCCCTGGCTGAGAAATCCTGTATAACCTAATTGTAAAGATGATTCTATTTCTCCTCTTCTTCCTTACAGAAATAAATACTGAATTGGCCCCGCTAGAGAGCTTGTGCAGGCGAAAAAGAAAGCATTCTCAATTTAAGTGTTTTCAGAACGATTCCCCCCGAGCGCAGTGAGTCGGCGTGGAGCCGCGGCCGTCTCGTCCCCACGATGCTCACGAGGACTCCTACCAGGAACTCTTCTTCTAGAGATCAGATTCTATTTCCCAGCAAAAGATGTCCCATCTGCCACATCAAATTTTGCTAACGGTGCTATTGTGACCGTGAGCATCACTCGACATGCCCAGAATCCCACTGTGAACTTTTTCTGCTTGATCTCTGGGCAGGAGAGGGTTTGCTGCCTCTTCGGTCCCCACGCGCCCAGAGATGGTGCTCCCGGGGCTGTGCCAGCTGCGGCTCTGCAAAACCGCTTCTTCTTCCTGCACACGTGTCTAAAACCTGGGAGAAAGGGTAAATGCCCGTCGCTGATACGGTTTTGATTCCAGGCACTTGATGTCTGACTTTAATCTCACAGTTTCTCTTCTTGCATCTTGCCCTAATAAAGAAATCCCAGCTCTAATGTACCCACTGCTGCGGATGGGGGAAGGAGGGGGAGGAGTGTTTTGGCCATTTTCTTTTTAAAAAAAAAAAATTAGTGTGTCTGTGCCCTGGAAAAAGCAACACTTTTCTGCAGTGCTCCTCACCCAATCATGGGACTGTGCAGCATGGCTCGACATCTTAGAGTGGAAAATACGAATGCAAATAATCTGCCAGAAGAACCGGAGGTGCCCAGGGACGGGGGGGTGAAGCTGCGCCTGCATCCCCTCCTTCGCCCCCGTCTGTGCGCACCCCGTGGGCTGCTGCCCCTGACACCGTGTCTGTCTACAGGTCAGAAATAAGGGTACAGGAGGGCAGGGAGGGGATGCCCCAGCTGTGCTCGGGTCACCCCTGGTGCCCTCCATGCTATGGAGCCAGCCCAGCCCCACCAGCATCCCCAGGGGCTCCCACAGCCTGGGGCATAACGGGCAGAAATACTGCAGAAATCAGCAAATAGTTGACAGGTCCATTTCTTTGCTGAACTGGGGGTTTGTGTGTGTGTGTGTGTGTGTGTGTATGGGGAGAGGGAAGAATGATGCTGTGCTTGCCCCTGTCTGGTGTGCACCACCTCTCCTCTCCTGGGAGAGGCTCAGAGGGAAAGGCTATTTGGGGAGGGGTGAGCATCCCCTGGCAGACCCCCAGGGCTCAATTGCTGCTGTGCTAACCTGAAAGCACGCAGCCGGGCTCAGGCAGAACCGGGCGAGGAGCATCACGGTCCTCGGGAAGGGTCGGGAGGGTGCAGCCCCCCAGGGAAGCAGCACCGCGTCCGGCTCCCACGGGAGCGTCCCCCGTCCCCACGTCCCCGCCGGGCTGGGGTCCCGCGGGAGCTGGGGCTGCCCCGGGAGAAGCTCCCCGCAGAGCCCTGCCTGGCACCAGTCACGCCTCCAGCTCTAAGCCTCTTCGCATTTATGTTTAATTACCGATGCCTGAGTACGTATTATACCTCAGCTCGCTGCAAAAGGTAAGTATCAATTGGAGGCCATTTTTACTTATCGGAATTAGAAAATAAAAGCCATCTGAAATGTCTAAATATTGACTCTAATTTCTGCCTGTGACACTAGGAAGCCTTTTCTCCCACCTCCAAGCTGAGGACTGTGATTTAGGATGCATATACAGCACAACTCTGGTAATTAAAAATGGCTTTCCTGCTAGAGCTCTGGTAACTGAGAAATACTCAAAAGGATCTAAAAATCAGACTGAAACTGATCCATTATTTTCTGTCTCATGCTGGTGCTGAAAATCTGGCAAGCCATTAAAGGGAACAGGATGTTGTAGCAAAGCCAGTGTCTATTGCTAGTTGAATCTATTGAAAAATAAAGCATACATTAAATAGTTTAAATGTTATTCTAGAAAAAAAGTATCTCTTTTTTGGTAGTGTGAAAAAAATGTTCATGGCTCAAATGTAGACTTTAATCTTTTCCCGTGTTTTACTTAATCAACATTACAATAGCTGTTGGTGGCATAAATGCCCCATACAGTGAAAGAGGAGAATGTAAATCTACTGATCAATACTTTTACTGGAACAAAAATCTTTAAGGCTTACAATCAGTTTAAAGAGTTAAATCTGATCCTTTAATTTGATAAAAAGACTTTCCCCCTGCCTTCGTGCAGGTTCCTTGTGTTCCGGTAAAGATTAATCAGCTCGAGGCACCTCCACGGTCGGTAACGCTTCCCATAAAAGCACCACCTGGAGTGGGGTGAGCTGCTTTTCAAAACCACGTCATCTCCGGTAACTTCTCGAACAAAAGTACGAAGGTCTCTGTGCTCTTCCCCTGTCTTTCAGGACAGTAGGAACATCTTTCCTGGTCTTATCCAAACATCAGTAGGACCTTTCAAATAAATTTATAATGGGTGAAAAGTCTAGAAGCTAAGTGATGGGAAACCTCTGTTCATGATTTATTCATTGTTTAGAACAAACATCCTGAGGACTGTTTATAGGTTTCATTAAATATTTGTGCCTCATCTAGATGTGAACGGTTGCACAGCGTATTCATTGAAGGAATGGGGATGGAGGGCAGAGGCACGCGGATAATTTTGCAGATGAGTTTCTCTGACTGCTGTGTGCTGCTGTGCCCAATATTTCCCCCTAACTTCCTTATATCATCTACATGGGTGATTCTGGATCGCTTCCACCAGTTCCACCTTCCCCCTTTTTACTCTCAATGCTCTTTGCACTCTCCAAAAGTATACACAATTTCATGCTTAACAACTCCTGCTAGCAGTGATTTATAATAGGATGTGCATATTTATGAGATGCTCTCAGGGCACTGCCTGAGAAAGCTTTTTGCTTTTTTTTTCCAGCTGTGAACTCTTGTCCACCCTCACGCAGACTGGAGTTTGACCACCCTCTGCCAGGAACCGTGAACACAGCGTGGCAATGGTGGCTCGCCAGCTGGAAGCTCACTGCTGGAGCCCGGCTCAGCACGGATGGTGGCTGCCTCCTTCCAGCAGGACACGGGGTGAAAGTCCTGACGTCTCCTGTGTTCAGCAATGGCCTGCCCTGGCAGAGGGTCGGATGGACTTCGAGCAGCACAGACCCTGTCCTCAGTGCATGTGTTTTGTTCTCTTTGTAATCTATTGGTAATCTATTTCAAATGCAAACAATTGTAATAGACTATAGCATTGTAATAGACTATAGAAACCGAGATGCAGAAGTTTCTTTCTAAAAGAAAGAATTTGATACTAAATTAGTAGCTCGCTTGACCTTGAGAAAGATCTGGCTTAGCCCAGGAGCTGCTGGCCCATAGGTTCACCCTGACCACACCAGGCTGCAGAAGCTGGCTTCCTTCTGGGATCATAAAAATTCATGGCTGCAAGTGACTGCAAAACCCCAAAGCCTCTTTTCCTGCCCAGGCATGCACTTGTCTAGCAGATTCATAGGGATTCCTGCCGACACACTTCCAAAACATGTATTTCCGTGGTGCACATGGTTATTAGATTTTTCCTCCTAATGTCTAGGCTGAGGACTTCATCTAAATTGGAGTTTGAGCTCTTCTCCATAGGCCTCAATGGGTTTGAGCAGATTATCCAACCTGTGCCCCTTCTCTTCTTTCAGTTAACGACCCTGTTCAATCTTAATAGACAATCTTCTTCTCCTAGACCTCACCATCTGATGTTCAGTGCCCAGAAATGGTTGGAGCGCTCCAAAAGCCCACGGTAAGCAGGTGCTCTGCTGTCTTTCAGGCTATGATGCTTTGTTTGCTCTCTGAGTGCTTCATGTTATAATTTTTCCTAGTGAAATGTATTTTCAGCCATTTCTGAAATTTGGGTGGGTCACCTGGCCTCTGTTAATAGCTCCTAGCATACTAGCTTGGCAATTCCCACAATTTACTAGCCCGTAGTTTGCAGATTTTAAATGAAAACATTAATGAAACTGATGTAGGATGCACAGCTGCAAAGCTCTGTCCCCTCCATTCTTCTGTTTGGATAATGGTTGTTATTCTCCGAGACAGGTTTCCAAGGCCTTTCCCGTTGCTGGTGCAATGGCGTTACCTGGGCGGTGTTTGCCTTGCTCGGTTGCCAGAACACCCTGTGAAAGAGCACAGGAGGCAAAGCCTGGCTCGAGGCAGAGCCTCTCCTCACCACGAGGTCCACACTGCGCCGCGGAAAAATGCTGGAGTGAACTGACATGAGGCGCTCTTGAAAATCAGAGTTGACTTTTTATTTTCCCTTTGTTTCCTTGTGAGGACTCACAGTTGGTTCAGTTGTTTATTTCAGTATTTTTCGGGAAACTGGAGTTAAGTTTCTACGGGTTATGGCTCTTCTGTTGACCTTTTCTGTCTGTGCAAGACTTCTTTCCCATGGAAAGTACAAGAGCGGAATGAAATCTCAGCATGAATTGGGATGTTTTAACATCTTACTCACTTACTGTTCTTACTGACCAATAGTCACGCAGAGTAGGAGGGAAAATTTTCAGTAACTTTAAACTTCCCAGTCATTTTTAGACTCAAAATTTGATGAGGTCAAATGGGTTCTTCTGTAAAAAAATAGATTAAGAATTAAAGAAGTCAGAATTATTTACCTCAGTTAAGCAGACATGTGAAAGAAATGTAAGAATGATCTTGCCAAATTTTGGCTTGTGAACTGAATTCAGCAGAAACACATTTCTGTAAAACAAGCAACACAAAAACAAGTTGGAAAATCTGCTGCCGTACTGAATTATAGTTATGTGCTTTGAGCAGCCTGGCAACCCAGTGTCGGGGTGGTGGAGGGAGGATTTTAATGGAAATCCCTGAAACTCCAGGGCAAAATTCAGATTGTTTTCAAATTTTCAACTTGCTTTCAGTTTGGATAAACGTAAATGCTGGAATTTAAAAATGTGTTTCACTCCAGCAGCAGACACCGGCAATCTGTCCTGGAGGACCAGGGGGGGCGTCTGCGCTTTCCCTGGGGGTCACACATTGCCTTGTGCCTCTTGTGCCCGTTACGGACACGAAGCCGGAGAGCAGCGCTGGACACTGAGGAGGTGGGAAACGGGGAGGTCTGAGCACACAGCCGCGATGATCGGAGTGCTGGGAGCCGGGTGTCCCCTCAAGAGTGACCTCCTGGTTAGAGCTGGCGTTGGGGCTGGTGGAGCCGTGGAGGAGAGCCCCAGCGAGAGCCAGCACAGCCCTTCCCGGGAGAGCAGCTCAGTGGTGCCTGGCATCACCCTCCTCATCGGCTGCCCACGGTCTGCCAAAACCCGTGCCCATGGCTATCAGGAAGTTTGACACAGCTTTGTCCATGGAGCGCGCCTTGGGAGCCAAGCGAGATGCTGTTCCCAGATATGCTGAAGGCAGGGGGGGATGGACCCTAAGGCTCTGTGGGGCGAAGCGTGGTGGGTCTGAGGAACACAAGAGGCTTGTCCATATGGCACTAAAACACCCCAAAACTGTACGCAGTTGCTCAGGTGGCCTCAGAGTCTCCAAACCTGCTGTGGGAACTTGTTTCTCTGAGACCTGCTGGGCTGGGGCTTGCTCTGGAGAGCTTCCCGGAGCCACCTCCTCATCCCCAAGGGTCCCCACAGCTGCCCTTCTCCGCCTCCGCTCCTGCCTGATGCTTGCAGCAGCTTTACAAATGAGAGAATTACGCAGCCATGTGCAAATGCTCGTAAAAGCATCACACGTAAGAAAATTCATGTCATTAATCAATTGCATAAACATTCATGTCAGAAAATGCAGTGAAATATATGCAAAACCCATTGCTGCAGATTGCCTTCTGCGCAATTAGAAGTGCAGAAAAATGTGTAATAAGTATCAAATCTGTTTCCAAACAATTAAGGAGAGAATGAAACTTCAGTGTACTCTCAACAGGTTTATAAAAAATGTTGCAGTGTTATGAATGTTAAGAACCCTGCACGCATCAATTTGCATGTATCCATACACGCGCCTATCTACATTAGTATGGGCAATAAATGGACTGTGATCTTCTGTGTAGCAGGAGCGAAGAACTGATGCTTGGTCCCACAGCTGCTCTTAATGTTTATTTCTCTTTGTCCCTCGTTTGTGCACGAAGGCAGTTTGCTGCTCCCTCTTGAAACTCAATTAGATGTGCTGGGAACAAGGTTAACTCGTGTATTTGTGTGTCTGCATCCAGGCATTCCTCAGCGACTGAATCCCAACGTTTTCTGGATGTTTTGTAAGCGAGAAAAAAATACCATTGTGTAATGCATAAGATGACTGCATCTAAGTGTTCTTACCTGTTCTGTAATTTTTTCCTCTCTCTAATAATGCCAGCACATTTAAGAGTCCTGAAGAGACTTAACTAAAATTTCATTTTTCAGTATGATAGGCACTTAAATAACTTTCTTTTTTTCTTCTTTTTTTTTTTAAAAAAAAAAAGCTATATGGAAGATTTTTACTAGAATTGCAAACAACAGTGCTTTGGAAAATATATATTGGCTTTTGAGTCCAAGGTTTATTAGCTGAACCCAAGTAAGAAGTTATATCCTCGGCGCAAAGAAACTACATAGAGAAGATGCAGAATCCTATCTCTCTCTGATTCAGAATTTCTTTCAAGAATTTGGTGGCGGGTTTCCTCACACGGACCCATTTTACAGCTCGCACGAGGTACGCTAGAGCTGCAGCATCGTCCTCAGGCCGTTGGCAGTGAGGGGTGCTCGGGATGCCCCACGCATTGATCCCCAGGACGCTTCTGGTGCGCGTTTCTGTCAGACCAGCCCTTGCTGCCCCGTGCTATGGCAGTCGTAGCCGTGATGCTCTGGGTGCAGCAAGCAAGGAAGGCACTGCCGGGAAAATGAAATGTCCAAGTTGGAAAAACACAGACAAACGTTCAGGTGTATAAATATATATGTAACAATCTATGAAGGTTTCATTCAACTCCAAATTATTTATTCAGTTTGGCTCCTTCTCCAGAGCAGAAAGCAGCTCGCTCCCATTACATATAGCTCTAATTCTGCAGCCTGACCCGCGTGGGTGACCCTTGCCCATGGCTTTGCTCAGCGGGAGCCGTGGCTGCGTGGGCTCGGGCACCTTCGGTACAGACACGTCTGTCTGAGAACTGGAAACACATCCTCAGGGAGCGGTCGGGGTGCGACTGGGACATCTGCTTGCTCTTAATATTTTCTCAGCAAGAGCTGACCTGTAGATCATGAGAAGAAGAAACAAAAGGGATGCAAATATGGCCTTACTTATTTACAAATGTGATTAATTATCTGCAAGCAAATTTTGCTGTCACAGATCTTCTTTCCCTTTTTCCCCAGACACATTGAGCCTTTTTGTGTTCGCACTGGCAAACACATAGACCCTCCAGTCAGATGACATGTGCCACTTAAACCTACCCCAGATCTGGATTTGATGTATGTCAACACATTTAGAGTTGCTAGATTTGAAAGGAGTTTCTCTGCCTGCTCCTCAGTTGCCGAGGGAATGCAGAGTAATTTGGCTTTTAAAGCCAAACCCAGACACCACCGGGTTACATGTCACAGCCGAATAATTACTTGATGCGTGTTAGCAGACCGATATTGATGCTTTAGCAAAAGTTCTGTGACTGTGGATGGAGCTTTATGGAGCTGCGGAGGGGCAGTGCGTTGGCTGTGCCCGTGCCTCTCGGTGCCTCCGGCTGTGCCTTCTCCGGTCTCAGCCCCCGGCGTCATTTCCCACCTCGTCTGCAGCTCCCTCCCGGCATCCCGGAGCGCTGTGGGCTGAGATGGGCCAGTCCCACCATGCCCCGTCCCCCCAGGGTCTGCTGCAGGGATGTCGGGGGCCGGGTCCCCACTGGGCTGGGCACGGCCATGGGCTCTCCCTCCCCTGGGAGGGTTGTCGTGGATGGAAGTGATGCACTTCACTCGTAGAGAGAAGCAGCGAGATATTTATTGATATAAACCAGGGATTTTACAAAGTTTGATAGTGAATGTGACAGTGTTTTAAGGAGATTGGATGGCGAGGCACACTGGGTTATTTACTGCACGGAGGGCAGGGTCAGACAGAGCTGCCAGGGAGACCCTCCCGTCGAGTCGAGGTCCAGAGGGGACCCCCTGGCTTTGTAAACTCCTTCTCAGAGGGGAGTCTGGGGACAGCTGGATCCAATCCCAGTCCCAGAGTTGGTCAACGGTTTATGTCTAAAGGATTATATATGTGCAATTTGCCTGCTGTTGATGGCGCACTGCAGAACCACATAGCCCACACCATCAGCTATAATGCTTCGGCAGCACAGAAATTTGCGTTCATCACCACCACAGTGGTTAATCAACAACTTTTCCGTCAAAGCACCACTTCAGGTGCCTTTTTGCCATCCCGAGCTAAAATGCATATGATACAGAATGAAGCGGGAGTTGGGCTGCAGCAAACCGTGAACGCCTTCGGTCTATAGAGGGGGTGGGATTCGAGTAGCTCAGCTCCGATTCTTGTTCCCGTCTCACTGCACCCACGGAGACCCACCGTGTTGGCCACTGAACGCCAAACAAGGGAGGGCTCAACCCTCCTAAAACATACATACAGTTTCTTAGCTGTGAGTAAGTTGTTATAACTGTTTTCAGGTGTTCCTTGTAGAATAAGAGATCAATTAAAACCAAATCAGGAAATGAAAGGTTTTCTATAACATGCCAGCTGGCTTTGCCCACCGAGGGGGCTGATCTCCGCAGCGGGACACCAGCTTTACCCCCTCCTGCGCGGCTGCGGAGCCCCAACAGCTTTGTGCCTTAAGCCTTGAGGAGCACCTTTCACTAGAAGTTTCTATACTCCAGGATTAATATTAATGCATGGGTAAATGACCGTTTTTCTTTATTTTTTTAAAGTTTATTTTATTTGCTCTATTCCTTTAAGTATATTTCATTTGCTGTATTTTCAAGCATTTAGTTTTAAAGCATGGAAATCTGTCCGAGTCCTGCCTCCCTCTCCTAACTCGTCATCCTGGCTCCGGGAAAAGGCAGAGGCGGGGACGGGGACGGGGCGGCAGGGAGGGACCCGCAGAAACATCCTTGGGGTCATAGAATCACGGAGTCATAGAATTGACTAGGTGGGAAGGGATTTTTCAGATCATCGAGTCCAATCATCTTCCACCGGTGCAGAAGGAAACACTGACTCATGATTTCTGCGCCTGTGATTTCTGGCCTCCTAGATTTTACCATCGCTCGTGCATGGTTTTGCTTTTATTTCAATGCGTATTTTTAAAAGAGAACCATGACAACTAAATGAAGAAGAAAAAGACATCAGTGCCGTGTCATGGCTGGGATTTTACACGCATAAAAGCCCGTAAGCAGAGCTGTGTAAAACGCATTGGTTTCACTTCGCAGGGGCTTGTGGCCAGATTCACTCTGGCTTTTGCTCCACCGCAGCCGGCCCCCTCCCAGTGCTGCTGGGAGAGTCGGGGCTGAACCTCGTGCTACCCCAGGGCCAAATTTAATCAGGATCAGTCAGTTTAGGCACCTCTCTCATCAGCGCTCTCCGAGACCGCCCATTTCACAACTTTTCTTCACAAAATTGCATTGGTTTCTTTCGATGATAACAGCACCTAATTTTTCTAAAGACTTCATGGGCCTTAATGAATTATGTAAAGAATTCTGAATTTATAGCAAAAGATAAAGGACATTTGCGTGATACTGTTGCTAATATTTCAGTCTGCCGTGAGCACAGGTTAGTCACAGAGTGTGTTTATACCGGGCAGGCAAACGCATCTCCGCGGATCAGCTGGTACCTAGAGAATCAAACCCAAATAGCCATGGGAATTTCTGAATTTCCTGATTATGAGTATGCAATATAACCCCTAATGTTGCCATTTATAGTGTAGGGCAGTAGCTGGTAGGCTGTGCACTGCTGGGCACATGAATCCAGCAGGATTTTCCTCTCCGTTGCCCGTCTCTGCCAGGGGAGCTGTCGCACTGCTCGGCTGGTGCTGACATTCCTGCCCTGGGAAGGGATGTGGCAGCGCCGGGACCTCTTTGTCTTGTTCCATTCTGCCAGCTTAGTCGACACGTCCCCTTGCAATGACTGGAAAGAAAGGTGTGACTCACATGGTGTAAGCCCCCATGGAGAGCGTGGTGGGGGCCGCAGGGGTGGGAGTGCCTGGGCTTTGGTGCAGGTGACGCCTCCGTCTCCCCCCAGAGCGTCCGGCAAAGTGGCATCGATGGGACTCGCATCTGGGAAGTTTCCAATTCACAGAATCCCAGACTGGCTTGGGTTGGAAGGGACCTTAAAGCCCACCCAGTCCCCCCCCTGCCCTGGGCAGGGACACCTCCCACCAGCCCAGGTTGCTCCAAGCCCCGTCCAACCTGGCCTTGAACCCCTCCAGGGATGGGGCAGCCACAGCTGCTCTGGGCAAGCTGTGACCAATAACCAATTCGTTACCGGGTCTCTGGTCCGGCTGCCAGGAAAGGTGATGCCACAGAAAACCTGTTGGAAAAGAATAAAGAAGATTTTTAAGTTGGAGTTATCCAAGGAGACGGAAGAGAGTTGCAGGCAGCAACTGGGCGTTTTCCAGCCGGGATAACTTTGTAGCGCTCAGCAGGCAGCGTGAGCGCAGCTTTTAACGAGAAATTCATATTGTTTTCCAGAGAAAAGTGTTTTTATTTCTTCTGAGTGTTTGTTTTCTGAGATATTATGTACAGATATACTTAATCACCTTTCTGGCGAATGCACTGACAAGGATGCGCATGGTGGTGCCGTTCCATCCCGTCTCCCTCCATGCGGAGACGCAGAGGGGGTAAACACGCTGCATATGCTCAGGCACGGCTGAGACACAACACAGCTGAACACCCAGAACTGCGGCGTCAAGATACATAAGAAGAAAAAGATCCTCAGAAGACAGGCGACAATGCCAGACTCTTGGGTAAGAACAAGAAGGCTTCAGCAATCACACTGAAAAAAAAAAGTGGCTTCTTTCTTATTGAAACTGGGAAAAGTTTGGGAAAAGGAGAAGAGAGTGGCAAGGGAGTGCAAGACAGGGGGACCTGTCACCACGTTCCTCCCAGCCATGAGAAACGGGGAGGAAAAGGGATTCCAAGGCTGCCCTTGTGCACCCCAGAAAGAGCAATGGGGTATGGGCAGCAACGAGTGCCAGCGGGTCCTTGGGGAGCGGAGAGGAGCGTGAGAGCTGAAGGTGCTGGACATGCTGGTTGGAAAAATTAAGAACAAGAGAAAGAAATTACCTACGTGTCTCAGTAACGATCAAAATCCTGTCTTACCTCTTCAGGGACAGCAATGCTTAAAAACACTCGCATTGACACGATCGGATAGCTTGTACATAGGAGAGTTAAATTAATTTAGTTGAATATGCTGAGCCTTTAATAATAATTTTTAACAAACCCCGTAACAATGGGTCGATTCCTAAGGAGGAGAAATTATATTAGTGTCTGTGCTTAAAAAGGGTAAATATAAAAATTCTGGTAACCAATGACCAGTTGTCAGGCCCAGATATAATAATGGAAAAACTCACGTGAGATGTCATCACTAATGAATTCTTCAGTTCTATAGTGCAATTAATGCCAAGCAAAGTGGTTTTATGAAGCATATGTCTTAAGGAAAATTGCCATGGGAGATGATAACTCTGCTGACTGAAGGTAACTGTCACAAAACAGGTTTCCTAAAATAATTTGATTTACTGCCCCAGGCACTTTGAAAAATTGCCTTATACCCAGTAATGCCTCAGAAATTAAATGGATTAAAAACAGTTAAATGATCTAAAAATGTAATCAAAACCAGGAAGCCATCATTCTTTGCTGTTTTCCTAGCAAGTTGCCATAGGGATGTCTCCTTAACACAATACTACGTTGCAGGGCCCATACATCAGCGAGTGCTAATAGCCGGGTGGCAATAGCTCAGCCACGCGGATTAGCCGCGGTGGGGGGCTCATGTGGACACCCCAGGCGGTGGAGCCCCGTCCGGGGCAAGAGTGTGGAAAAGATGAGGAATATTCTGGTAGGAAAGAGGCGATGTCCGGGAACGCGGCAGGAGTGAGAATTTACAAAAAGGGCGTGAGGAAGACCCAGGGACGCCCAGACCCGTTAGTCTGAGCTCGGTGCCTGGACAAACTACGGAGAGGATCCCACGGGGTGCTACTGAAAGGACAATGCAATCATCAGGCAGAGTCAGCACGGGATGATGAAGGGAAGGTCCTGTCTAGCTAATTTGATATGCTCCTAGGACAAGGTCACCCGCCTCATGGGTGAAGGGCAGGTGGAGGATGGAGTTTTGCTGGTATGAAGCCCCGTTGCTGTGGTGGCTGAGCAGTAGCACGGGCGTAGTCTGCTGCAACGGTGAAAAACCAAAAGCAGCACACTCATATGGGGAACAAGAATATTCTGATTGCCAAAATCAATTAGCAGCCAGAAGAGCTAACCCGGGGACCCGGGGACTGCACACCGTGAAGATCCTCCAAACGCAAACCGGGGGATTATTTGGAAGCGATGCTGAAGCTGGAACAAGCGGTTGTGTGTTATGAAGAAATGAGTAGATGAAGTGCAGGAGATCGCATTAGATTATCCTAATTGTCCCTTCCGGGGATGAATTTAATGAAAGAATATGTGTTTTTTATGCCATTATTAAAAATAACAGATTCATCTAATTTGATTAATTTTTCACCATCTTCGGCAGCTCTCGCTTGCAGATGTAGCCACAAGCAGCTCTCTGCTAGAGGACTCCAGCAGAGTTTCGCTAACTTCAGCTCCAGACTCAAGGCCTCATTTTGGTCATCCTGTGGCTAAAGCTGAGTGAAGAGCTGCATTTCCTCTCCCTCAAACTTCCCGAGGTTTCAAAATAAAAGAGAATTTTCCATGTGTGCGGGGGTGAAGGCATTGGAAGCGGAGGGAGCTGCCCCAGCGTGGGACGAGCCGCTCTGCTGCCCTCCAGCCGTGCCAAGTACATCACAGGGGTCTGGGACAGGGTCCCTCCCATGCCCCATGTGCTGCACGTTAGTACGTGGCTTACACCCCGAGACCTGACCAAAACTGGCACCTAGGCACTACCACAATGGTGAGTAGAATCATAGAATCATAGAATTATTTAGGTTGGAAGGGACCTTTCAGATCATTGAGTCCAACCATCAACCCAACACTGCCCAAACCCCCACTACCCCACGTCCCTCAGCACCACGTCTGCCCGGCTTTTCCATACCCCCAGGGATGGCGACTCCACCACTCCCCTGGGCAGCCTCTTCCACTGCTTGAGAGCCCTTTTGGTGAAGAAATTTCTCCTAATATCCATCCTAATCCTCCCCTGGCGCAACTCGAGGCTGTTTCCTCTTGTCCCATCGCCTGTTCCTTGGGCGAAGAGACCGACCCCCCCGGCTACCCCCTCCTTTCAGGGAGCTGCAGAGAGCGAGAAGGTCTCCCCTCAGCCTCCTTTTCTCCAGGCTGAACACCCCCAGCTCCCTCAGCCGCTCCTCACTGGTGGTAGTAGCGTAGTATTTGCACTAT
This sequence comes from Dromas ardeola, assembly GCA_013398915.1. NCBI lineage: Eukaryota > Metazoa > Chordata > Aves > Charadriiformes > Dromadidae > Dromas > Dromas ardeola. The sequence goes on from VYZM01008065.1 coordinate 393,237, forward strand.
TGTAGTATTAGTGTAGTATTGACACTAAACTGGGATCTGGCCCCACAGATGAGTTTCCATCGCTGCCACTGAATTATCCTTTTGTATTTTACCTGTCATGTTGTTTTTATTTTCACAGGTTGCAATTCCTGTTGCAATAAAAAGTTGTCTTTCCTCTGGTGATTAAAAATGCTCAACCCCAAACCCATGGATTAATGATCATTACTAATGAAAATGGTAAACGTTACCCTGAAGGTTAGATTTAATTACATGGTTATATAGACAATGGTTAGGTAATGCAATCTGGGAAAATCTACTGAAATTAACAGTGTGCTTTATGTGAGATCGAAGAGAAAAAGCTAAAAAGCAGTGAGCACGGGTCAGGTAGTGCAGGTGCATGTGTAAAGGCAGGCTGGCAGGGGCAGGCGATGGCACAGTGTGTGGGGATACAACGGTCACCATGGCGAGAGTGGTGGAGGTGCCATCCCCACGGGGAGCAGCCCGGCCACCTCACTGCCCCGTCACTGCTGAGCCGAGGAGCCCTGGCCCGCGCCCCCGTGCTGTTGCAAGCCCAAGTGGCTCCTCACTACCCTGGAGCACCAGCAGCCAGCACTGTCCCGGGAGCTGCCTCCGGAGCCCACGCCAGCCCTCGGCGAGCGGTGACGGATCACCCCGACCTCATACACCCCGCTGTCACCGCGGGATGAATGGCCTTTGCTCTGCTAATTAGGCAAAGGGGACAATGCAGGGTATTATTTTTCTCGGGATTATCAAATTGGGAAAGCCGTCAAACAAAAGGACACATATTACAATTAGGTGGTGCATTTTGAATTATTTACCTGACAATAATGTTAATGGAGGCATCGCAGGGAAATTCTATGACTCTTTCAAGAAGCTGTCTAGACCTTGTTTGCTGAGCGTAGTTCATTATGGGTCACTCAGCATCCCCCCTGACAGCGGGGCGCCGGGGCGAGGGAGGAGGAGAGTGTCCTGGATCCGTGCCCCCGGCATCTCCCCTCTCCTGCACGGTCCTTCCAGGATCTCTCATCTGCAATAGTGATGCTGTGCCCATTTCTCAGCAAGAGGAGGGAAACCGGTCACGTCTACTGTCTTCAACGTGAGAGTTTGTCACGTGCTGGTTGCAGACAAAGGGTGTTTGAGAGAGCGGGTGCCATCCTGGGCACTGCGTTCACACCGACCCCCCAGCCCTGGGTTCAGCAGGAAAATGAGGCGATAAAGAGTTGTCGGCATGAGGCCTCTGTACATCACCTCTCACTTCAGAAAGCCACATGCCATTTGCTTATTTAAGAATTGTAATAAACCAGATTGCTACAAACCATTTCCAGACCTAGACCAGAAACGCTGAGGTTTCCTGCGGGCAGCGTGGGGACTGCGCCCTGGGTGTCCCTCCCGGTGGCGGTGGCCTCCTGGGACACCCACGTGGAGCGGCCCTGCAGCCCCAGACACGGCCAGGGACGGCCCCGGCTATAGAGATGCTCCCAGCTCTCTTCTGGGGCTGCTGCTTTTGCTCTCTGAAATTTTTTTTATTTCCTTTTCTTTTTAGAAAAACATAATAAATAATCATATTTAAATGGAAAAGTGAAACCAGAAGAGAAACAACTTTTTTTTTTTCCCCTGTGCTCATGCTATTCATCTGTAATTATTTTCACAGCCTGGAATAAATCCACACCGGATTCTTGGGAAAGCACCTCCTCATCCATAAAGAAAGCGATAATGGCTGAAGATCAAAAGAGCAAAAGGTTCAACCTGGGACACGCTTCGGCAGTGAGAAGCCCCAGCGCGCTCCTTACTGGAGTAAGCAACAATTTACAGACTTTTTTGCCTTCTCAACAAAAATGTCTAATAGGGCCACATAGGAAATTTGTGCCAAAGTAATCAAATTCTCTCTGTAAAAAGAAAACAGGAAAGAAACTTTTAGTAAAAGCCTGACAGTGAACACATTTGCATCAAAAGATGAAGGGGGGTTGCTGCGGGTGGCGTCCCCCGCCTGGCTGCGGGGCTGATGGGCAGACGTGGGGCGGTCGCGCTGGTGGGACCACAGCCATTACAAAATTGGAAGACATCGGTTCCTCGTTTAATATCCTCATACCGAATCCAGCACCTTGGACGATGCGTTCTGCCACTCAGCAGCTGACCCGGCTGCCCCAGGGCACGCAGGAAAAAGACTCTCGAATAGCAGTTTTGTGGGTCACAGGCACCTTTCAGGAGCTACCTCCAGAGGTTTTCATTGCCACTTGCACACACTCAAATAAAGTGTATTTTGTTTGTTTAAAGTTTCAGTCATTTAAATTTTGAAAATATTATTCCAAAAAAATTGCCGAGCCAGATTTCTTTTGACAATCATATCAAGAGGCTTCGGACGGTGCCAAGTTTTAGGTTTTTGTACGCTAATTCTCAATTGTGCTCCGCAGGCATTGGTTTGCTGACAACCATCTGTTTCAACCTAACTTTTTTCCTTAAAGTCAGCCCAAGAGAAATTAAAATATCAAAAGGAAATATTTCAGAGGGAGCGGGAAGGAAGCGAAAAATAAGGGTGCTGAAGCTGTAAACAGCTTTTGAATTTAAGCTTCGCTTAAGTCACTTTTTGCAGCCAATTTGCCTGCGGGTGAGCTAGAGACGGCTCAGCCCGGAGCATCGCCGGCACCGCGAGGGGTTGGAGCTCCCAGATCTTAGCAAGAGTTAGGGAAACTCTCCTTGGGTCTCCCAGAAGCCTTCCCAAGGGCTTGGGGAAGCTTGTTTTATCTCCAACGGCCTCCACCTGAGGTGGCTTCCTTGCTTTTCCAGGTCTCAGTGGAACATAGCATCATAGAGTTATAGAATGGGTGGGAAGGGACCTTAAAGCCCACCCAGTCCCCCCCCTGCCCTGGGCAGGGACCCCTCCCACCAGCCCAGGTTACTCCAAGCCCCGTCCAACCTGGCCTTGAACCCCTCCAGGGATGGGGCAGCCACCGCTCCACCGCGCCTGGGCGCCAGCCGCAGCAGAGAAGAGACTCCTGCATCGCCCTGGGGATGTGCAGAGCTCTGGCCGGCTTCTCTGTCTATGAACAACCTACCCCGTGACTAAATTAACCATTTATAATTAAAATGGTGCTAAAAAGCAGATGGAACATATTAATTAAATGTCACGGTTGGCTTCCTGTAGCCTTTTGATATTGAATTCTAAGCCAAATACATAAATTAGAAAAAGGAAAAGACATTTTTACAGGCTTCATGATACCCCCCCCCATCCCGAGGAGCTGGAGAACGTGCTCTCCTTGGCATCGGACTGGATGGTGTCCGTCCGTCGTGGGCACAATGTCACACAGGTGAGTGACACACTGCCCGTGGCCACTGCTCCTGCCCCTCCCAGGCAAACTGGTCCCACTCCATCCTTCCCTGACTTCTGGGCTCCATCCCTCCTGCCTTCTGGGCTCCCCCACGGGGGTGAGCGGGACCAGAGCACAACCACGAGCCCCAGCCTCTTTACTTCAGCTTTGGCAGTGCCTTTGCTTAACAAGCAATAAATAACGTGGCTCAGACCTTTCGCGAAGAAAAAAAATAGGAAGCAAGAAGAATGAAATTCATTCACAAGGTATTATTTTATCACGACTGCTATCTCCCTCTCTGAAACAATTCAGTGAAAGACAGAATTACTGTCATTTGTGTCAAAGCATAATTTCCCCTGTTAAAACAAGGTGCCTTATGCCCCATCTTTATGGAACAGCAAAACAGAATTAAAGGTTTTAATATATATATACACACACCTGTATGGAACCACTGTGTATTGCTGTTGCTGGAAATCCCCCGTGAGCAGAAGCAAGGGGGCGGTGGGCGCGGGGGAGGCAGCGGGGTGCCGGGGTGCCGTGGCTGCGGGTCCGGGCTGGGATGCACAGGGCAGCGCTGTGCCTGCCCCCCGCCCACTGCCGCCCTCCCCCGGGACTCCTGCCAGCAAACACGCAGCCTCTCTACCTTTCAAGAGTCACCTTTTCGGATTTATTAATATACGCTGTGAAAAATGTGTGAGAACATGGGTTCAAATGAATGAGCAAATGATGGAAATCTCAGCTATATTTTTTTCCTTGTGCAGAAGTATATTGTTGTAAGCATTAAGACTGGCTAGCATCTAATTAGGTCAGGTAATAGTCTGACTCGGATAACCCCCCAGATTTATAACATTTATTTTTCCCATAAATTCCCAGTGGTCTGTTGATGCCGAATGCTGCGTAACAGCTACAGAAGCTGGTTCCCATGGCGCCTGGGGTCTGATACACCAGCCTCCAGAGCCAAAGAAACACCCGTGCCAGCATTAATACACTTATCTCTTTTTATTTTAGCTTACTTTAGCAGCCACTTTGGCAGGGGGACACGCAGCGGTCCCGGGGCAGGGCCCCCCCCCGGCTCCCCTGGCCGGGATGGGCGCTCTCTGAATTCCCGTCTGTGCCTGTCCCTGCAGACGGAGAGACCCTCGCCTTCCCCCCACAGCTGAGGGCATCCTTCGCTGGGAGGGAAAGGGATGTTTAAGGCTCTCTGTGCACAGACAGCGCGTGTGCTCACCAATGGTCCGTCATGCAAATACAGGCCAATGTGTCCTTAAAATAAGAAAGCCAAAGCTGCCGTCCCACTTGCACTCCACATTGTAATTCAATATTCCTTGTATCCTTATAGCATTTTACTGGCACGGATTGGATTTTCTGTGAAAACAAAATATCAATACATAATAATAATAAAAATGAACAGAGAGTATCATCAATAAAATGAAACAAATACCCTGGTGCTCCATGTAAGAAAAAAAAAAAAATGATGGTAGGAAATTCAAAAAGTCAGGAAAGGGAAGGAAGACTGTGGGAGAAAAGCTGCTCGGGGCCACGTGGGCTGAGGATGAAGAAGAGGGACCCTTGCAAACGGAGGGTGCCCTCCTGACACATAGCGCTGAAACCTTTGTCAGCATCCCCGTCAAAAAGCTTAACCTCATTACGAACAGTATGCCACTCCACTTAGAAAAACAAAAGCATGCAAAGCTGAATAACGCTGTCACTAATCAGTGTGAAACTGTTAATTTTAATTGAATTACAGCAAACTTCAAGTCAAACAGATAAGTCCTAATCCTGTAATGCTTTAATTTGCTTTCTAATATTTTTCTAATATTCTAAAACACCATGTTACTTACACTGTTTAATCAATTTCATGATGAATTTCTGAAACTTTGATAGCGTATTGTTGTTTTTGAACAAATAAGCGGATTGGAGCTTCAGAAGGTGACTGCAGGGGTGGTGGTGGGGAAGGGGAGCCCAGCTGCGCCTGGGCAGGGACAGGTTACTGCCAAAGGGACACCCAACATGCTGATTTGGTGTAAAATCCTCACACATTCATACTGGTGCTTTGTCCCCGTGTTTATAGCGTCAGCACAGCGCGGGGCAGCCCAGGCACAAAGCAGCACGCACGGAAAATGGGTTGAAGGGGGCCTGCCCCGTGCTCCTGTCCCCAGGGACACCCGTGTTGTCCTTCAAATGGATTCTGGGGATGTGCTACTGGAGTCTAAGCACTGTTAATGGGTCTGTGCATGCCTTACTGGGAGCTGAGGACACAGTACTGGGAGCTGAGTACGCAGTACTGGGAGCTGAGCTGGTGTTACTGGGGGCTGAGCACACATTACTGTAGGTCAGTCCATAGACTGGGGAGTTTCTGTTCCTCCTCAGTCGAGTCACGAGTGGCCTCTCAGCCTGCGAAGTCGTTATAAAATAAACAGCTCCGCACTCCAGCAGAGGCTTCTTCTCTGTTAGATCATGGATGAATGCTGCAGCGAGTCCTTCCACAGCATCCTCTGCAACAGGCATCACGTCAAACTGTGAAGCTCACATCTTGGTCCTACATCCACAGAAAATAAATGCTGGGGAAAATAAAAAAAAAAAATAAAAAAAGTGCTGTAAATAGGATGGAATGGAAAGTATGTTTGTGTAAAGCATTTTCATCTCCTTTCCTTCATGCTTTCCACAGCCGAGAGCACAGACCCACCGGCCGGCGGCAGCAGGGACGCTGCTGTGCCACCCCCGCGTGCTGGTGCCCCAACAGCAGATGCTCTCCAGATTAAGCACTGAGCACGGAGGGGTTTGGTGATTCCTAACTGGCGTTGGGGGGGGTGTGCCACCCTCCCGCTGGTGCGGAGCCGCGGGCCGGGGCGGTGCGGCAGGGGGGGTGAGGAGAGCCCGGCTGGTGGGGGCATCTGCCCAGCTTCCCGGGAGAGAAACCACCAGCGGCGCTGGCCGGGGACCACTCACCCGCTGTGGGGACCTTCCTAACAACGGGAAGCCACGGATATGGCTAAAGCTGGTCTTAATCCCTCCATGGAAGATGAAAATAAGATTTCTGCTGCAGCAACACAAATAAAAATCACCGGGGTTGCCCCGGTGGGGGCTTTATTCCAAGTTCTCCCAGGTAGTTTGTCCTCGAGGAAAAATACAGACGGCTGAATTTCCCAATATTTCTTTTGGAGGAGATTCTGCGTATTTGCTACATTCAGACTGATTGCTCGTAGAGCAGATGCGCATCCTGGTGCTGCGGTGGGGGGTGTTTGGCCCCGCCGGGGCTGTGCATCCCCCTGTGCCGCCGGAGCTTCCCCATTGGCGTCACTGGGAGGTGTGCGCCTGTCCCGGGCTGTTCTCGGGAACAAACGTGGGGCGAGACAGCTGTCTTACTCACCGCCACTCCTCGGCTGTTGGCACGGCAGGATTGCAAATCCTTCGGGGCGCCAGCGCAGGACTGCAAGCTACCCCAGCGGGGGGGAGATAAGGCAGAACTGGCAGGCAGGGGCACCCAGCGCTCGGCACTCCTCACGCCTCTATTCCCCTCTGGCCTGTACATCTTAACAGATTTATAGAAAAGCCAAAGCTTGCAAGAAACAAAAAGACTCAATTAAATCCCTCCCCTCCAATTTATTATGCCACGCCAACCGTGAAAAAAAGAGCGTGCAGTAAACCAGGGGGGCACACAGAAAGCTGGCTTGTGCCCCGGACTTGGGAGCAGCAAGTGCCCAAGAAACAGCCTAGGTTCGTAATGAGTGAGTAAGCGCTGGGACAGCTTGTCCAAGAACTCCAACAAGATAAAATAAAAATGCCTGCAACAGGCATTGGGATTTTTCTAAAATTCGGTTTACCTGAACAAAGTTCAGACAAATACGTTTTTAAGACCTTGTTTATAGGCCTTTAGAGAAACTGTGTGTTTAGTATTAGATTAGAAACTTGCATTTTACAGTCACGTGGAGAAACACGCCTGTCGCGCCTGCCGGCAGAGCTGGGCCCGTCTCGGGAGGGGGACACACAAACACAAGCCTGCGCACACATACAAGCACGTGCACTCACACACCTGCACACACGCGTGTACACACCTGCACGCACACGGTCCCCGACTAGTCTCAGGCAAGAAGAGCTTTGGGCTGCTTTTTCGCCTCCCTTGTCAAACGGTTGTCGGTTTGAGTCTCTGCTTATTTTACCACCTTCCCCGTTAATCCTTATTCCCTTTGAACCCAAATGCAGCAGATTCTCTCCCGTTCCTCACACCCTCACCTGGGCCTAGGCGGGGAAATAAACGCACCCACTCCCGTGCTCTACTTCAGCAATGCTCTCACAGGTATAATATAAATAAAGGAACAAAGGCAGAAGAATTACAAATTCAAGTTTTCCTCACCCAGCTGCTCCAAAGGCAGCTTGTTTGTGTGTCACCCCTTATTAAGGCTAAACCTAATGACAGTCACTCCCTAAATTTTCATTCCAAAATGTGTGTATGAGAAATGCCCTCATGCCTCATTCAGAGAGGGAAGCCAAAATGGGTGAGCTATTTCACCAGTATTAATTCCTGATCAAGCCAATGACTGAATATTTTGAGAAGATTTTTCAAATACATTTTTGCACAGGATAAATACCAGGGAGCTCATATTTCCTTCCAAATAGCCTCCGCAGAGTAAGATGCTAAATTTAGTGACTAAATTATTCATGATATGATATTCTCTTGATCTTAATCTTTGACTCTTTTATGCCAGGCAGCAGAATACACACTGAAGACAAACATTTTTCAAGGCTGCTGTCTACTGCACACAAAAAATGTACCTTCAGCGGCAGCCTCGAGCAGGCAGAGGGGAAGCCCGTGAGGTGAGACCCCAGGGATGGCGCTGGTTTCTCCTCCGCACAGAGTGGCTCAAGGCTGAGGTTTATGTCGGTGTGGACGGGGTTCCCAGGGCACTTGTGGGTCTCAAGTCCCGTAAGAAGCCTCATGACTTTTTTCATTGACTTCTTTGGCATCAGTAAAGCTCAGAGCGTGGAAGTGCTTGAAGGTGCACACGGGAGGGTTTTGGCGTGGCTGCCCCGCGCCCTGCGAGCAGCCGGTTCCTTGGGGCTGGGAGGCAGTGGAGGCACCAACGCCACCTTCAAGCCAAGCAAGAACCTGGTGGGCAGCTCAGGGAGGAGCAAAGGAGCTGCCAGCTTCAGTCCAGGAGAGCTCACTGCAAACTAAATATCTCCATCCAATAGTGCAGCCAAAGACTTGTCCCAAACGCTTGTCTGGAGTCCTGCAGCTTTCAGGCTTCTGACCCTTGACTCCGGGCGAGACAGAGCCCAGAGTCCTCTGGTGCTGAGGACAATTTCCCTCGCACGTGCCTCCAGCCTGGACGGCAGCTATAAACCTCAGCTCCACAACACGAGTGTTAGTCTCTGCCAGGGGAAAGCCATCCGCATGCTTTCATTAAAGCCAGTGCTGATCACCAACGAGAAATGTGTCCCTTATTGGATTAAAGCAATATTAACACACAAAGCCAGCTAAGGACACTATACATGTGTCTCCAGAATACTGTAGAAGACTGTCTGTGTTGGGAGTGACAACCCATTCACCCAAGGAGATCATTCCAACCTGGCTCTCAGCAAACAGCTCACAGTAATGAAGCGGTTTCTCCCCATTTCTCCCACGCTGCTGCTGGGGTCCCTGGCTGTCACGCAGCCCCCATCCCCTCCTCCCCTGCTGCGACAGGCAGGGACCGCTGGCTACAACCCCCTTCCCGGGGTGTATGTCCATGCCTCACGGGGGAGAGCAGGGCTCCGAGGGAAAGGTTCAGACAGTGCCTGTTTCCCACGCGCTGCCGACACCGCCACCGCACACGCACAGGAGCCCAGATCCGTTCCTGGGTTCTATGACGAGTTATCAGTGCACTGTATTTTTATTTTTCTGTGGGATATCTGCATTAGCATATGGCACTCCAGTCACTTGGGCTCACACACGGACTGGGCTGTGGCTTTCCATACGGCATCTGGGTAAACGCTCAGTGCTGCAAGCCCCCTTTTCAGGTTTTTCTTCATTATTTCCTACACATGCCAGGAAGGGAGCCTTGCATAGAAAGAGATTTGCAGTACTGAGCATTAAGCTTCTGACTAACCCATTTTGTGACAAATGAATGGGGGAAAAAACCATAATCCCTGTCCGCAGTCCTGTATGGGGCTGAAAAACGGTTTTCCAGGAATCCTTTTCCAAGTGTGTCACGTATGGAGTGCAAAGCGCAAAAGCTGCAGAATTCATGGCAAAAGGTGACACATTTCTCTCTGTTTCCCTGCCCCCTGCCCCAGCCTGTCCATCCCACCCCTCTCCGGGCTGTGGTCCCCCTCCACGGGGCTCCCCGTGGGGCTCAGCTGCTCATCCTAGAATCATAGAATCTTCATGGTTGGAAAGGACCTTTGAGATCATCAAGTCCAACCGCACACACACAAAAAAAACCCCCTACAATCTCTGCCACTAGAGCATGCCCTGGAGTGCCAAATCTACAGGTTTCTTAAATACCTCTAGGGATGGTGACTCAACCCCCTCCCTGGGCAGGCTGTTCCGGTGCCTGACCAGTCTTTCAGTAAAGTAATTCTTCCTAATATCTAATCTAAACCTCCCCTGCCGCAGCTTCAGACCATCTCCTCTGGTCCTGTCATTACTCACTTGGGAGAAGAGGCCAACACCCACCTCTCTACACCCTCCTTTCAGGTAGTTGTAGAGGGCAATGAGGTCTCCCTTCAGCCTCCTCTTCTCCAAACTAAACATGCCCAGTTCCCTCAGCCTCTCCTCATATCACTTGGAGAGGCTGCACGCCCACCGACGCGCAGAGTGCCCCGAAACAGCCTCCTGCAGCCCTGGAGCCTGTTTGGCAGAAAGGCTGGAGGACCTTCTCCCTCCCGTGTCCCCTCCTGCCACCCACCTCAACCCTCCTCCAGCCAGCAGAGCCCAGCACCCCTGGGGGCGGCTGCTCTGGTGTCCCCACGGGCACCCTCCACCCCTGCGGGCGAAGAGCGGCGGGGCTGCACTTGGCCACTGAGCTTTAACTGACAGAGAGCACCCCCTCAGCCCCACCACCTGTGAGTCAAAAGCTGGCAACGTGCAGACACGGGCATTTTACAAAGCGCGTTTGGGCACGTCTCTTTAGAAATCGGCTTGTGCTGGGAGAGACCATAACACATCTCCTCAGGCACCGTCATGGGCTTTGCTTTTCTGACAGATAGAAGTTTATTTTTGAAAAGTTGGCTACCTGCGTAGGGGTAAGGTTCATTTCATGCAGCACAGTGAGAAATAGGAGTGTGCAGACAGAATTTACACTTTTAAATAGCAGACAACTCTCATCTCATCTGGAGTCAGCTCACCACCTCTTCAGCTGCGGACCAGAGATCTTTCTTTTCTCCTGACATCCTGCCTCTGTGCTATCACACAACCAGTTTTGTTGGGTTTTGTTTGTTTGTTTGCTTATTTTTGTGCTAAAAGCTTTGAAAGAACTCTGAAGAGCATCTGTACACTCCAGTTACACTATTACCTGATGATTTAGGATGTGGCACAACTTATCTGGTAGTATGGAAATCATGTCGTGTTTGTTAAATTGAGGGTTTAGTTGTGTGAGTCAACAGATTTAATTTCTTGGGTAATAAACTGCTCTGAAATGATTTCTGACTCATCCTTTTCTTGCTTTAGAAGACGTACGAGGGCTGCAGGGCGCCCGGGTTGGCGGGGATCCCGCACTGCGCACAGAGGGACGCCCGCTGAGCCGGGACGATTGCCCCAAAGCACTTTGTGTTCCTCATCCTCAGGAGAAGTGATATCACAACTGTGAGTCATCCGATTGCACCCCGGGGGGGACATCTCTGCAGAATGGGGGCGGCTGAAGCCTGGGCTCAGTTTATTCATCCCTCACGTGGGGCCTGGTCAATGGTATCAGTGAATTCAGGTCTCTGCTCCTCATTTAACTTCTCCAGGTCTTTTTTTGACTCTTTCAGCCAGCCTGGTGGCTCTCTTTCAGCTTGCTCCAGCAGGCAAATATGTCCTTATGGTCAGGAAACACCCATTTGTGGGGACAGTGCACGGTGCACATCGCAGGTCGGCGCAGCATCGCCCTGCCCGGGCTTCACACGGGACGGAGCCACGTGAAGCTTCTCATGCAGAAGTGAGAGAACCGTGACAGACAATTGGTATTTTTAAAACCTAGCTCTAATATCCTGAGCTTTTCTTTCTTTTCCTGTTTTTGGTTTGTTTTTTTCCCCTCCATTTTCTACCTGCCTGGAAAAAAGAGAGGTTTTTCACAGAAGGCAGCTACGCTGGCTTTCTCAGATGCAGGCACCAGAGAAGGAGAGCAATTCCTAACTTCCCGAGGATGATACAAACTCTTCCAAAAGTTTCATTTGAAATCCAAAGTGCCACCTATATTTCACAGGTTTTGCTTTTCCCCTGCCTTTTTTCTGTTTCTCTCTCTCTGCTTTGCACACACATATGCACACACCTGTGCAGGTACTGATGTGATTTAATCATCAGCTTCAAATTACATGATGTTGATTTTTTCAGCATACCTGTGGTCTCCCTCCAAGATATGAGATGGTTGTGGATGCAAGAGGGAGAAAAAACCATCCACGGACATGCAAAGACAGCTGGAACAGAAAATTGTGATTCTGAGGCACATTCAGCTTCCATCAGCCCCTAATGAAGAGCCGTCACCTTGTGGGCAATCGGAACTCCTAATCGGGAACTTTCCATCTCAAGGTTCTTTAAACTGATAAGACGGTAACAGCATTACGAACACATTTATCATCTCATATTTTCTCTCCCACCTTCACAGACACCCCAGATAAGGCAACGCACTGAAGAGTTATTTATGGTTAGCATGACCATTGGCTGCATATGCGCGCATAAAGTATAGTTTCTGTAATGGCACTATAAATCGTTTCAATTATTCATCTTTGCTATATTTACAGCAGTGACACTTTTTAATATTGCAACTTCTTATTCATCTTTTCTAAATTTACAGTAGTGACATTTTTTAATATTGCAACTTCTTTTCCTACAATAGGCAGCTACGGGTCTCTGTCTGACCGAGATGAAGTTCTTCGGGAAGTGATGAGAAAAGCTCAGTCCAGTTAACTGACAAAGAGATCTTTATGCAAGGAGCCTCCCAAAGCTGATAATGAAGAAATATGTGCCTGTTTATGTATGCAGCTAAACCAGCGCAGATGACTCACCCTTTGATCAAGAGTCATTTGAAGTAAGGAGCCGCCTTTAAATGAAGTAAAGTATCAATGTAAATTAAAACAGAAAAAGAAGCGCGACATGTTGGTCCCAGACCTACTATTGACTCCACTAAGAACAAGATCAGACTCATTATGTACCCAATTAACCAGACCCGGCACCAGGCGTTGGGGCGGCGGGAGGAGGTGGGAGGGGACGGGCAGGGGCGATGCCAGCCCGGCCAGGCCACTGCTCCACCGCGGCTCACCAGGGCTTTCCCGCGTGCGCTTGGGAACGGCTCACCCCAGACGTACCTCCACCCGCCATCTGAGCACCAGATTAACCTTTGTCCAAGTTTTAAATGTATATCCTTTTGCTCAGCATTAATTTAACCGTAATTCATTCTAACGCGATGTATGGAGAGGCTCATGGACAAAGACGCTCAGAGCAAGAAGAGTGGAAAGGAGGAAGGTTGATGGTTGCACAGCCAGAAGACTCACCATCTATTCAAGTTTCTTTTTTGCTTCCGGAATGTTTACACTTTCTGCTGTCAGGCATGTACTTCACATATTCCTCTGCCATGATGGTCTGTCTTGACCGAGACTTTGCTGATCAAATAGTGACCAAGAAACAACAATTACAGAATTATTCTGTGTAGCTCGTTTCCAGCAGAGCACATCCAAAGCTAGGAGGGCTTAGGTGACTTGTCCGCCTACTATGGATTTGCCATTTTGATTTCAAAATAGCAGCATGGAAACGTGACGGTGGTCCTACACGGTCACACTAAAGGTTAATTTTAGCAGTAACATTTTGATAGGATTAATTTTAAGAAAAGAATTGCTCTAAGGTCTCTTGCACACCAGCAATAGAACAGGAAGCAGGTTCTCACCAGCAGAATAATCCCAAACACGGGCTTCAGTGCCATGGGCTCACGCCAACACCAGAGAGGGACAAGTCTCTTACGATCATCCTCGTTTTTCCATTCAATTTTATAACCATTCCTAATGATCTCGGAAAACTTAGGAAGAAAAAAAGTTATGCGATGACAAAGGCAGTTCATAAACAAATAGGTTTGAAACTCCTGCGGGGAAAAAAGGGAACCTGCGCTGTGCTGGCCTGATCGCCAGCTTTCTGAAGTAGTTCTCAATTTTTTTTCTATCGTTAATTACCTTTGAATCAAAAAGGAACGCTCCAGAATAAGCCTCAGTATTTGAGGACTATATTTATTCATAAAAATCCAAGCGATAAATATCTTATCAGTTAATCTGAGATGTATTAGGGCATACAAAGAAGTGACTGATTGTTGAATACCAAATATACCGGTATTATCAGCCCTCTGTCTCACGAGGTGATAAATGAAGGTACCAGAATTGGTGAGATATGATCACATTTTTATTTATTGTTTGGCACCGTGTCCTGTCCCGGTAACGGAGTTTTAGACGAATTGTCGCTTGTTTATCGTCACCCCGGGCAGCGGCAGGGTGTGTGCTGGGGCAGAGGAAGGTGCGGGCAGGATGGGGCTGGGATCCTGGGATGCTGCGGAGCAAGTGGATGGATGCGCATTGCAGCACCCGGCATGGCCTGCAAGCCCTGCCACCCCCCCGACTCAAAATGGGCTTTTTTCCTGGGGCATGGAACAAACCCTTCTCAGTATTATCAACAGGCTTTTCTGCTCTCTCCGGAGGGTTTGTTTCTGCCAGCACGTTTCGGAGAGCACGGGCGGTTAGAAACTTGGAAGGTACCATGGAGGTTCAAATAAAAGAAAATAATAAAAGAGGGGATGATGCTAGGAACTTTCTTTAGAGGGAAAATTTCTAAAGCTTAATGAGAGAGAAGGAAATCAGGAAGGATTTGATCCTGCAGTGCGGTCCTGGGGGAGACCCTCAGCCCCAGTGCCGGAGAGCTGGCAGGGAGTTTTGTAGAATCATAGAATCATAGAATGGTCTAGGTTGGGAGGGACCTTTCAGATCATCGAGTCCAACCATCAGCCCAACACTGCCCAAACCCCCACTACCCCACGTCCCTCAGCACCACGTCTGCCCGGCTTTTCAATACCCCCAGGGATGGCGACTCCACCACTGCCCTGGGCAGCCTCTTCCAGTGCTTATCTGAAGTTTCATTCTCTGGTGAAGAAAAGTTGTCGCAACAAGCCAGTCAGCACTGACAAGCAGCTAAATCCAGAGAAATTCCACTTTGTGTGGCCGACCTTGGGCATGTCCGCGCAGGCATGGGCATCAGGTGCAGCAGGAAGCTGAGCCTGCGCCGCTGCTCCTCTCACCGCAGGTGCACGCGTATGTGTGCGCGTTACAGCCACAAAAATTCATACAGCAGCCAGGCCCTGCAAAAGCAATAAGTGCTTGGAAAGCAGAGGATTACATTACTTACAGTGTCCTTTATTTTAATATCGAAAAGACATCCACAGCATGGTAGTGGAGGACAGGAATTTCTGAGGGACTGGGAGCACTAACAGAGGTTGTAATGCTGATCAAGATGAATGACCCATGCTGATGAACTATTTTTAAAAAACCCTACTGGAGAAACATGGTGTCCTAGAATTTAGGAAACTACAGACAAATAGGGTGCTCAGGGAGAAATGATTTCTATGCAAAATACAGTAAACAAATAGAAGCGGTTACCAGGAAAAAAGTAAATGAAAAACGTTTTTAGTTCAGGAACCCACAGAGGTATTCTTAAACACCCAGTCTGAAACAGAAATGCTAAAAATATTCAGGAATGTCAAGTGAAATAAACTGGAAAGTTAAAAAAAAAAAAGTATTTATGAATTCCATTGTGCTAATGGAAGTATCACCAGGTAAATGCATTCAGCTGAGGCACTTGAAAGCTTCAAGGACAAGTTCAGGTTGAGTTTATGGAGTTTTTGTTTTGAATTTAATCTCGCTAATTATTTTAATAATTAAAAATGTTCTGCTAAAGCAGGTTGTAATTAGCTAATTATTTGCTCTGTTTATGTTTCCTGCTTACTTATGCATTTTTATTATTCTCCTAAACTTGAAGAGAAACCCTTCATAGCTGTGGGTGTTCCCACCTCCGGGTGTCTGGCCGGGAGGGCTCGGGGCACTCGTGCTTTCTCTTCTGGGACAGAGTCCTGCCATGGGAGACCTGCCATGGCCACGGTCATGGTCATGGCCACGGTCACGGCCACGGTCACGGTCACGGTCACGTCCATGGCACTGGCCCCTGCAGCATTGTGGTCCTGCCGGCGAGGCTTTGTGCTGGTGCCACGGGCAGGATCAGCCCCCTTCCTCTGGCATTATTGCGATAGCTGTATGACATTACGTGGCTTCTAATTTCTGCTAAAAATAAACACCAAATGGTGGTTTTAATTAATGAGTAAATATACCTAATGGATATAATTACAATTAATGCAGGAAAAGTGCTGAGAACTCCGGGCAGTGTGAAGCTAATTCCCGACCTTTGCTGGGGGCAATGCAGGCTCTCGTTTCCCTGCGAGCCCCGGGCAGAGCTCCTGCCCTGCAGCAGGGACAGACGCCCTCGGCAGGACACAGCACGGGACGGTGTGACAGCAGGAGAACCAGCCCAAGACACAGTGTTCTCCTTGGTGTCAGCCACGAGTTTTCCCCGGCAGCACAGATCCAGAGATAGTGGTGTTTCATCCATAGCATCCCACCGCAGCCATGGCTTTACTGGCTCTCTATCTCAAGGGAGAAGCCGACCCCGCAACTCTTCCACTGGCCACCTTCCCCGTCCAGGGCAGGAGACCTTTCCTTCCTGAGCGAGCTGCTCCCTTCCACTCCCGCAGAAAAGTCTCACTGGCATTTTCTGTCCCATGCACGTTGTAATGGCTTTTTTCCTCCCACCATGCCGGAAATCTGGACACTGCCTTGATAAAGGAGATAACCAGAGAAAAAGTGGTTATCTGGCTTTTTTCCTTATCTACATCCCTGCTGATGCTGTTCCCGCGGCAGCTATTACTGCGGTACCTGAGCGTGGGAGCAGGGCTGTGTTGGGGAGGGATGCTCACAGCCCCCATGGCTGGCGCCCGGCTGGGACATTCCTGCCGGCGCCAGGATCCTCTCCTTGGGCAAGGCTGGTCGGGAAGATGTGGTATTCCAGCTCCTCAGGCGCCGTCCTTTTGTCCTGGTGTAAGGTTTGTGGGAAGGCTGGGGCATGGGGAAACGGCAGCTCCCTGCCCCTGCGAAGCCCTCGAGGAAGCGTCAGGTGAAGCTGCGCCTTGGCACGGCGGCACGGCTCTCACAGCTGCTCGCTCAGGCACAGACCAGAGGAGGAAGAGCGGAAAAAAGAGTCTGCGAAAGAATTCCGGGAGAAAACAACATGAAATAATGAGGAGAAATGTGTCCATATACAGAAAGCTTTAGGGCATTTATTACTAATATATAACAAAGACAGTTAAACATAGATAAATGACAGCTTTGATGAGCCTTTATTGCACAGTTCTTTGCGCCTCATTAAATACGAAGAATAAAAGAAGAGCAGAGGACTCCAAAGACAAATCTGCACAGACCGCTAATGAATGATGAGGAATCTGAAGACAAAGGACAGGTTTTGGCCCATTTGAGTCACCACTGTTACAACTGCGGTATCTGGGGAGTGAGCGCAGATGTGAAGGAGGAAGAGGCCCAGAGAGGAGGGAAGTTTCTTGGTCATTGCCAGGGGAAGGGAGCCCAGTTTGGTACCTTCATTCATTAATGGGCAAAGACAGACATAGGACACCTTGCAGCAGCAGAGGGGAAAAAAAATGGCTCATTGTTATAATTCTCCTAATCCGTAAGGTTACTGTGTACTCGTCAGCGTTCAGCCTAACGTTCTGAGTCTCATCAGCGCTGTAATGAGAGAAACTGAAGAGAAAAGCTAGTTGGGAGCAGCCAGATGAAAGGGCTGCCTCCCAATGTGGCTCTGTCCCCTTTGGAGCCCGTGCACTGACGCAAGCTGTCCTCGTCCAAGCGGAGGTGCGTGTCACGTTAATCAGCACACTGGTGTAAGGCTCAGAGCATCTAATTGTGTGGCTGCTTCTGCGCTACACACCAGGGACCCGCAGAGGACAGAGTGGCTCGTGACCGCGCGCTGCTGCAACAGTGCCGGCTGCAGCCATCGGCGGTGCCTTCATTTGTGATCCCCCTGTTGAAAGGGCAGCCAGGTAATTGGGATGATTTCTGACTTCATTTTGAGAGCAGTGATATCACAGAATCATAGAACCATAGAATCGCCTAGGTTGGAAGGGACCTTTCAGACCATCGAGTCCAGCCATCAATGCAACACTGACAAAAACCATCACTAAAGGATGTCCCTCAGCACCACGTCTGCCCGGCTTTTCAATACCCCCAGGGATGGTGCCTCAACCGCTTCCCTGAGCAGCCTGTTCCAATGCTTGACAACCCTTTCAGTATAAAAATTTCTCCTAATATCCATCCTAAACCTCCCCTGGCTCAACTTGAGGCCATTTCCTCTCGTCCCATCGCCTGTTCCTTGGGAGAAGAGCCTGACCCCCCCCGGCTACCCCCTCCTCTCAGGGAGCTGTAATCCACCGGCATGACCTGGACCAGCTGAGAAGGGGAAGTGCCCAGTGGCAGGGATGAAGGGATGGCAGGACCCGCGGTGCTCTCCCTGGCTGATGTCTGCTCTCCCGATACTGCGGTTTCTGTCCCGCGCTCCGTACCAGCCTGCGTCAGTCCTTGTCAAATGATTCACTGGCTCCAGAGTCTATGGCAGCTTCAAAGCCATGTCACATGCCAGGGTGACTGCACTTCTGTCTCTGCTGCCTTCAGATTCAGACTCCATTTGTTTGAGTAAGAAGCACGTGGAGCCAACAAGACGCCCACATGGAGTTACCAAAGTGACTGTGCCAGGTCAGTAAGGGGCAGGGAAGGCGACAGGTCCTCCGTACCTGCTGATCGGCACTTTTGCTTTTTGCCTCTTTGGTGTCCTGCTGTTGTTGTTTTGAAAGTTTCCCAAGAGAAGAGACCTGAAGAAGTGGGAAGACACGTGCTACCCATCTGTGTCCCCGTGCCACCAAGTGTCACCCAGGTGAGCAGGGGTGGAAAGAGCCATGAGATGTCTCCTCGGGGCATGCAGATGCTTTTCAAAAGCCAGAAGTGAGCAGCAGCAGAAGCCCCGCTGTACAAAGCAGCGTACAGTGGCAGTCTGCATGGACCTGCCGTGCCACCGGGGCCCTGGGCAGTGGTGTCCCCTTGCAGGGAGGTGGGGACGGGGCTGAGCCCTGGTACCAGGTGGGGAAGGGGAGCAGCGCGGCTCCGCTCCTGCCCCATGATCTCTCTTGAGCAGACAGACAGATAATTTGTCTTCAGGACTGCAAATACAATAGTACAACGGGGCGTACAGCGCCGGGAACAGTGTGCACGGCAGGGTAAACACAGCCAACCCCTCTGAGAACCAGTGGGGTGCAGATTCCTGAATGGGTACAGTCTGCTGCTCTTTGGAGAGGGTTAAACTGCTATTTGAGCCAATGCCTTGCAAACGGCACTTTGGTTCCTAAGGCACATAGCCACCCTCAGAAGGTTGCACTGGTCAGTTAGGGACATGCTTGCTGTAATGCTCGCCAGCAGCACAGTATAGCAGACCACGCAGAGGGATTAAAAGCAAAGCAGCAAACAGAAGTGATAGGATGAGGGGCAATGGTTTTAAACTAGTGCAGGATGGGTTTAGATTAGACATTAGGAAGAAGTTCTTTACACGGAGGGTGGTGAGACACTGGAACATGTTGCCCAGAGAGGGGGTGGAGGCCCCATCCCTGGAGATGGAGACATTCAAGGCCAGGCTGGATGAGGCTCTGAGCAACCTGATCTAGTTAAAGATGTCCCTGCTCACTGCAGGGGGGGCTGGACTAGATGGTCTTTAAAGGTCCCTTCCAGCCCAACACATTCTGTGATTCTATGATTCTATGAAAAAAGACCAGCTAATGGCCATTGAAATAGCTGACATTCTGCTTGAACGGCATTACTGAGCATCCCACCGACTAGTGTGTGCCCCTCTACGCATCTGAGTATCTTTGTACCCCTGCACCCAGGCCCTGCCCCGGGCGGCAGCTCTGCAGCCCGAGCGGTGCTCCAGGCACCGCTGCCTTGCTGTGGCTGCGACCGTCCTTCCAGCCAGAGCGAGTGCAGGGTTTGACATCCTCTGACTCTCACATTCATCAAGCTTTACCAGTTGCTGCCTTGCGTGAAGCCAGCATCGCCTGTGCCTGCAGTTCGGCATCGCCTTCCCCACGAGAAGCACCGGTGAGCAGAGTGGCCAGTACAGCCAGCACTGCCCCCGGTCCCAGCACGCGTGGGACCTGCATGAGCTAACTGGGACTGGAGAAATAAATGAAGAAGGGGAAGAGAGGGACTTATGACAGAGGAACAGGAACCTGTAATTGCTGCTACATGCACGACTGAAACTACGCAACTGTTTAGAAGCAAAACACATGCTCGGCACTGTCCTCTTGCAGCTAATTGTGAGGACACATTATGCAGAAAAACGTGCCACTAGCTCGTAGCTGCATTTCAATGGAGCGGCGTCGATTTTTTGCCAGAGAAAAGAGATGTCCTTTGGAGTGCTGCTCCTTTGAAGGGCCCGCGGCAGTATATTATCTCTGCATCTGACTGCGCCAAGTCAGGTCTTCAGTGTCACCCTGAGCTCGTCCAGATCCAATTTTCGCAGGCAGTAATGACAGGGCAGTGGAGTGATGCTATTTGAGATGAAATGAGACTGTTCTGGAAAATCCCAAAGTCGGTGGTGAGATGCAGCTGGAGGGGATGACCCCGGCTCTCTGCGGTGGCGTGCAGATCAGCCAGCGCGGGGGCACCCGGCAGAGCCCGTCTGCCGACGCCGTGAGGTGGGGACCAGCCCCACCGGTCACATTGTCCAGTGCCGGGAGCAGGAAAGAGCCACTGGTCCAGGGTCCAACTGGGGACAGTGGCTTCTGGATGGTGCGCACCTGTGGGAACAGTGGTCAGGGCAGGGGGGGAAGCTCTTCTGCGGCTGCAAAGTGTCCCCCGCACGGCTCCCGCTGGAGCCAGGCAGCAACAGGCAATGCTGGCAATGGCAGCAACGCGGCCGCAGGCAGAAGAACGCAGGCATGGTGCCCTGTGCCTGCCCACGCTGCGGCGGATCATCACCATGGGAGAGGGAAGTGACACCCCTGGCCCGCAGGGAGGCTGCTGCAGGATCGGGGTGCAGGAAGGGAGAGAAAATCTGCACACCCACAGAAGCTGTCACCGCTCACCGGAGACAGGGTCTCCCGCAATGCCTCTGGGAGTTTGATCCCTTTCACAGCCCTACCCCAGCTCCTCGCCACGCCAGCCAGACACCAGCTGTTGGCGCGACCCTCGTGCCCCTGTGCCCCAGGCGCAGGTGTGAGCGGGGATGCTGGTGTGAGTGGGGATGCTGGTGTTGTTAGGGAT
>VYZM01008065.1:424233-445646 GCA_013398915.1 Dromas ardeola
CCCAGAATTCCGTTGGCCTTCTTGGCGACAAGGGCACATTGCTTGCTCATGGATAATTTACTGTCTACCAAGACCCCCAGATCCTTTTCTTCAGAACCGCTTGCCAGCAGGTCCACCCCTAACCTATACTGGTGCCTGACATTCTTCCTCCCCAGGTGCAGGACCCTGCACTTGTCCTTGTTGAACCTCACTAGGTTCTTCTCTGCCCAGCTCTCCAGCCTGTCCAGGTCACGCTGGACGGCAGCACGGCCCTCTGAGGTGTCAGCCACCCCACCCAGTTTGGTATCATCAGCGAACTTGCTGAGGATACGCTCTGTCCCCTCGTCCAGGTCGTTGATGAATATGTTAAACAATACTGGTCCAAGTATTGACCCCTGGGGGACACCGCTGGTTACAGGCCTCCAACTCGACCCTGCTCCATTAATCACAATCCATTGTCGTGCTGAATTTCTGTGAAACTACGGTGAGCACAGGCTCTAGCTCTGTACATTTTGCTCATTCTAGTCATAGGTGCTAAAACGCATTGCTGTTGCCTTGTGGTTTCATGGTCTGAGAGTCCTTTGAGAGCCCTCTTTTGGGGGTTGCTTTCGAATGAGACTGGGATTACTCATGAGACTGGGATTGCTCATGGTCTATGCCCATGAGCAAAGAAACACTTGGTTTCTGTATTTCCCGCAGGGTGCTCAACCATGCTCTTGCTCATCCCGTTCTGGGACATTGTACCAGGGTCTCGTCCTGTCTCCATTGCCAGGAGATGTGGTCAGGTTGCGGTGAGGGGACTCCTTTCTGTAGTGGGGTAGAGCAGCTTCAATCCTCCTCCTTGAGAGCTGGCTGATCCTGTATCTTTAGCAGACCTAAAAGCAAATCCATTTATTAGGCTTTGGAAGAACCTGATTGTTTTGCTGCAACTTGAGACAAAGGCATGGAGTGCTATTCCCATGTTTGCAGACAAAATCTTTCTGAGCAGATGGCAGAGCAATAGGAGAGGCTTTGGGCAGCTGCCGCTCCCCTGAAAACCGGAGGGACAAACAGAAGGTGGGCGTCCGGAGAGCGAAGTCTGCACAGGACCCCAGGGTGGTAATAAATTAGAGAGAAGAGCTGGAGCAAGGCCATGGATGAGAATTTAATTGCACACTTCTTGTGTTTCCTGGGACTGGATTATACTGGCCAGGAGTGCTTTCTGGAGGAAATGAAAAGCTGATACCTGTGAAATATTGCTGTGAGAAACTGTGTAGATGAGTCCTGTATTGAACAAACTGCTCCATTAACAGAGAGATGATGTCTGAATCTACATTTTGAAACTTGGATGCCTTGAGTATTTGCTCAGCAATAATTTATTGCTTGAGGAACGTTGCACAGAACAAGCTTGGTCAGACTGTGACCACCTTCTCCTCCTGCTGATTAATAGAAGATGAGGTAGGCAGGGGGTGATCAAGACTAGTCAGCCCAGGTATCCAGGAGGATATTAGGGGGTTTGTGTGTGTTTGACCTCCACGAAGTTAACAGCAGACAGAGGTGACTACCTGCTCAGTCTGCTGAGCCCTACAGACCCACGATCCCCAGGCCTTAATCGCCAGCTGGCTCCGGGATGCATGTGGAGGTGAAATGAAAGCCAAATGTTCCCTCAGAAACATCAGGGGGTTTCAGGCTTTAGCGTGTTTTGGAACTGTTTGTCAAATATCTGCATTTTCTGGGTTTACAGGAGTCAGGAAGCAGAAGGACTGATGGAAGTAACTTGTCAGTGCTAAGAATTACTGGATACTTGACAAAAAAACCTCAACACCGTCTTCATCAGGAGACAGACTAAAGATAATGTGCAATATTGGCTATATCTACTTACTGGTAAACTCATGAGTCCATTGGTACACTTAAGAGGAAGTCAGCAATCTAAAAAACGTTTTTTGCCATTTCTGTGTCAATTCTCTCGTAAGGTCTTACAAAAACATTGTGCTATCCTTTTCAGTAAACTTGGCTAAGCATTTAAGACTATTTCTAAATTCTGTTTTATTTTGAAGGATTAAAGCAAGTCAGGATGAGCAGAAATTTTAGGGTACTGTGAAATACGATATGTGTAAGGAGGCTTTTTATAATACACCAGATAAAAATATTCTTATTAAAAAATGAGACGAAAAAATGAGAATTTGAATCCAAGGTTGTGGGGTTATTTTGACTTCAATTTTTGAAGGTGGTCCAAGTATGTTCTAGCAAAAGATACTACTTTTCTATCTCCACAATGCCTATCCTCGATTGGCTAATGCAAAAAGCAAACCAGTCACAGGAATGAAGGAACAACTGTTGTCAGGGGAAAACAGACACGCACAATTCTGAGCTGCTAATGTAACGTAAACAAAAAATGGGCTGCGAGTAGTGTTGTTGTGAAACTCTGCATGATAGTCTGCAGACCTGGAGAATGGAGAAATCGCTCGTGCCCAGGGAGATGTGAGGCAAGGCAGCCCGAATATCAGCAGTGATGTGAGGTTAGCATCACGTGAGGATGCCTTCATGCTCTCCTGACCTGTGAGAACATCCCCCTCCTGGGCTGAAATCTTCTGTGCTGGATCTGCCTGCAGGCAATGGTCTTGGTTTTGTTCGTTTCTTCTGTTTTACTGGCAAGTTTTCAATAATTGTGTGTGCTGAGACTGGGAGGGGGGGAAATACTTTAATCACAACGAAGAACGTGTTTTTGGGAAAAGGCTATGGTGAAAGTGTTTGGTAGTGACTGCTGTTGACCATACAGATGGTCCTCAATGAGAATAACCACCGGTATTCAGGGAGAAGGAAATAATACTTAACAAGAAGGGATGTAGCTTTGGTTTGGATCCGTCTATTTTAGAGGAATACTTGGTTCCCAATAGAGCAAATGCCCTCTGCCAGTGCCAGACTTGGGTGCTTTCAGCTGGGATTGGTTTTTAACCTCTATGCTGAGGACCTCGTCTGAAATCAGCCACAGAGAGCTTCCTCCCAGAGGGGAGGCGTTGCAGACAGCAGCAGCCTGCGCTGCACTGGTGTGAATTCTCAGCAGATTGAGCACGCTGTTTAACTGCCTTCTCTCCAGCTGGGACCGGGACCTATCGCCTGAATCTCAGAGTTAGTCTCTGTAAGGCCAGAATAGATCACATCATCTTCTCTGGTGTCTGATCCAGGATCCTTAAGCTTCACCCAGCCTCTTCCTTGTGTACCACCACAAGTGCTCGTCCTCGCCTGTCGCTTCATGTGGATTTCACGGGCCAAGGGGACTTGGTGCTTCCTCTGAGACTTTGCTCCAGCGGTGAACCATTTCCCAGGCCTTTGACTCCAGCAGTTTCTTTTGTCATGTTTTTGACAGGTAGAATAAAAAGCACTGTAGTACCTATACTTACCCTTGAAAGCATTCGGATGCTGGGAACTGGTTGCCCCGAGAAGCTGTGGCTGCCCCATCCCTGGAGGGGTTCAAGGCCAGGTTGGACGGGGCTTGGAGCAACCTGGGCTGGTGGGAGGTGTCCCTGCCCAGGGCAGGGGGTGGCACTGGGTGGCCTTTAAGGTCCCTTCCAACCCAAACCAGTCTGGGATTCTATGCTGTAATTTAGTCACTTCTTTAATTGGAGCTAACCCCCAGAGCCTACTGAGTTCTTCAGGTCCGTGACCATGCTATGCGTTTTCTCCACCTCTCAAGTAATTTCTGTGGTTGCCTTCTACACTTCACCTTTGCACTCCTGGCAAGAAGGCTCATTGCATTCAAGGCCAGCCAGAGCCATGAGGCAAGGCTCGTTGAGACAAGCACCTAACGAAGCAGAGCTGTCACCGTGACATGGCCAAGCACAAAGCAGCAGGGTCCTGGTGGGTGGCTGCAGACCGCAGTGCCCCAGGGTGTCCCCTCAGTGTGTGCCTGCTCCGTGGGAGTCCTGCCAGTGCCCGCTTCCACTCTCTGGCTGTTAATGGAAACTTTGAATAGCATCAAACCTGCGTCACCGGGAGACCTTGGTAATAATCTTCCCCTCCTTCAGTCACATTCACTGCTAAAAACTATTTTTTTTGGATCTCATAAAGATCCTCATCCAAAGCAATTTCATAATAAAATGAATTATGTGCTAGTTCTGCAGGGTTTTTTTTTTTCATCCAGACATAGAATATCAAATGTAATCAGGGCTGTTTAACCTGTAAAGCGGTGTTGATCAGCATTAAGTATATTTTTACCCTTCTAGTGCTTTGAATTTAATTGTGTAGTAGAATTATACAGACTGTCCAAATTTGATGCCAGCTGATTTGGGTCATTTGACTGAACCATTTGAAATGCTGGTGTGATTCTGGTGCTATTGCACAATTGAAATCTGCCTGGTATATTAAAACATATAAAAAGTAAATCTTTTTATAGTTTTTCTCACCGGGCCTTTAGAGGTTTGAAATTCAAGCTGTATCTGGAACTGTTCCTCCTTCACAGTCCTTCATGCTGGGGTTTTTGTGATGATGCCTGAAGTTTTTCTTACCAATTAGAAGTTGGGAAATAATCAGTATTAGAAGACAGGAATTTCTTGTATTCCTTCTGGCTGGAAATTTTCTGTCTTGATTATAAATTTTTGGGCCTTTAACAAACTAATTTTAAAATAATTTGCTTCTCATATCTATTCTCATCAACATAACTCATAACTTTCCTTGACTTTGGTCAATTATGCTTCTGAGGCTGCTGGAAGTGCCTGCAGCCTGTGGCAAGCTGAGGTGCCAGGCTGGACAGGGTGGATTTCACACCAGCTCAGCGTCTCTTCCTTTAAGCTTGATTTCCTAAGGGTGGGCAGGGTGATGGGAGCCCTCCAGTACCTTCCTGCACGTGTGGAGGAGTGGTCCTCGTGAGGAAGGTAAGGCTGTGGTCTTGGTCACTTGCAATGACCAGTGCTTTTGGCCATTGCAAGACTGAGGACAAGGGGACGCCCACTCCTTCACCCAAAGGCAGCAGAGTTGTCTCCAACCCTGGTGCAAGCTGATTTTTAGACATTAAAGATGATAACATCAGTGGATTCGCCCAAAAGAGCTATTTATGTGAAGTTTATTCCTTAATTGAGAACAGCTGTAAAACCTTCATATGACCTTTTTATGAGTTAGGCGCAGACGAGTAGAAAATGTTTTGTATTATCCCTTAAAAGTGTCCTACCTGCTGTACCTTACTCCCACAAATAATTAGAGAAGAAAGTGGTAATTATATGAATCTATTGATAACAGCATTTGCCTTAGACAACGCTAGAAGTGAAACTATAATTTAAGCTTAACGTGTACAATAAAGTTGACCAAGAAAATGCAAATTTATGTAAATTCCAATACACAATTTATAAGGTTACAGAATACATGGGATGCACATGTTTGTGACTAGTTCTTCGGGTTCAGCTAGTTAGGTTGACTTTCTAGACTGAACAATCACTTGCCTTTGCATACCATCTTCTTAAAAAAAACCTTTTTAAAGCTTTAAAAAAACCCAGAGGAGTTTCTGATAGCCAGGGTACCCAATATGCTCTGGCCCAAGATATCCCCAAAAAATGCACATTTCTTCTCTTGTTGGCTGTAAATTGATGTCGTGTATAGTTTTGGGGGGCAGACTGACAGTGACAAAGAACAAAGCCCTCTCTGGGAGCACAGGTAACAGGGAGGTCTGCGGTGGGCTCAGACCGGGTGGGAAGGGCTGGTGGGTCCAGGCTGGCATGGGTGCTGCTGGTGTCGGGGCTGGTGGGGGGTGTGTGACCCGAGCACCACGCACCGGCCGTGGGATGAGCACCAGCAACACGTGCGTTATTGGATTACCTCCGTGTGGGAAGCTGAGAGTTTCTCTTATCATTTATTCCCTCTTATTGTTTATTCTCCAATGCAAGAGGGAAGTGTTTCGAAAATAAGGTGAAAACCAGCAAGTCGCCTCCTGAAGCACAATCTATTCCTTTGTGTTTTAAGTTGCACCTGCCGACTTTAGCAGAAAACATGAGCGTTTACTTGGATTTATTCTTTTCATGAGCAGCAGAAGCCTATGGAGGAGTGTGTGGGCTCTATCTTATGTACAGAAACCCCCACAGGCTCAGTTCTACTCTAATTCATACTTCCAGAAAACTTCCACTTATTTGACAATGGCATGACCAGGTTGCAAATTCCCAGTATGGAGTTAGATTTTGCCCCTGTTTTCATCGCTGTCTCAACATGAAGGCAGAATTCAGCTCTGAGAAGCTTAACTTTTGGTTTGAACATGAATCAGAAAAACATCACCCATGTTTTGAACCCAACTTAAATTTTAATGTTGGTGACAGGGAAAAGAAGTCTTAAAACTGAGTTTGAAAAGTGCTGTCCATCAATAACCATTGTACGTCTTGGATCTGCATTTAGAATCAATTTATAGAACATAATTGTGGATTCAGCTAAATCCTGGTCCAAATTAGAATTTTGGTCTTGAGAACAAGACCTTGGCCCTTTAAGGGTTGATAGGAAAAGTAACTTCCTGTGTTTTTAAAATAACTTTGTGTAACTCATTCTTTAATCTGCCAATTTCCATTTTCATAAAAGTCTTTTCTCCACAGTTATTAAACATCTTTAAAATATAATTTAAAAAATGTAATAACCTTTGTCATCTGTTCTACAGCTTGCCTTCAGCCAGTGCACTACTTATGAATACAGAATTTCAAATTAAATTTACTAATCTCATGGAAAAAGGACACTTTAGAAAATATTGCATTCACAGTTTATACTGCCACGCAAGCTAAGAACAACTAATTCGATCAACTAACAAAATAAATTATACATTCTCTCTCCTGGTTGAGGTAAAGTATTTCACAAAATTATTGAAAAGCTTCTCATGTAAAACCAAAGGAAAATATCAATTAACCACCCAGTTTCTGGCCGCAGATGAAGTGGGGCTGGTTGCAAGTGTTTCACTCTCAAGGTAACGGGACAGAGGCTAATTATTTCTTGGCAGATGGGGCCTGTCACGAGGCAGTCGAGAGGGACAGGAGGAGTTCTTCCACGTCTCGGTGGATGCTGTAGCTGCAGGTCTGTGATGTCCCTGCCCTCGGGCACAGCCAGGCACCAGCATGGGGACAGCCGTGTCCTCCCGCTGGGCTGCAGGGTGGTGGGGTGGTCTCCCATGGTGGTACCCCCTGGGAACGGCTGCAGGGGCTGCTTAAGTGCAGAAGGCTGTTAATGCACCCAAAATCTCTTCTATTTCCACTACACAGCATTCATTCCAGGATTACAGGCAAATTAAGGCGCTCTCTGCAGAAGGTTTGCTACACACAAACACATGGACATGAAAAACTGCGTGTGTGTGTATATATATATTTATATATTTATATATTTATATATTTATATATCCGCTTTGCACACCTCACGCTGCCAAAATGTGTATTTGTCACAAGCAGGTGTGATTTAAAGACAACACCGTTTGAATGTATTGTGATCAAAAGGACTGATTCCCTCCACTTGTGTTTTAAATAATTCCAGGGACTCCGAAACCAAGGTGTCAAACCAGAGAAGTTAAAATCTTCTTCTGGAATGTCAGTTCTTTTGATTTCTTTTCCTGCTGTATAAACTTACATCATCTCAAATGCAAGGAAATGCATAAACCCACCGGTGTGGTCTCCTCCCCGCAGGTCCCCTTGGCGTGTTGCTGGATGTCCAAGGCCAGCTGGACCACGCAGCCCCCTCCCTGCCAACCCATCCCCTGCACCTGGGACCACTCCCGGGGACCGGACTCTTTAATTAGTCTGATACTCGGGTCCTGTCAAGGTCAAGGAGTTTTCCCAGGGACGTTTCAAAATCTCTCTTTAGCATCAGAAAAGTCCCCAGCTGTTACAGGAGAAGTTGGTCCAAGAGACTACGGCTGCTGGTGTGGTGATGGTGGGGATGTGGTAGTGACTGGGGCAGAAAAGGGTTGAAATCCTGATTCCGATGGGTGCATGGTAACTAGAAATTTTCAAAAGTCATTCCCGGCTATAAAGAGAGTGCAACGAAGAAAATGGGTTCAAGATGGTAAGTGACATTTTCCTTCCCCCTCCTTGTCTCCTCTCAATGGGCGGGGGTTGCTTTGACTTCTCAGACTAATGCTCACACTTCGTAAGCCCAGCCTGGGCTCTCCTCCTCACGCACCCCCTTTCAAAATCAGAGTTTTAGGTGGATTTTCACCTAAAAAGTGGAGTAGTGTTTTGAGCTCCCATCAAGTCTACGCAGGAATACACTGGAGAAATTAATTTTTGCTACAACATCATTTAACAAAAATCCAAATCATACCTACACGTTTTGTCCATATAATAGGGAAAAAATAAATGAAGCTCCCCCTGCAAAAAGTCATTTATAGGAATGAAGTCAGAAAACATAACCCAGGAATGTCAGCCTCTCCTGATACTGTTCTAACAACTCCATTTTGACGTGGCTGTCTTTCTGTCCATGCTCCCAGTAAATTGCATGGCAACCAGACGGAAATAAATGGGGAGGAATGGGCATGCTGAAAACAGTGTGCTTTGATTTGTCTTCCCATTCAGCCTCCACCTGTCTGGCCTCTGGAGCTGACCTTTATTTAATTGGGACAAGGCTGGAAGGATCACTAGGAAGCATCGGGCTCCCGTGCCTGTTCCACCACCTCTTTGCGAGGCGAGGATTGCCCATCGGGTGCAGCTGGAGTCTACCAGCGCGCCCGCTCCTCTCAGGCTCTAACTGGTGCTTCAGAGGAAGGTGAAATAAAGCTCCCGCACACCTAGAAAATTGAGCAGCGCTGCTCACCGAGGTGGCATTTGGAAGTGTAATCTTTAGGTGCTCTGCTTTGAAGGAGAAGATTTGTTAGAGGCAATTTCCTCACTCATAGCCCTGTCCTGCAAGCTCCCGTCGCAGCGAGCCGAGAGAGATATATATTGTTAATGGAAGGAGGGGAGATCGTGCATCAAGGAGGCATTAAGCGTAAGCGAGCGGCTCTTTGGACAGACGCTCCGGTGCCAGTGGTAGGCGTTGCTCCCGTCTGCGCGCCGGGGTGATGCTGCAGGCAGCGGGTGCACAGGCGCGGATGCTGCACCTCCCTCGGGCACAGGAGGAGGTCACCTCTTCAAAATCAGCCTCTTTTGTGTTCCCCCGCTGCGGCTGCAGCTCTCGCAGAATAGATTTTTTTTTTCTTTTTTTTCTTTTTTTTTTTTTCCTTTTTTTTTTCAGAAAAGGTGTTTGAAAGAATATTCTTTAATGAAACACTTTGGGGTATGTAATCAGAATTTTTTTAATGATTTGTGTCATAAGTGCAAAGAATTTTGGCTAAAGTAAAAAGTAAGATTTTTTTAATCATCAACATGCTCATTATTCACTTCCCACTCTAAGCCAAGACAAGAAAAACAGCAGCTTTCTGATGAAAAGAAGAGGATCCATCAGGTCCCACTCACTTTTCATGAACTAAGAACTGATGTCAGGGACTGTCAGATTCAAGTGATTTTCTCCATAAATCTCCTCTTTACTTGCAAAAAGGAATCATTGTTCCCTAACACTGCACAAGCTTTTTGTTCAGGTTTGCTGTGTATAAAATTTAATGAGAACAGGCACAGAACACATCAAGAGCTGAGCATGTGTCAGTTAGGAAGTGTGTGTGTTTGAAAACCTTTTCCTATAATTATCTACATTTCCAGTTACCTGCTTGGGGATGATGAGGGGAAGGGGGCTGGGCGCTCGCAGAAAACAATAGCTCCCCGGAACGCGAGGAGAAGTACCTGACTGCCAGGGATGTATTTGGCCGGGGAAAGAGATAGAAAGGAGAAGGGGCCTGGACGACTCCAAAATGAAATGTCCCCAGGGCAATATCGCTGTGGCTATTTTCCTGGTTTAAGGTGTTTGGGTGGCGTTTCTTGGCTGGCTGCTGCTGACTGCAGGAACTGTGATAAGCGGTTGGGTTGCCGGTTGGCCGTGCCCATCTGCTGCATCTCGGCATGTGCTCTGGGGAGTTTGTGGTCCATCTCTTCATCACAGCGTGGAGCGTGGGGCGTGGGACATGGCTGGGACCCGGGATGGGCGCAGGATGGATGACGGTCCTGGCAAGGACTGGGAAAACAGTGGCATCACATGGGATGCTCGCAGACAAGCTGCACTCATAGGGAGTGATGAATCACAGAGATGTTCAGCAGAGTGACAGTGGCCTTAGTCACCTGCGCACCTCGCACCCTGTGCCCTACCGAATAAAGCATGTCCTACTCTGCCCTTTTCCTAAATACTCTGCGATAAACCCCTGGTGCATAAACGAAACTGACAGCCAAGTGTCCGTGCTCACTTGAGGCTCGCTATTCTGGGCACAACAGGTATTTTCAGGATCCCCGTTCGACCCTGCGTAGACCGAGGTCTGTGTGTTGGCTGTGACTCGCCAGCCCCCGCAGCCTTCAGACCCACACTGTCGCGAGGGGAGGAAACGAACCCTGGGTTTACCTTCATTTTGTGAAAGGAATAACCACTTTGGCGCTCTTGGTTTTAAGAAGAAATGTATTTTTTCTTTAGGAACATCTCTTTTCTAAAAGTAAGAGTATCCAGGCTTTTGGGTCACAGGAGGGACGGATGCATCCGGGCTGGGATCTATTCCCACCATCCCTCTCTCCTCCATGCAAGGGGGCGAAGCTGGGAGCGAGGGGTCCCTGATGCCAGCGTCGGGCAGGGGTTACAGCAGCACCCTGTGAAAAAAGTATTGGCTTTGGTTACAAACAGCGGATACTGCTTTTAGCTTTGCTGGCCTTAGCCATGGAGGGACATTTTTTTGACACCCATGCTCACTTTACAGAAAAAGTTCTCCTCCTCCTTTCTCCCTGTTATTTGTCTCTTTGACTTCAGTCATCTCCGACCTACCCTTTTCTTCACAAAACTCAGGTATTTTCTCTCTAGGACACGAAGGCTGTGCTGATGACCTCACATCCCGTGCACCGTCCCAGGTGCAGTCACACAGAATAATGGGACTTTCTGGTTTCCGAGTGCTTCTGATCATCCTAATCCTTCACAGATAACAGTAAAGAGCAAAATGAAATGTTGGGGATTAGCTGGCTAATGTTCATATGTGGCTTCTAAAAGGCTGAATGTTCTTTCGACGTTGATAGGTAACTACTGTCATTGTATGGGTGTTTCACAAGTATATAATTCAGCTTTTGTGATGCTGTGATTCACCATCTTAACTCGTATTTATGAATATTCTTTTAAAAATCTCAAGATTCCCCTGTCATCTTAAAAGGCAGAAAGCAATCAAAAAGTGAAGACTACAAGCAGAAGGATGTATTGCCGTTTTTTAATGACATTTGAAGCAATTAGAAGTTCATCTAACTCCTCGCTTCTACAAAACCCTTGTCCTAGAAAGTTATTGGGGGGAAAAAAATAAATCCCATCTGCTTGAAAGCTGTTCCTCAAAACCCAGAGGCTTGGCCAGCCCTGGAGACAGAGGCGGTGTTGCCTCACGCACAGGGTAATAAATTGTCCTTTGCTTGAAATACATTGTGATTTGGGGGTTTTGCCCTGTTCTTCCCGTACCGTGGCATCCAACAGTGGAAACGGTTGGGGTGAATCGCATGAGTGGAATAAAGGGTTTTTTTTCCCCATGGCCAATCTCTAAAGCAAATGTTAAATATTTCATCTAGTTTGTGATTGCCTGCCACACTCCAGTAGTTTAGCAGGTACATTAATAAAATGTATGAAATGTGACCTAGGTGCAATTAAAACACCAAACGTGAAACTGGGATAAACCCCATTGAGCCTGAAAGGAGCAGTGGCCCCTCGCTCGCTCGACTCTCACCTCCGGACAGCCCGCTCGGCATTTGCGTTGGATGACTTCTGAAACGCTTACCAGTATGGTGATTTAAGCTCAGTATTGAATTAATAAAAAGAGAAAGAGGTCGTGCCCATAGTTTGTGTTTGGCATTAAGGAACTTTCAGGTTGTCAATAGCATTTTAAATTTTTCTTTCCAATCTATTAAGGTGTTTAATTTCATTTTAACCTTAAGCAGTTACCGTTGGTAGTAGCCATCAAGACTAAATTAATACTGCTGTTTTGCAAGTCATTAATTGCTATGGCTGAATTGCAACAGTAGCTCAATAAAATAAAAATCTGATTTTAACGTCTCCCAGGTAACGTATCTGGAGGAATGGGTTATGAAGCCGCGTGAAGACTTCTGCAATTAGAACTGAGTGATCTTTATTAACTGGCCTGCGCCATGCGAAGCGCAGGCAGCGTCGTTCTCAGGTCTCTGATTTACTGCACTTCATTTACTGATGCGTGTACATCAAACCAGAGGCAGTTTCCCATCTGCTGCGGTTTAACCCTGGCTGGCAGCTCAGCCCCATGCTCGCCCCAGAGGGATGGGGAGAGAATTGGAACAGTAAAAGTGAGAAAACGCGTGGGTTGAGATAAAGACAGTTTAATAGGTAAAGCAAAGCAGAACAACAAATTCATCCCCTGCTCCCCATCGCAGGCAGGTGTTCAGCCATCCCCAGAACAGCAGGGCTCCATCACGCGTGATGGTGACTTGGGAAGACAGACGCCATCGCTCCAAACGTCCCCCTTTTCCTCCTCCTTCCCCCAGCTGTTACTGCTGAGCATGATGTCCCATGCTCATGTATGGAATATCCCATATCCTTTGGGTCAGCTGGGGTCGGCCGTGTCCCCTCCCAAGCTCTTGTGCCCCCCCAACCCCATCACTGGTGGGGTGGTGTGAGGAGCAGAAAAGGCCTTGACTCTGTGCAAGCCCTGCTCAGCAATAATGAACTTCCTGGTGTTACCAACACTGTTTCCAGCACAAATCCAAAACACAGCCCCGAACCAGCTACCATGAAGAAAATGAACTCTACCCCAACCAAAACCAGAGGCAGGGTGTGAGTACAATGGAGCCCAGGGAGTAAATAATTACAATCATTTTGAGATGCTTTTGTGCAATGATATTTTACTGATGTTTCTTCGCGATCACTCTCTGTTGAGTACAAGAAAAATAAAATGGGCTACCAAATGCCTGGGAAACCATTTCAGAGAGATTATCTGAACATTTCCGCATTCTGTAAATTTGACAGGGTGGTGAATGTGTAAGGGATTGCTGCTTCCAAAGGGAAGGCATCACAGTAAATGATGCAAATTGGCAGGATTACAGAATATAATGAATCCAAAGAAGATTTTAAAATATAATTGGAAAGAGCGTCAAAGAAAAAAAAAATGGTTAGTCTGTTTTATCTGTTATTGGGACTTGAGCTTACATCCTATTAAGAAATTTGCCCATGCCAGAGAAAAAGATGAAATGTATTGCCGACTCTTGCGAGCACTATTACTGAACAATAAACTGTGTGTAGGGGTGATTGCAGAATTATTGTCGTGGGTTTTTTTATTGTTCTTTAATTCCTAAGGGAAGAGAAAATCTGTTTCTTAGGAAATTCTTCTCCGCATTTTTGATTTCTTCTGCATTTCCTTATGCTAATCAGGCTTGTGTGATGTGAAGTATGATTATGGAAAGTGAATTAACCGTTTCAAACTGCCAGGTCTCTTGCCTGCAGAAATAAGGGCTCACGAGCACCTTTCCAGGGCAGGGAGACCAGCAGCTCTCCCCGGGAAGCGTGGGATGGGGCTGGCGACGTGGCAGTGTGACCGCCAGCCTGTCACTGTGACCAGGGAATTACACATCATCCTTTCCATTTGGTAGGGGTGTACATCCTTTGGTACGGATATGCAGAAACTGAGGATGCAGGTAGCTTCAGAAATCACCGCATTAACTGCTGGTGTGTTGCAAAAATTAGCCAAAGTGTTTGCTGCCCGTGACAGTCAGACCCTGGGGGCCCTGTGCCAGCTGGGAAAGTTCCTTGACAACTTGGATCTGGGGAGATGCAGATAAAACTGGCTCCTGAGATCACCTCCACGGAAGAAAGAGACCCCGCATTTATTCACTTGAAAGGATAAGAGAAAAATCATAGAATCATAGAATGGTTCTGGTAAGAAGGGACCTTAAAGATCATCTAGTTCTAACCCCGCTGCCATGGGATTTTTCCCATCATTTTCTTGTAACAAGGAGGCATGGTAAAGGGTGACTAAATGGAAATGCTGAGGGCACTTTAATAATAAAATGGAAACGAAGGTTAAAAAATGCGTCTTGGAGAACTGTGTACTGAATCCTTCAGGTGCACGCAGTGTACATTGCTTCTTGCAGCACAAAAGCATTTCAACTGATTAACATGCTCCAGTGATTTTTTTAAACCTGTTGTTCTTTAGCTTGGGCCAGTTCCGTGATCTTGTCAGAAAAGGTAATATATGTGCAAGTTTTTACAGACAGTATTCTTACACAAGGTGCTGGGCCAGAGCAGAAAAATGGCAAAGTAACTCAAATAGGGCCTAATCGACCCCTGCTGACAGAGCAGTTCTAGACACAAGCATGGGCGCCTCTTCCCCCACGGGTCTGGAAATCATGTTGGTGGTCCCCAAATGAGACGGGTGATCAGCTCCCATCGTGCCCACCCTTACCTTCAGCGCCCTCCACGTAACCCACCAAAGGCCTGAACCTTCACACTGGTCCTTCTCCAGCTCTGGAGATGCTGACTGAAGCTTCTTACTGATGGTAGTGAACAAATACAAGACTGGAAAAGTGTGTCCTTTAGCATAAAACCAAAATATTTCGTAAGAATTTATTCTTATTGTTGTTGGTTTTTTCCTCTCAAGTACAGGAATAATGTTAATAGTCCTGTACCCGTCTCCATTTTGGCTCTGGTAACTACTGCATAAGAACTTTCATAGGAACTGTTCATTTTATAGGCGCTTTCCAGAGTTTCGCATTCCCTTTAACATTATCTATTTTAATCCAAAACAAGCAGACAGACACGTATCTAGTGTCAGACCAATAAGACCTTGAAATCCAGGGCAACTTTTTCAGAATCTACTAAAAACACCAAAACTTGGTTGCCGGGTGCCACGAATGCTCCAAAGCCGAGCAGTGGTGACGGGGGGAGTTTGGGCTGTGCTTCTCCCGCTCCCTCCCACGGGTTCCCTCCAGCAGAACGGGTGGTTCTGCTGGTCCTGAGGAGCCGTTTGGATGCTCTCCTGCACACGCTGTGGGTGCTGACCGCGCTGCAATGCCTTGCGGGTGCCCAATATCCCCTGGCACCCCCGGCATCCCCCAGCATCCCCCGGCATCCCCCAGGACCCCCTGGCACAGCCCCCGGGGGACCATCCCCGTCCATGCCCAGAAGAGCCGGCTGCCAATGCGGGGCTGCACTCTGGGCTGTAAAGATTTTATTGAAGTCCGTTTCCACTGGGAACTCCGGATGAGGCTGAGATTTGTTTCATTAGGAAAATACAAATGGAAATAAGATAAACCTTTAAAATGGGGACCTAAGAGAGAGATGAAGCACCCTGTGGACACTGTGCAGGCAGCAGCTTTGGGTCGCAGGGGTCTTCACTCTGGTCATCTGCAACAGTTGAAATTATGAGTGTAATTTATTTTTTAGTCCTGTAAAAATTAACCATATCTTAGAAAATATGCATACTTTGTACTTAATATAGCAGGTCCCGTACAGGGAAACGACACCACCTCAAAGCTGCCCTTTAGGGAGGTAATGCCATTGCATTGTAACTGCTGCCTTGGAAAGTTAAAGAAAGAAGCAAACCTTGCTGCTCTTCTTCAAACAGATCTGGGAAAATGATGTGATCTAGTTCAATCAGTTCTGCTTTCAGGGACTTAAAAGTAAATGATGAATCAAAAGATAATTGCAAGTGTGTTACCACACATTCTGTAGTATGGACTGTTAGCCACAGTGAGTTGCTGTAATAATAATAATAATAATAATAGTAATAGTAATACGCCTGGAATGTCATTAAATAATGACAAATAAGATACAAGTCTTGTGAGGAGCGGCTGCGGGAGCTGGGGGTGTTCAGCCTGGAGAGAAGGGGGCTGAGGGGAGACCTTCTCGCTCTCTGCAGCTCCCTGAAAGGAGGGGATAGCCAGGGGGGGTCGGTCTCTTCTCCCAAGGAACAGGCCATGGGACAAGGGGAAACGGCCTCAGGTTGCACCAGGGGAGGTTTAGGATGGATATTAGGAGAAATTTCTTCACGGAAAGGGCTGTCAAGCCTTGGAAGAGGCTGCCCAGGGCAGTGGTGGAGTCGCCATCCCTGGGGGTATTGAAAAGCCGGGCAGACGTGGTGCTGAGGGACGTGGGGTAGTGGTGAGTTTGTCAGTGCTGGGTTGATGGTTGGACTCGATGATCTGAAAGGTCCTGTCCAACCCAGACGATGCTATAATTATATGATTCTATGAAATAAAAAATTGAAAACAAAATGCAAACAAAAGATGAAGACTCATGTTTGATCATCAGGTTGAAAAAATGCTAAGTATATTTTCAAAATTAAAATCTAAGTAACATTTTTAGAATCTCTCTTTTTCCTGGAACCCATAAAGCAACCTTGGCAACACCGGGAATGTCCACGAAGCACAAATCCTGGCTCCGATTCAGCGCTGAAGTGACCGAGGGGCTCAGCCTGGGTGTCTCTTTGCCGACACATGCTGGCTCCATGCCGAGCCCCGTGTCCTGGTGACATCCCGTCCCACCAGGTGGGTTCGGTTCAGACCCAGCGCTGGGGGTCTCTGCCCCCCTCCTGGGCTTTTCGTGCAGGGGCCAGCGAGCAGCGGATGACCAGTGATAATGGTAGTGTTGATGCAGACACTGTGTTGAAAATGTTTCTAAAGTTGCTGAAGAAGCAGAAAAACATCTGTTTCTCATTTGAATGAGTTTTTACCTTTTTATCTAGAGACAGCGAAGAGCTGAGGAGTCTCTCAAAAATGGCAGGAGCTTGAGCAGCACCGTAAATAGATTCCCGAATCGAATGTAAATTAAGCTTTCTTCTACATTTCTGTAATAATCCATCCAAAGAGGAGCAGAAGCTAAAAACCATAATAACAATGGGATAAATTATACAGTCCCACAATTTTTCTAGCACTGCTGTTAGCATAACACTAGATGGATGTTGTACCTATTTTTATTTTTGCTGCTGGAACAGTCTTTGTCAAGGAGAGGAGGCATACGAATTTCTATATCTAATATATTTTGTGAAATATATGGAGTGCTGCACTAATCTGACCTTTTCAGAATTTTTCATTTCAATTGGCCGGTCACCCGAGTCCTTTGCAACAGGTTGGACTCCCCTGTAATGGGAAGAGGAGGAGTGCGATGGTCAACCATTCAAAATACTGAATATTAAAAAGGTCAACAGAGTATGGCATGGCAATGTGAAAATGAGACGATACAATCCCAGATACCTCATTGCAGTGACAAAAATTGTAGCAAGAAGAGAAAATGTCACAGTGTGAATCATTTCCAGGAAGGGACGGGGGCACGGCGTAGAATGAGTCTGTCCTTGCTGCAAAGTTACGGCTGCATTCCTGCGGACTGCGCAAAAGGCTTAGCAAAATGAAGTCGCATGTGTACTAGTCAAAATACTTCCTCACCACCAAGTTATGTTTGTGCAAACTTTGCTGTTAAATGGCCACAGAAACACAGCAAATGTGCAAATTGCATATTACTCTGTATTTCCTTTTTCTCCACGTGCTGAGCTATCCTGGGAACCGCTCTTTCCTCCAGAACAGAGGCAGATGAGTTTAACAGCTTGTCCTTTTCCTGTTTTCAGCCATAGGAATGAAAATAAAATAATAAAAAAAACATAAAATGAATTTTAAAAAAGTCTAGTTTTAGGAGAGAAAAGAACAAATCTGAATGGTTATAAAATGTAAATTTTTTACTGCAAATAAAGCACAATCTTTTGCTTTCTGAGCCGTTCCTGCTCGGGGCAGGGCTGGCCCCGGCGCTGGATCCTGCCTGCCCCACGCCGTGCAGCACCGCTTGGCCCTGCACACACAGGACTCTGCAGTTTAACACCATTCTGGCTTTGCTTTCGGTTTTCCCATATCAATATTAGACAGCTTTTCATTTTCCATTTAAAACATTTGAGAACCCAAACGGCATTTATAAAAATTCGCTTGTAAAATTTGCCGGGCTGATTGTAACTGCACAAATACCATTTCATGCCTTTCCAGTGTCATAAAGAAGCACTTTGGTAACTATTTATTTTGCCTTGAAAAGCTAAGTCAATATATGATAAGCATAGATCTGAGGTGGCTGACTTGAGGCACCCTGATTTGCAAACGCTAGCCGATGGCTACAAGGAATTGCTATTTTAAAAAAATCCAAACCCCAGAATTAACATAAATAAGCTTCAATTGAAAATGGGATTTCTTCCCACCTGAGGCAGGAAGAATTAACTCGCAGGAATTCTATCCGGCAATAAAAGCGCTTTTCTTTTGTGTCCTCGGAGAAAGAAGCAGCATTACGGAGAAGTTAAAAGAAGGTGTCCCAGCCGTGTGGTTTTATTACAGCCTAATGGGATTGTGCTGCCGGGCTGTGACAGACCCAGCGCTTCTCTCAGAGCACTTTCAGCTTGGCTGCTGATGTTTTTGCTCAGGCAATTATGGCCAGCAATCACTCTTGATGGAGGTCGCCTCTTGTCACCATTTGCATGCCCAGCTCCTGCTGCCCTCTGCGAGGTCCGAGTGAAATGGATGGAGCATAAAGCCCCAAATCTGGCCTGGCTACCTGGCAAATGGCATGAGCACAGCTCAGTTCATGCTTCTGTTCAAGTGCCATATGCAGCAGCCTCTTAATAAGAAAAAAACCCAAGAAAAAAGCCCAGGGACACGCAACGCCGCTCTGCTCCCGGTGCTAGAGCTGCTTTTGGCTGATCTGCTCTTTCTGTTTGCAGAACGGCTCTGCAAACGGTGGGGTCAAAATCACCGGCAGAAGAGCTCCTGAAAGCATCTCAGCTTTCCAAAGCCACCCTTATCTGATGCCAGGACAAGGAGCCCAGTGGCACTGACAGCCGTGCAGAACCTGGGAAGCTTGAGCCAGATGTCAGGACGGAGCAGAGGATGGGATTTCCTGAAGCCAAAGCAGGGGGACGCTGTGTTGGGAAATGGGAATAAAGTGGTTTTGTAGAGATCTGGAATTTAAAATTGTTCAGAATAGGCGCACTAAAGATAAATCAGGTGCACGCGTACCCTGCAGAGTTAAAGTGGCCGTGGAGCCGAGGGGCTGCTTCATCGCCCCATGGGCCGAGGGCTGGGGGTGGGTAACGCGGGGTGATTCTAGGCCAATGCTCCTGTGAAATACAGACCAGCAATTACACTTCAGAGCCCGGCTAAATGGTGTCCTGCATCCTCATTGGCAACAGGTGAAAATTGTACTCAAGCTTCTAGTCCCCTTGCCATCTTGGGTGTCATGAAAATTGGATGTGAAGCACTCTTGGTCATGGCTTTAAACAAGTTAAGACTCCATTGAGGTGATTAGAGGAAGCCAAAATCCGATCTGAAGCAGCCCGTGCCTGCCTTCACTCGCGGGAAGGTGTTGAGGATGGGAGACGCGCGTCCTGCCTGCTTGGGATGCAGGACAACACAGCGCCAGGGGAGAGCGGCCGGTGCCAGCAGTGCCTCGGCGTAAAGGGTGTGAGAAGTTCTAGGAACAATATCCCCAGCAGTACTGGTGAGTGCAGGAATGCTAATCCTTGCTATTCCAGCCCACGTTAGAGCAGTTCAGGCACTTTTGTATTAAATACACTTACCAGGGACCATAGGTTCTCCAACACAGTGCTGATAAGTACCATAAAATCCCCAAAGCATTAAAATAATGACTGAAGGAGGAACTTGGCTACCCATGTCCCTACTTGGCTACCCATGTCACCTACCCATGTCCCTCTCCCCGACGCCGTGCAGGAGGTATCCTCTGTGCCCTCCCAAGCAGGGACACGCTCCTCACCTAAATCTCTTTGGTCTATTTAGGGTTTTATGGGACATGACCAACACTTCAGGGTCCATTTGCAAGCTAATGTCCAGAAAATGCACGTCCCCCATCCCTGGCAGGCTGCAGTGAGGAGCCCCCCGGCGTGGCAGAACCAGCCTGGGAGGGCAACGGCACGGGCGCTTCAGAAACACGACCTTGAGAATACAAAACAGAGCTGTTTACACCCAAAAATAAAGCTAACTAAATCTCTAAATAGATCCAGACACAAAAAGAAGAGAATGTACAGTATTAATAAACACTGCCGCATCACCATCACAGCGACGGGGAGACCCCAGGCCTGGGGCAGGGGGGCGAGCAGAGCCCCTCAGCGCTGGCCCCGCGGCTGCCCCTGCCCAGAGACATCCCATCCCGCTGGTGGCACTGGGGCACTGGGCATCCCCGTTATAGAATCATAGAATCATAGAAGGGTCATCTTTGGTACCTCCACCAAAGTGAGCTGCTCCCTCTTCCTGCACACGCAGGTACAGAAAAAAAAAAAAAATAAACTTTAGGAGCTGACATCCCTCTCCCTGTCGCCTGTAACACAACCAGCTACTTCACTCCCTCTCTGATGGCAGGAGCTATTATTCATTACTGTGTTACGAGGGTATTTCATTCATTTATTTCTTACAGATCCTCTGCTCTCCCAGGTGCTCCTTGATCCATTTTCAATCCCATTTTCCAGACTCAGCGCTAACGTTAAACAAGGACTGTTATTTTAAAAACATCATTTCGCTAAATGACTCAACCTTCATTTCCTGTCACCATAATTTTTAATAGTTTTTTCTCCACGATAAATGTTACCTGGTGTGTGGGGGGGTTCCTCGCTCTTTTAAAATAAGGTATTTCTGGTTGCTTTTTTATTTTTTTAACTTTAAAACTCCCATGTCACCAGCCACTATTCGGCTCCCCAGGAAACACGCTATTGGTTCGAGTAGCTGTCAGCAGCTGGAGGAGAACAAGCAAAGGCGCAGGAGTCCCCAGGGAGGGCCGATGTTTGGGGGGAGCCGCCGGGCGGTCCATGGGCTGGGGGCTCAAGGGGGACGGGCTGTCCCAGCGGGAACCATCTCCCTGACCTTCCATAGCTTCATTACAGGCGACTGGGCCAAGCTCTTCACAACTCACTTCATTTTAAAGCAAAACTCCCTGTAAGTAGCGGTAGCAGGAGGTACTCATCACCTCTGAGGGATGCAGCGGTAGGACTTTGGGTTTAGGAATCCGGTTTGGAAAGGGTCACCCGGGTTGTAGAGCCAACTCTTATCTTTAATTATCAACAAAAACTCCTTTACACATTATGGTCTAGTGCTGTCTCAAGACAAGGACTGTGGTTAACAGCGACACCGGAGAGCGTGGGGAGTGTGAGCCGGCAGCACCTTGGCTGTATGGTGGTACCAGACGTTCCCCTTCTCTGTCCTCCTCTTCCCTGACACGCTTTATGTGCAGCTTCTGCTCAGCAGAGGCGCCCTCCTCGCGGTTTGGGTGATCCGCAAATAATTTCTGACAGTGGTGGAGGCCACAATGTCTTATGGAGAGACTTCATTTTTCTGCTTTTCAAAATGCAGGATGATGCTCATGAACTTTTTACAGGGTGGATATGATCCAAAGGCAAAAAAAGAAGGAGAGGAGAGGAG
>VYZM01008065.1:445816-462039 GCA_013398915.1 Dromas ardeola
AAAAAAAGAGGAGAGGAGAGGCTCCCTAGCCCCTTGAGAAGACTTTCGATCAGGCCTTTCTAAACCATTCCCTCGCTTCTCTGCTGGATGTTAATTATTACAGCTTGCAACTCAAGAATTTTGTTCTCAGTCATATCCTGGTTTTATTCTCAGTATAGCTGAATGGCAAATTATTCATTTGCTCTGATCACAGTGGGGTTAGGATCTTTGGTATGCAAGTGACAATATTAATTGCTTGGCATGTGGTCTTCTGGAGAACAGAAGTTAGAAAGAATGATTCCACACCCCAAGTCATTAGGAGAACAGCGCAATTCATTATCTGTGTGTTATTATTACTAATGACATAGTAATAGACTCCATACTAACAATAAATATCTTTTTATAAGCTCAGTGTTTTACTTAATAGCCCTTCTAACTCGAAGGCAAAGGTTTGTGTCATCCTCTGGCGGGGAGCTGCCTCCGGCACCACCTCAGAGCAAATCCTCTGCAGCATGGCTCTCGCTGGTGCATCCCTGTCGGGCCACGCGCGTGAGTTTTGGCTGTTTCTGTGCTGTAAGTGCTTTGGCTGAAGTGCTGGGGGGACAGGGAGGGGGAGCAGCCTGAGCTGGGGGGGGGNGAGCGCCGGGGGCGGGGGGGGGGATGCCTTCCCAGTGTCATAGAATCACAGAATGGTTTGGGTTGGAAGGGTCCTGCCTGTGAGAAAGTTCTTGTGCCAGGGCATCGAACCCAGCCGCTCCCCCGGTGAGCTGAAAATAACGGGGCATGAAGCAGATTTTTTCTGGGCTTTTTGCAGCGGGTTTGGTTTACCCTGGGGGGATCCTGCCCACCCTTGCCCCAGGCAAAGCAAAGAGGGGGGCTTTGTCCCCAGCAGGGAAGCTAAAAATACAAACTTTATGTAGTGGGTACCGACGGCTGGTTCTGGTTAGATCGTGAGTCACTCAAGGGCAGGACACACACTTCCCATCTTCCCAAGGGAACCCTTAGAGTGCAGGATGGATGGCTGCGAAGACTTGATCCCTTTCCAATCGATGCTGTTCTCAAGGGATCTGGAGCCCAAAACTCACCCGCAGCTTCGCAGTCCTGCATTCGAAAGGAGAGGAAGAAGGACAGAAATATTACTGAAGTTGGGGGAAGAGGGTTAGGTCTATTTTATTTCCACTGGCTACTTGGCAAGAAATTAATTTCTTTCCCTTCCGGCATTTAGTGGTGTTTCCTCTGGCAAGAAGCCCCGCTGCTGGTGTGTCACCAGTGCTCCCAGCCCCGCCAGGGGAGTGGGACCCCGTCCCCCCTGAGAGCAGCGATGGAGAGCAGACCAATGGATCCGAAACCTCTGTCCCCGTCTCAGGGGGAATCTGCCCTTGGAAAAACAATATTAAGAGACACTTCAGTACTATATCCTTTTATTTCCAGCCACAGGTGTACCAAGACAATTCTGGTGGCACAGTGGAATACAAAATGATTTATTAATGAGAGGAAAATCTGCACCCTTGAATATATCCCAAAGCAAGTTTGAAGTTATTGAGGCAGGGTCATTACCATCAGCTCTATTAGCAAGACCTGGAAAATAGATATTTTAACTTTAATTGAATTTCATATAAGTTGCAACTTGGCCTTTAACAGAGAGGTTTCATTTTAATTTATCACAGACCCAGGCGTTTGCTTTAGGCTCACCGATTTAGTCTCCAATGCTGTTGAAGACATTTTACCCCGATTGTGTTCTGGCATCAAATGCAGAAACCTTAACTAGAAAATCAGCATGGTTTTGCTTTGGTGTTTACTAATTTAGATATAACAGTGCCCAGCAGGGACCAAATGTGTGATATTTTTTGCCTGAAGTAGTTCAAATTGTCTAGCAGGTAAGTTGGTTCAATGGGCTGCTCAACGCTAAGCAGAAGCGATGTCCTGGTGCCTGTCCCCGCGCTGTGCTGCCTCAGGGACAGAGGGACGGTCCTTTCCCTGGGAGGCGACCTGCGATTCCTGCTAGGGAGCAACGAGGTGATGGCGAGACCCCACAAGTCCCCTCTCTTTCTGCGGCCCCAACCCCGTTCCCGAGCGCTGAGGTGAGTTTTTTCCAGGTGCCTGTTTGTAACTGCCGAAAGCTGGAGCGGGACCATACTCCCTGCGTGGGCGGTACCCACTCCCGGGGCCGGGGTGAATCCTCACCCCACATCCCCATCGCTTCCCTCCGCCCTGGCCCCATGAACCCTCGCCCCGCATCCCCATCGCTTCCCTCCGCCCTGGCCCCAGCCCCTCTGCCGCGCTCAGCAGGAACGCCTGGTGTCCTCACAAATTAAAGGAGCAGAAAGGCCTGATTCAAACTGAAATTGCACGTGGAATTATAGGAGCCCACCGTGCGTTTTTAATCCACCTATTAGATTATGCTGTAGAAAAGCAAGTTAACGTTTTAAACATAGTGGAACTGTTTTTAACTTGTTTGTTTAGAAAACAAATATCTATTTCATATTACATTACATTGTTGAATTATTTATTTACAGCTCAAAATACCTGTGTTATTTGTGCTAGCTGCTATTACAAATACTGAATTAATGTTCATTTATTTCTCCACTTATGTTGTGGAGATTGTATTATGACTTTATCAATTGGCTTTTTTTTTTTTTCAGAGAAACT
This sequence comes from Dromas ardeola, assembly GCA_013398915.1. Lineage (NCBI taxonomy): Eukaryota > Metazoa > Chordata > Aves > Charadriiformes > Dromadidae > Dromas > Dromas ardeola. Next base: position 448,445 of record VYZM01008065.1, read on the forward strand.
TATTTCAATCCAATTTCTTATGTCATGTTACAGATAAATGAAAGCAAAGGCCCCCCATATTGTATGTGAAATCTGTAATACCGTGGCTCTAGAGTAATGCCTTAAACAATCAAGCTAAATATGTCAAGGGACTTTTTAATACACTGCACTGATGAAGCAAGAGTATTAAATTCATTCAACCGTGAAAAAGGCTTTGATTATCATACACCTCAGCTGTGCTGGTATGTGTTGACCATGAGAAAAAAAATAAGAGAAAATGAAATGTGATTAGTTCCTGATGGGTTGAAATTCCTTTAATACACGTAACATGGGGGGAATTCATATTAAGAGCTTCCATCAAGATATTTTTTTTTTCCATATCTGCTCCACAACACAATGAATCAGTGTCTCCAAAGTGCGATAACATTCTTATCAATATCTGAATGGAAACATATGGGATGGTGCAATTATTGCTATTTTACTCTTTGCTGAGTTAAGTGGGACATGTATTGTGCGCATCTCTGAACTCCTGGAAATAGCCATACCAATTTTACTCCTGAAAACAGAAGCGGTGATTGCTTTGTGCCATTTTTTTGTCAGTAGATTGGATTGTGCAGATTTGGAAAATTGATAAAGTTACAAGATTTTAAAAATTATTTTTGGGCTGAATCTTAACCAAAGCCTATTTTTAAGACATTAGTAAAGAAAAAAAAAAGCTGTAATGCATTTGAGTGAGACGTGATTATAATATGCATACGCCATTGTCAGTAGATGGAAAAATTATGAGAAAGTTTAAAAGGCTAAAAATTAGTCACCTGGCCTTGGTGGCACTGCAGCATTCATTTCCCCGTTTCCCAGGCAGGTGCCGGATTTGCAGAGCTCCAGTGGTGTATAGGAATTATTTTCAAGAAAGGGTCTGGTGCCCACGTGCGGAATACAGACATTTACAACTGAATTATTGCAACTCCATGTTTTGCTTCTCCGCTGCCGCCGCAGTTATTTCACACCCACTGGATGCAAGACCCTGTCAGTGAGGAAGCACAGGGATTTCTCGGAATTCACGGAGAAGTGCGAAATCAGGTTTAAAATGCTGAGCGTTGCTAATTTGTGTGCGTCACTTGTAGAGGTAGAGGTGGTATGAGCCCAGTCAAACGCGGGGCCAGAAGAGAAAATGAAACGTGTGTTGCGGGGGCCGTGCTGAGGCTGACTTTAAATTTCTGACTCCAGTGAAGAGTCAGAGAGAGCACTGAAGATGTAAAGGAAAGCTGTTGGCTTCACCAGTGCAAAGCATCCTGAGCAATTTCATAGAATCACAGACTGGTTTGGGTTGGAAGGGACCTTAAAGCCCACCCAGTCCCACCCCCTGCCCCGGGCAGGGACACCTCCCACCAGCCCAGGTTGCTCCAAGCCCCGTCCAGCCTGGCCTTGAACCCCTCCAGGGATGGGGCAGCCACAGCTTCTCTGGGCAACCTGGGCCAGGGGCTCACCCCCCTCACAGCCAACAATTTCTGCCTCACATCTCAGCTCAGTCTCCCCTCTGTCAGTGTCAAACCCTTCCCCCTGGTCCCATGGCTCCCCTCCCTGACCCAGAGTCCCTCCCCAGCTTTCCTGGAGCCCCTTGAGGGACTGGAAGGGGCTCCAAGGTCTCCCCGGAGCCTTCTCTTCTCCAGGCTGAACCCCCCCAGCTCTCTCAGCCTGTGCAGACCCTGTCTGGGGACCTCCACCGAGGGTCTCCACTGGGCCGAGGTGGGACCTGGAGCCCCAGGACAGACTGGGGGCAGAGACATGGAGGGTCCCGGCTGTGGGACCCCCACCCTGCACCATCCGAGCAGCGCTGCGACAGCAGCCAGGGTTTACCCACTGTGATCCCACACCTGCCAAAAGGGCGTTCCCAGGGGATTTAATGTGCTGGAAATATGCGGCGTCAGCACAGTAAGGGTTTTTGCAGTCTCACATTAAAATGTGAAAGTTTAGCTGGATGGGTGATGGGGTTTATGCAAATCATGTAACATCCAGCTGTCTGCTCTCGCTGAAGCCCACGTATGACAGATGAGAGAGCTTGAGAATTTGTGTATTTTAATGGCGCTTGTGCTGAAGATGATAAATGCAGTCTTCATCCAGCGACTTCAAGGTTCACTTTTTTTTTATTTTAAGAGGGACATGCATATGGTTAAAGACGCTCGCAACATTAATAATACTTCTCCACAAGAAAGATTGATATACGCAGCATAAATACTCATGCAGCATACATAGCTTCTGGTAGACAAGTAGTATTGCTTTTGCTTTCAATATTTGGGTGGAAGATTGAAGTCCAAGTGAGGGTTCTTTTGCTTTTTTTTTTTTTTTCCAGAGGAGCGTGCTCCAAGGCTGTTACTTCACTGGCACCTTGCTGGTGACTGCACAGACACCGTGTGGCCCTGTTTCAGGAGAAGTGCAGCCCATGGGAATGGTGTCACAGTTTTAGGCACTGGGGGGATGAAATGTGGCACAGCTGCTCCCTGCGGCACCCGAGAGAATGAGAATTTGGGAGGAGCTGGGGTCCCATCAGCCACCACCCCCCCGCGAGTGCCCCGCTCACGAGCACCGTGGTTCATGAGCACAGCAGGGGAGCAAGTTTTGCAGGACTTACATTGTAGGGACTTTATTTTACAACAACAACAACAAAAAAAACCCGAACAACTTTCTTCCTTGTGTTTGTGAGGAAGGCATTTAGGGTTTAATGAGGCTGCTGGCCCCGGCACGCAGCTCTGGATTAGCAGGGGGAGCAAGAGAGATTTTATCTGGCTATTTCTTCACTAGGCTTACAGAACTTGTGAGTATGAGCTGGACAAACACAGCAGCACCCAAGGCAAGCTCAAATGGAAGCTAAGTCATGACTGAGCAAGTGAAATAAATTCTGGGTATGGGAAGGAAACAGGGAAAAGACAAGACACGCTGAGCATAAGACAGAAAAAATGGCAAAACATACAAAATGAACAAACCTTGGAAGTGCAGCCTTTCTGAAAGACTCCCAGGTCTCCGTGCCTTCTGAGCTGTGCTGGCTGCAAAAGGGCTGGAGCTGCAAGCAAATAATTGTTCTCCTGTTATTTGGTCTCTCCCGTGTTCATGGAAACAAAAATTGCATTAAAAAATACCTGACTTCACTATCAATTTTTATTCCCACCAGAACCACAGGCAGGGCTCTCAGGTTCGGCCTGAAAGGGCTCACTGTTGAGTGGTCTATGAAACACTCCGCAGGCTGTTAGCTCATTTACCTCATCACTCAGGTGTTGGGTACCAGGTGAAAAAAGGGACTCTCAGATTTTCATAGCTCTTCGTGAGGTCCTTCCTCTTTTCCAAATAGTTTTTATGTGAGGAAAAGCGTCATCCTCAGTGATGCTATGAAGATAAAAGCAGATGCAAGGGAGATGCACAGGAATGGCCGCACCGGTTCCCACCAAGCCCCTCTGCTGGGGCCCTGCAGGGAGAGCAGAGCCAGCCGTGCTGCGTGCCGTACCTCCCCACACACCAGGAGCCGGCAGCTCCGAGGTCCTCAAGACCCAGGGCTTGTGCCTTCTTGTCAAACACATCTAATTTCTTTTCTCTGGATGGTTTAATAGCTCTTGGAGACCCCACAGCCTGTTGGCACCCTCCATGCTCTGGGCCTTTGAGTTCTGTTTGCCTCTGGTCACATTGCCCTCCCTCTTCTTGATACCCAGATAAAACAGAAATGTATTTTTAAGTCTGTTCTGATTTAATTCAGGTTTTTCCAACTACATGTAAGAGCTAGTCTTCAGCTTCAGCTTCGTTACAACACAAGAGGAGGCAGACCTTCAGAAGAGATGGCTATTGGTGTTTGCCTCTTTGAGAAGGTTTCAAAAAGTACTTTTGAACAAGGCCTTTGCCGATCGTCATTATGCAAAGCTGGATGGCGTGGTGCCGAAAAGGGCTGGGCTTCTGGGCAAGGAGGACATAGCTCCGCTTGCTTCCCCTTGCAGAATGCCGGGGGGGCCTGCACATTGCCAGGAGATCTCCCCTCAGGTGGAGGTAAAGCAGAGGGCATGAACTGGGGAGAAAAACTTACGAAAAGAGGATTGGGAGGAAGCAGTCTCAAAGCAAAGGCTCAGGGATGGTCATGGTGCTATCCCCAATTTGAGTAATTTTTATATACGTAGTAGAACAGCATGAATCACTCGATTCACGAGAGTGAATCCTCCGTGGTGTTTCCTCCCAGTGCAACGGTAATTAAAGCTGATTGAGGCCGGGACAGCTGGTCAGGAAAAAATCCCGTGCTGGGGAAGGGTCAGTGCAGGCGGGCACGAGCGGGGCCCTGCCGGGGCCCGCGGTGGCTCTTCTCCTGGAATAAATATTAATAGCGACGTGCCGAGCAGACGCTGGATCGCGTGTCATCTGTACGGAACCCAGTTAATATTTCAGTGAGATTCAGACAAAAGCAGAGATGAAAAAATGGTGGATTCACAGTATCATGGAATAATATTTGCTGATTGAGAGGCATGCAGCTTTTTAAAGAAAAAAATATAGGGGACATCATTTGCAACTTGTTCTTGCGAAGAGAGAAGTCCCATGACAGATTTCAAATCTTTGGCACAGCTTTATAACTTTATCAAAGAAAAGCATCAAAGTGAGAACTTTGTTCTGAAAAAAAAAAAAAGCAGAAAAATAATCAATAGAAACCACAACAAAATATAAGATGAGGATAATCATGTTGTACTACCAAAAAGGTACAGTTTTTGTGCCTTTTGTGATGTTTTCTTCGTGACAGTTTGGTCTCAATGGCACAGTGAAAATAACTTGCTTGCCTTGTGATTGACAGGAGATTTAAATGCCAGCAAGCAAATGCCAGTAGGAAAAAAATCTTTGCTCACATATTGTACACCTTAATGCAATATTGGATCCAACCGGCTTCCTTGGGAGTTAATGGGTAATTGGACCCATATGGCACCCAAAAAAGTGGAAATTTGGGTTTTCAGTATGAGGAGAAGTTACCTGGGAAACTGTCTACATTTAGTTACTTATCGATATTCAGTGCTATCGCCAAGACAAGATAAAGGAATAAGATGGAAACTTGAGAGCTGTAGATAAAATAGGCCAATAAAAGCATCAAGAGAGAATGTAATTCTGCAGCTCTTCCCCCGATATTGAACTTCAGTCCTGACCATTGTAACAAATATAAATGTCATCTGTGTTTTCTAGAATAACAGCACTGACTAGTCCATATATGAACACTATTAATATAGTTACCTCTTTTTTTTTTTCTCTACACGTTTGATTAAAGGCCTTTTAAGTACTTATCGCCCTCTCCCCCCTTTTTTGTTTTTGTTTTTTGTAATCACCTTTCCATCAGTGTATCTCTGGATGAACTGTCAATGAAGGAGCAAGTGCGTCTTGGATGCTCTGGGAGTGCAGCTGGAAATGTTTGACACCATAAAGACGGCAAGATTGAAGTACGGGCAGCTCTTCCCGCTTTGAGGGTCAGTAGCTCCAGGAAGACACTCAAGAACTAGAAATGTCTGCTTGGAAACCAGTGTGTGACCCGAGTGCTGTGTGGGGAGCGCTGCTGAGCCAGCAGTTAATGGCAGATTGCTGAGGCTTGCACGCTGAGGAGGAAAGGGGAAAGCAATAATGCCAAAGTCATAGTAATTGTTAGCTAGTTATCAACACCGAGCTCGGTATTGACTTCTGCAGCACGCCTGTGAGTGACAGCGGAGATGGCACATTGCGATGGAGAGTGTAGACTTACCCTGGTTTCCTATAAAATAATGTGATGCTTTAGAGCAGTGGAGCCGATGCTCCTTTCCAGCCGCGGGAGTGGTCAGAGGAGGCTTTGAGGCTGGATTGCACACTGGTCCTGAGCTAATGATGTGCATCGGTGGGTCCTGCATTGGACAGGCTCTCGAATGAGAGAGAAATAACTGTTTGCCTTGTGTGTGTTTTGATGTTCTGCTTGTGTGTGCTGGCACAAGCCTCTCATTAGTGACAGACTGTCTGTGAGTAAAGTATGGGCAAAAATACTTTCTTTCTGTCTTCTTTATCTGTAAAACAATAAAAAACTTTAATAATAAAAAAGGAAGGGCCAACAGCCTGCTTTTGTGATACAGACTTTTCTTTTTTATTAGGCCTGAGACTGAGAATGGCTCTTGTTAAGAAATACTGGTTTATTGCAGCGGGCTGGGAGATGAGATAAGAGTGAAATACCAAACGCACACGCACAAACACAGAATGTGTGAAAAATTGGAATGATAAGGTCTTTGGAGCGGGTTCCTGCTAAGGAGATTGAGGTGCGGCGCTGCATTGTATTTGCTGGAGAAGTTGAGGAAAACTGCAGTATAATCAATTAAAATTGGTGCCACTATGCCTGGACAGAGCTGTCTAAAAGCAAAATATAATAAATAAATTTCTCCTTTACTTTTTGTCAAGGTTATGTGACTTTGCAAACAGATGATGCGGCTGCAGAGAAGGGGATTGAGCAGGAACAACCTCGACGTGCATCAACCTTACGCGAGGACCAGGGAGCGACGCTCCCTTGCAGGGGAGGGATTTGCTCCCTGCGGGGATGGTCCCGAAGGGGACGCCTCCTCCCAGACATGCTGAAGTTTTGGCCTGGGGGATGGACTTCCCAGCCAGCTCCATCCCAGCCCTGGGGTCGCCCTGTCCCTGGCCAGGTGGCCATGAGCCGGAACCGGGGCTGGGGGACAGCCCCCACCACTGGGACCCCGACAGCACCTCACCTGAAGGTCTGTGGGCAAAACCAGGCCCATAGATGGATCCTGCGGATGGACCCAAATATCTGCAGTATCATCTTTGCAGAGCCCATGTAGAGCCGCGCCATGCCATGCCATGCTATGCCATGCCGCGCCATGCCATGCCACGGAGCTAGTGGCACCGCGGCGTGGTGACCTCCTGCCCATGGGAGCAGCCAGTTGTGCTCGCCCGCAGGTGGTGGCCGAGCCAGCGCTTAAATACCATCTTTTTTCCTCTGTCTGTCTCCCTCATCAAGTGAACTGTCATTATAACTTGTGGGTTTTGTGGCGGGATGAATGGGGTACTTTGGTTACTACTCCCATTATGCCCACACAGAAATGCTGAACAAAACCTCCCCGTCCCTGGCACTGCACTAATGTTATTTCTCAATTACTTTTTGTTAAGCAAATATGTAGTGTGCTTTAAGTACCGCATCCAATAATTATGTTGAACTCTTCAGCGTTGCGTGATGGCTTTCTTACAAACCCTTTCATTATACCTGTCATATGAACTTTAAACACTTGGCAACGCAGTAAGATTGCATTTGAAAAATACAGAGATTATTTTTACACACGCCACCTGCTAGAGAACATTTGGGAGTGCAAAATTGAATGAAATTGAGGCATCCCACGTGGAAAAGATAGTATATGGAATGGCTTCAGTAAATAACCTCTTTTTTTTTTTTCAAGACAGAAGTACAAATGTTTAAAACACGTACACACATATGTTGTCTGGAAGGCTTTGTTGTTCACACACACAGCTGCAATTTATGTGCCAGGAGCTGTTGATGTTAGAAAAACAGTATCTCGGTTCTCCTTATGTCAAGGCACAATTTTAGATAGAATTCTAACAAATAATGTAATTTCTCATTCTCATTTATTTTAGCAAATAATTTTAGGGATGACTGAATTCTTTCCAGAGAATGCTGCTACTATATAATGGGACTAATTAAGAGATTTTGGATATAAAAAGTATTCAAACACTTTACAAGACCAACTTTAAGTATGCACGCAATGTTATGGAGAATTTTCTTCTCTCTTGCAGATGCCCACATTACTCAAGGGCAACTCTTCTTCAGGACTCCCTTCCACCGCAGCTGGGAAGAAGGAAAATCCTGGTGCGGTGGGGATGGAGCCCTTCCAAGGAGGATTGCTTAAGCTTCTGCACTAATGGCAAGAACGGGTGTTTAATTAGCGCGGTAATTCTCTCTCATTCCTTCTGGCTGTTAGGAAAAGCCCAGTTACTGAGGTAGATGTCACTTATTTTTCTCTACGCAACCTGTAAGTCCTCTGAAGTGCTGACAGACACAAGGCTCTGTTTGTGCCTCAACTGCAGCTAATTCAGGATATTTGGATACTTCAAAGCTTTCAGTTCATTATTTTCTGTACGTTAGTTACATTTCAAAGTCAAATGATTTTTCAGTGAAAAATTCTATTGTCATATAAATTGGGTTCATTTCAAAACATCAAATAAAGTTCAATAAAATTTTGTTTTTAAAACACTGAAATCAAGTCTTTCAGTAGAGCTGACATATTTCTCTTCAACAGTTTTAATGAAACGTTTTTGATCTTCAATTTCCAAAGAGCTTGTCCAAGCGAAGTCATTAGTGCTTACACTTAAAAAAAAATCAGACTTTTGAAGATTAACGTAATGAAAACATTTCAATTTCATTAACGGAAAATATTTTTATTAATTCAAAATGACTTCTAAATGTGTCAGAAATTTTGATTTCTTTTAATTCAAACTTGAAGACGGAATATTAATTCATTGAAACAGAAAATATTGATCCTGCACAGATATTATGTGAATTATCATTTATTCACACCAACCCAGATTTTGCTTTAAAGTCAGTGACGATTCAAAACTTTAGCCTTAATTAGAGTAAAACACAGGTGATTCAAAACAAGCTGGCTCAAATAATTTACTTTAAGTTACAATATTACTAAAATCGTCACGCTGATGATAAGTGGGAATGCAATGGGCATGCGTGTGGGAATGGGGAAACTGTCTGTTGCGTTTGAGTAACTGCTGGTAGGAAAGGCCATTCCTGTTTCGGCATCTCCAAGACACTTCATAGCAGGCAGGGATGTTCCTCCGCCTGCAGTGATTCCCTTGGCAGTGTCTGGCATCAATTAAGTGTTGCTTTGGGTTGTTACTGAACAAATCCACCGTAAATCTGCCCTGTTGTGCAGGCAGGGCTGGAGGTGGGGATGCTTGGCTGGCCCAACAGCGCTGCCTGGGGCTGCTCACACCTGGAGTCCCCCACTAAGCCTAAAACTTTAAGAAAAGTCTAGTGTGCACCTCTGGAGAGCACATCTGGCTGCAGAGCAATCCCCCACAGTGCGCGAGTGGTCCTGGAGCCGTAAGGTGTTCACAGTAAGTGAACTGATTCCAGCAATCCACTAAACACAGCGTCTTTTTCATTTGATCTTCAAGACTGCTTAAATAATAAAGAATTATTTTTAAATATTGCATCTGATATCTTTAGATAGAAGCTGCCAGTATAAGAAAGCTTTTTGCAGGGTTTGGCCTGTGGGTTTTGCTGTTCAAGTGGTACATAAGGTTTATGGATAAAGATGGGTTGTAAGACCTCTATCAAGAGTTTGTTTACTAAGGGTCTGACTGTTCCAAATGAAAGAGTAGACAGTGCTTATTAACCTGAGATGCTTTTGAATATTTTTTGGTTTGAAAAGAAAGTCAACAGTTTCTCCAGGATTATTTTTTTTTCTGTTATTTTTCCTAGTAGAAATGCTGATGCTGATTTTTGTTTTTTTCTTTTTTCAGAGTCACAATTTACCCCGCAAGGGGAGCGTAGTCTTTTAAAATGTATGCCGTGTTCCTGCTAAGTACATTTTAGGAACACTGTGTGCACAGGAAAACACTCCTCTGCACTGATGTATGTCACTGTATCGCAACCAAGAAAAGGCAACAGCCTCCAAAGTACTACAACTTGCAGCTTCAAGCCCTGTTTTTCCGGGCTGCTGTACCGGCAGAGGAGGATGCTCGCGGGCACGGAGCGGAGCAGGGCAGGGCTGGGAGATTCGGTGCCACGGGGGCTGCGGCTGCCCATGGCCCCGCGCCGGCACCACTGCCGGCAGAACCGCTTCTCGGAGTCGGGCTGGAGCTGGAAATTGATCCCCAGCTTTCCGTGGAGACATTCGTGCCATTATGTAGCTCCCTAACTTAATTAATGGCTTGAACTTTTGAGTTCTCGGAACCTCATTGATTTGGGGAAATGTGCCCTCTCGGTTTATGGAATACAAATCACACCCGGCAAGGCTTTTTATTAGCCCTCTGCAACCTGTAAGGGAGCCTTACGCCATGTCAGAAGGGGGAGTTATTTGTGCGCATCCCGGCTACGGAGGGGGGGAGAGCCGGGATCCGGCTGGCGGGAGCCGGGTCTGACCTTCTCCCGCGCCCGCAGCCGTCCGGCGGGCCCGAGTCTCCATCAGCGAGCGGGGCCTGAGGGGCGGTGGAGGACCAGACCTCCTTGACAACAGCAGCTTGATGTGGGGGTTTTTTCAGGCCCAGCTCTTCTGAAAATAATAATAAAAAATATCGTTATTTAAAAGGATAAAAATGTCCTGAAAATACTTCAGAAAATGATGTCTGTCTGGGTTTTCAGAAAGCCTGCAATACTGATGTATGGTCTGTTCCTACACTCCAGTATACACCAGGCACCTCAGAGGCTTTGAGACGATGCTAGTCCCATAAAAGCCGACAAAGACCGGGGAGCAAGTCAAATTTATGAGAAAAGAGGCAGAGAGACCTGTGCAAACAGCCGCGGGAGACATCACTATTTGCTGCGTGTTTTTTCCCAAGCTGGCTGCATCCAGCTGAGGGTGGAAAGGCGCCGGGGCTGTCCCTGCGTCCCCAGCAGCTCCCACGGGAGAGCGGGTGGGCGATGGGCTGGGTGCCGCTCCCCGTGCGGGGCTGAGGAAGGCAGGATCTGCCCGGCCCGGGAATCAACGGCTCCACGATCCAGACCTGACCCTGCACAAAGTGCCACCACATCTGGAAAAATGAGTGGGGCTTCCAAAGGATAAAGGAAAAGTAAATTATCCAACTGAGTCTTCAATTAATCATATTTTTGTCACTTAATCACAGCTATTCTGGAAAAAAAATCCAATGATTGCCCTACTTTAAAAATCTCTGACAGTAGTTTTATGAGGAAATTCATGCATATTAATGACATCAACTGGAATGATCAGCTCGATAAGAACATGTTAATTATGTCGCCATGAGCATCAGGCTGACCAGGAGGATGCCTCACACCCATGTCCCGGGGACAGCGGCGGGTGCAGGAGGGATGCTCTGGTCCCCGTGAGACCCGGGTGACCGGGCTGGGCCGGAGCAGCCTCCCCTGCAGCCGGCAGCGATGCCGCGGGGCCAGGGGCTTCCCCAGGGGTCCTGCCGTCCCCACCACCACTTGGGTGCCTCACCGCCACTTCGGTGCCCACACGTTCTCCTGCTCCCGGGCAATTCAGTTTGATTTGGTGTTTAGGAGGGGACGTGGTCTGATGTGCTCGCGTTAGTACCTGAGTGGTGTGGAGATTTCGCCATGTAGTGTTTCCTACCGACTGCTTATTTTCTTCTACATGTGCATGGGGGAAAACAAGGGAATTTGCTGCTGCGTTTAATGTCTTGTGTTTTTAGTATAATCTCATAGACTCCATTTGTGATGTTAGGCTGGAGCCTAATAGGCCAGGGGATTTTTTCTTGAATGATCCAGACCTTCAGCCTTTTATTGCAGCCTGTTGCCAGTGTCCCCGGACCACGTCTCCATCACCCTCTAGCACCACGGCTCCATCACCCTGTAGCACCACGGCTCCATCACCTTCTACTGCTGGCCTCCAGCCTCTCTCATTCCTGTCTCCTGTCCTTGGTCACGGGCAGCCTCGCATCTTTCTCTCCCCGATCCAAACATTTCCTCGTTTGGGGTGAGTGACTACTCTGGGATGTCATAGGTATAAGCCAGCTGTTGCGTCTGAGGAACTACTGAGGTTCCCACGATGGAAGACGAGCTCACACTGGAGGTGATAGTGTCTGAAGTCCACCCGCCCATGACAGTTATCTCAGTCTGTTTCAGAGGTCTCTAGTGCCAGGGTTTCGCCCCCTTCCCTCTGCTGGAGGCACTCCAGGCTGACAATTGGCCTGAAAATATATTCTCTATTAATTTCACCCCGTTACTCCTAGAGATTTCTCCCTTCTACCAATGTAAACAAATCTCTCACATCCTTCATGTTTATGCCCTTCCAATATATTTATATGCTGTTATGCCCCTTAAACATATTTTTCAAGTTGATGCAACCTCCAGGTTTTCACGGTTAAGTAAGAAATGAATGACGAGTGAGAACAAAGCCTCCTATTATGAAGTAAACTGAAGCGTGGACTAATTACTGCACACAGACATCATGATGGAAGAGAGGAGTTTAAGTGACACAGACACGGTCTCCTGCAGCCCCTCGTGCCTGGTGAAGGACAAGAGACGGGGCGAAGGCCCTGGTGTCTGCTGCACGGAGGGTGAGCACTCAGACCAGTATGCTTTATGGGAGGTGATGAAGTATAAATGACAGGCGGTAAGATATGCATTTGAAATGTGGTAAGGCCAGCACAGTGAGAAAAAAAAAAAGTGTCTTTTTGTAAAATTGCACTGCTATGAGAGAATATATTACTGCTTCCCCAATAGAGCACCCCAAGAAATAAATTTTCTCCTCCTCTAACAAGGTGTTTTCATGGCTATGGCTACCGATGTCTCCAGCACCTCCAGATGTGATTTTTCCCATCACATCTTCCCTTACAGACAGGTGCTCTGACCTGCCCGTCCCTCACCCCGGAGCGCTGTACCTGCAAAAAGAAAAAGAGCCCCAGTTTCTGCGCCGATATAAATAATTTATTTTTTTTTTTAATGGTATTTATACTTGTGGATAGGACAACGCCGATGGGAGCAGTCGCTGCTGCAGCACCTCCACCGCCTGCACCCCAGCCCTCCCTCTCCCTCCCTGCCCTTCACCCCAGCCCAGGCCCGCAGGAATTTCCTCCCGATTATCAAATACTGGCTCAGAGGCGGGAGAGCTGCGAACACCCCCTGGGGCTGCGCTCCGCCAGCGAGGAGGCAGCGGGTGCGGGAGGCCGGGAGAGGCAGCGGCACAGGGCGATGCTGAGCGCGGCAGAGAGCAAACGCGCGGGGCTCGGACACGGCCGTGTGCCGGGGCTCAGCTGCCTCCGCACTCGCGCACGGACAGGCTCTGTTCACCTGGCACACCGGCAGACAGCGGGAAAGGAGCAGAGCTTCAAAATTAAACCTGAGGAAACAATCCCCTCTCTTAAAGCAAACGGCAAAACTAGCAGGTAACACAAAGAACTGACTGCCCACTACGTAACAACCGAGTTACATTTTTTAGTGGGTGGTGGCAGCACACCAAATTATTAACGTTTCAGGTAAAAAGAATATTGCTAGAGGAAGGAGAGGCAAGTATTCGGAGCCATAGAAGAGAGGCTGTCTCCAGTGCTGATAAAAGGAAATCCCATCTCTGGGGAGGATCTGAGGATCCTCTTTGATTTCTGCTTTTTTGTAACACTCCGGTACCAAACAAGGCACGCTTCACCCAAGGGTGGATTTACAAAGCCCACTGCATTAACACCAGCTGCTTCTGGGTCTCCCGGCTGTGGCCGCGGGCAGCACCTGCCCTTGGTGCCCAGCTCCCCTCTGATGCAGGTTCAGCTGGGGAAAAAATAGGTGATGGATGCCGTGAGCGATCGGAGGGTGCACATTTTGGGGGAAAACACACAGAGACCCCAGTCTGCCTTTGGCATAGGCACTGGGAGCTATCTATGAATGGCAGCAGGGCCAGGGGGGGATTCTGCCCCTCTGC